>VWZL01000998.1:124492-160521 GCA_013396915.1 Stercorarius parasiticus | reverse complement strand
GAGAAGAAAAACAAAAAAAAACCAAAAATTTTTGTTGTTTTGTATCTTGCTTCTCTAGGGAAAAGAGAAAGAAAAAGTAGACATCTATAGTTTACTGTTAGGGATCTGATCTTTGAACGAGTACCCCTCAAAACTGAAAAAGGTATGTCAACACAAGACAAAATAGGTTTGGGGCAGGGGGTGGGGGAGACGGGGAATTAAGACATAGGATGAAAAATCTGAGGAGCCATGCAAAAAAAAATCAAACCAAATACAATAAGATTCCCAAAACATTGTTTACAATTTACATTCAAANACTGAAGTCTGAATACAGAGTGCGCTAAGGAAGTAGGATTTATATAGATGTAGCAGATAAAAACAACCATAGAAAATATTGTGGAAAGTTCAATGTGTGCCTCTGTCCTACGGCATTTGCACTGCAGCATCTCCATAAGTACCTGGTAAAGCTGGTGAGGAAATTCATGTCTCATTGCTCAGATATACCTTCTAATAGTAAAGTAACAAAGTTACTATTCTAAGTTTCAATTTTTAAAAAAGATAGTTTTAAATGTTATGATAAAGGAGATAACTTCAAAGGAAATAATTTTATATGTAAACATCAATTTACTTTGCTAGTATAGAACAGAACCCGACATTAAAATATCTTCCTTTTCCCTTTCCTCTTGCAGATGAAGATATTTTGAACATATAGCAAACCATTACCTTGCACTTTCTCATTTTGTGGTCTCTGATGGCATTCACATCACCAATAAGTCTTTGAATATTGGGTTTATTACTAAACCGTACTACTTCTGCATTGGGGAGTACAATATACTTCAGTTTGTTTTGTATCTGGCATTCCAGTAAAGTATTTGATCTTGTGATTTAGGTTTACACGACTGGTTAAATCTTAAACTCTACACTCTACCCCTGAAACGCAACTGTAAAATCCAAAAGGAAAAAAAGGGCAAACACTGATAGCTCCTAAAAATTATGGTGTAAGCCTTCCACTGGGTGGCGCATTAACATCTACGGATAAAGTTACCCACCAGGAAGTAAGCTTTGAACTGCAAATACTTTAACACTAGAGCTGGGGGTTACATCTGTCACCTGTTCTAATATTTAATACATTCATAGGAAATGCAGCCTTGTTGGTACAGGGCCAGTTCCCAAAGTATCTGGGAAAGGCTGTGCTCCTAAGAAGCTGGGACAACTGAACTGGGATCCTGATTTACAGCTTGGCGAGGGTTGGCAAAAAACCAGGTTCAAAACAGCAGAATTTCCAGCAGAGTCACTGTCTTGGCCAACTGCCCTTTGGGTGCAATTTATTCAAAAAGTTCTTACAAAGAAGTTTTGAAGTCCTTGCTCATATTAATTGCCTTTTGCCTTTTTTTTTTTTTTAATTCTCCTATGTTGATAAATTGTAGTTTGGGACACCAACAGCTAGATGAAGCTGAAAGACCTTGGCTTCATCTCTTCTCTAGCAGCAGCGATGAGATTAAGATGGTTTTTCCTAAGCAAAGCTCCAGTGGGTCCTAAGCCCTGAAGAGTTTAATCACACACAAAACCCGGCAACTTCAGCTGGGACAAAGGCTGCTCCTCTGAACACACACTCAGCACCTAGAAATCTGGTATGAGGAACAGCCTCATCTTCTGCAGATGAAGTGCTCCAGCCTCGGTGGAAACAGGCAGGAAACACCGAGTCATTGACAGCTACGTGGAGCTCGCTACTCAGCACAATGTGGGTAGCGCTTCCGGCGCTTCCGCGTGCACCACCTGGGGATGTGTCCAACAACCATGGAACGGCATTAAATCAGATGAATGTGTTAAAAATCAAGGGGAAAAAAATACAGTCCTGTAAGCTGATGTAAGATGATCTTGTTTCACTGGCTTCCAAATAAATACATAAATTCATTAGTACCAGTGCGAAGCCGACACTATACATGAACCTTCCGCCCGGTCCCTCCCAAAAAAACCCACTTGGGAAACAAATAGTTTAATTTCTAACTCCAGTTTATCTTGCCCTAAAACGTTCAAGAAAGCATATACCCTTTAATGTCACTCAAATGAAAAGGTTTTGGGGTTTTGTTTGTTTGTTTTTTTAAGGAACTGAGATTTATGATCTCTCCCATTTAAAGCCTTCCCTCATCTTAATGGTCCACTGCATCGTAAAAAAATCATATATCCGTATTCCACCAGCCTGAAAACCCACAGACCACTACATAGAAAAGCAACGGAAATGCAAAAGAACAAAACAAAAAACCCAACACAAAAAGGGAGATGGAAAACAACAGGATAATTATTCTGATGCTTTCAGCTCCAGGACTGGGTTTTTTTTCCCACCAAGCAACCATACTCACACTGATAATTTAGTCACCTGAAAGCAGCTTCACAAATCAGATAACACTCATTCATCGGAGCCACTTACAAGGTGCTAGGACTTCACTAATTTTAAAAGGATACAGACTAGTGATGTGGTGACAATAGCAAGAATTGTTCCAACAGGAATGGATTTCTGTGCATCTTTGAGGTCCCCTGATCTGTTGGAACCAGCCATGATACCTGCAAATACATTTTGGACATAAGATCAGGGAGAGAAGAAAGCTCAGAGACCCAAGGTGCCCTCTGGTCCCAGGATTCTCACCGGTCACTGAAGGGAAGAAGATGCCAACCAGCACCATGAATGAAGTGGCAATATCTGAAAGCACATACAGATGAAGGTTGTTCTTCTGGCTTGCTACATCAACAGATGGGTGATGTGCTTTCTCCAGTATCTCTCCTTTCTCCAAGTAATTGCTCCATAAGTTGTCTTCCATGTTATTAACACACCACAGAAAAGAAAAGCACATTTCAGTTCAAACTGTTCTCATTATAATCGGTCTACAACTGAATATTACAAATGCAATTCATGCAATTCAGTGATCAAATTAAGACATATACAAGCTACATGAAAGAAAATTTATATTGCATGCTTTCAAGGGTATTTGTATCAAAACCAATGAATACGTATGAATAGCCTACAGAAGCCTAAGCACTTTTTATCCTTTAGCATTACTAAATGTAACACTTGTTTGACTTCGTACCTATTTTAGCCCCAAGAAATACATTGAATATTTTTAATGAACCACCATACCTACAGATAGTAGCTCAGAGAATGCAAAGCCGCAATATTGACCAGTTTTCTAGATATAATCTGATTTGTTCTTTAGACAGTAGAAGGATTATGGAATTATATGCTTGGCATTTGAAATTTCACTAATAAATGCTGAGTCCGTTTTTGAAACTAGACTACTGGTTCCCATGAAAATGGGAACCTGAGGCACTCAGCACCTGCACAGAGCAACTGTTCTCCGGAGTTCATTTCAATAATGAACACTTCTCAATTATATGATATTCAGGAGCAGGCAAAGACGGAGGTACGCTATTTTTAAACAAGTATTCTTGTATTTTGGGATATAATCTAAACCTGCCTAAAATGGAGAGTCAGAGCAACTCAGAGTTCTGAAAAAGTTTAACAACTTACTCGCGTTAGTATAGCTCACAATTAGAGCTGACTTTTTGCTGAAATTAAGAGACATACAAGACAAATTTAATCAATTTTACAGCAGACAAGTACCGTATTAGGAGAAAAGTGCTATCTACTCTTTTTAAAGATTATAAAATTTGTTTTTCTTTATTGAAGATAATTTTCTTCACTGTAATTACATTCTTCAGTCCCTCTTTCTTAACCAGCAGGGAACAGTTCAACCCATTTCAACTGCTCAGCATGCCTCCACTTTAAGGGAAAAAAAAAAAAATATTCTATCATACCTTTCAAAATGCCACTAGCAGCTCCTGGAATTCCTGCTATCTCGGAGACATTGTTCATTAGGAAATATTCATCACAGTTCTCTGTGGTTAAGTTTGTAGTGTGGCAGAAGAGCTCCCAAAGCTTAGAGGCCACAGTAATGTTATCCTTAACTACGGTTTTGGCACAAACATCAAAATATTCTCTTGACAAAGTCCTGTTGCCCAACATGCAAATCCTGGAAGGGAAACATGAAAACCAGTGTTATTATACGGTACCGGGAAAATGAAATCCGCCCTTCCCCATAACACTTCTTCCCTATCATGGAAACGTCAAGTGGCTCATTTCTCAGCTTCCAAAAGATGGTGGTAGCAGAACAAAGACTGTGTATCTGTTTCCTTTAAGGGTCAGAAGTATAAAGCTCCTTTTCCAAAAAAATTGGGAGGGATATAAAAAGCTACATCAGAGTGATTTATTGGATTTGGTAAATTTACCTTGAACAATGAAAGGGGTCGATTAGGCAATATTTTTCTTTTCAGTTAAACAGAACTACTGGAGTGGAAGAGAGCCAAAGAATACTAGCATTCAAATTACTAGATATTTAGAATATCTAAAGATATCTGGAATTCCATTATCCCAGTTTCTGCATAGTAGCACTCAAATGGCTCCTGACATTTTAGCTTCAAAATCAGGAACATACATTTCAATCACAATAAACAAAGATTCTTCTTGTCAGCAGGTACTATGCATAATTGCTAAAATCCCCCTGTGCCTGTTGTGTTTGACCTAACCACAAATATAGTTTGTTCCAGCACTGAGAATTTTCAATCTGCTTCTCCAAAGATGGTTCCACAAGACATGGTGATACAGCATAACAGCTTGCTGCTGCTAAAAAAGTTCATTCAGCTTCTCTTGCCAGTGCCAGAAAACATTCACAGAAATAAAAAAAAGGTATTGTTTCTTCCATTTTAATAAGTTTAATTGGTTCATAGGTCTCATCAAGCACTAAAGCCAGGAAAATGGAAGAGACAGAGCCATTTTTGTAGGGTTTTACGCCTGTGAACTGTAATTTCAGAGGCACCTTCCACTCCAGAATTAAAAGTAAATACAACGTCTGGTTACTTCAGCAAAAGAAAAAGGAATACAGCCCAAGGAAGAAAGATAGGGAGAACATTCAAGAACAATCCAAGAGATAATGAGGGGGAGGTAAAGACATTGTTTTATTTTTACTGCTGTAAACCTGCCACTGTTGTAAAACATTATAATCATTGGGCCCTAAATATCTAAAGGGAGCACTTGAGGGCTGCAAGTACTTAGTTATGGTCACAACATTTTAAGATGTGAATAATTATGCAGACTGAACTCCTCTATTTCCATTCCATTCATCTCTTGTCAGCGGTGTCAGGAAATACTATTTGCATTTCTGGTAAAACACATGCCTCCACATTATTGCTGCTCCAGCTCTGAGTTTAAAAGACCGTATTACATGTTTAACTGCCAACATGTCAAGGAATACGTACTGTGTTCAGAGCAGAGCTGCTCATATGGCAGACTAATCTGCTTTAAGACCAAGGGGAAGTTTTCCTGGAGTCTCGGCATGGCCCCACCATCACACCTCCCACATTCCTCAGAGATGCCCTATTTCTCAGCAGCTGCATCACACCACCACAGTTTCCAACCACGGAAGTAGCACATCACGTCTGACTGGCCTGGGGAAAATGGACCTGCCAAACTGCTTCCTACTGAGAAGGACTGCCATAAATAACCCAGCAAAATTCTTGCTAAAATTTAATTCAAGAACCGTAGGCGAAGATACTGGATTGTCTTTGCAGGAAGCAGAAAAACGTCAGCCTCCATCAATCTGTATACTCACTACGTGACTTCATTCTACCAAAACAGTTAAAGAATGTAATAATGCGTTCATTTGAGCCTAAGAAACTTCAGTTCCATGAGCTCTGCATGTGGAAGACTATGACTATATCCAACTAAAAAAAATCTGAAGTAATTCACGAAACGGGTAGCTTTGACAACGTATTAGGCACAAGTTTTAAGTAACTTCCACTGAACCCCACCCTCCAGACCTGTAGGCAAAGCTGTACCCCCATCCAAAAATATTACTCACGGAAATTCAGGTGGATCAAAGATAGACTTGATAGCTCCAGCATAAATGGACAGTATGGATATTACTACGCAGGCCAGGAAGAGGGAAGCAAATTTGTTCACATATTTGACGCCTACAAAGACCACCACTGCCATCAGGATGAGGAACAGAGTTCCATACACCCTCATGTTGTTTAGCATAGCACTGGATGCATCATGGGCACCGGATGGATGAAAAATTGCTGCTTGTGGCACAATATATGTCTGAAACAAGAAGAAAGCAAGCTGAAGGAACACAGGAACAGAACTCGGCCTATATTACTGTAGTGATATTGTATCTATACTAGAAAAGTAAATAACTTTCCAATTTGTAACATGCTCTTCACCAGGAATCTTTAGTTTATAGGAAAAGTCAAGGGATAACGGCCCATTCCATTTCAGTAGTACAACTGAGCCAATTTTAGCAATCGTGAGCATGTGTCTTTGATTAAGTCATACTTCCAATCCATGTTTTCAGGAGAGCTTCCATTCTGGATACCCACAGAGTGTGCAACTTCCAAAGGGAAGCATTAGCAGTACAGAATTGGACACTGAGAAACTGGAGAGCTTCTCGTCTCTATCTGTAAATGTGTGGACGAAAATGGGACAAGAATACTGTGGTATTTTCTATATGCTATTTGTCTTAAAAGCAGAACTGCTCCGGTACTACTACTACTCACCAATAAAATCTCAATGGCACCAAGGATATACATTGCTCCTGCAAATGTTGTTCCCAAATAAAAGCACAGCCCTACAGCTCCACCAAACTCTGGGCCTAATGACCTGGATATCATGAAATAGGAGCCACCAGCTATAAAGCAAGAAAATGAGAGTAAAATTATAATTTATTTATTTATTGTTATAAATTGTAAAATACTTGCAACAAAAATACAAAAAAGTTATACACTGTGTATCCGCTCTTTTGGGGGTTCAACTGAAGTATCTTTTTGGTAGCACAGAAAACCCCAAATAAATTAATCTTTAGCCTAATTGATACAAAGAAGAAATACTAGATATGAATTCAGGCTTTATATCTCAGGTTAAGCAAATTTCTCTAGAACAAAACCCTGTTAGCAGCTTATAGCATGGTGGTTTGTTTTTTTTTTTAAACACAAACGAGAAGTTTGCTAACTACACGTACCTGGAACAACACCATTTGTGGCAATAGCACTCATTGATATGGTTGTCAGCATAGTCTGGGGAAAACAAGGAAAAGGAAGCAATTGTGTCAACAGCATTTTTTAAATGTTAACTTATTTCTTGATAGAGCAAAGCTGCCACTGCATATAGGAGGCAATATTTCTATTTATTCTGCCTTGACTTGTCATTATCTGAAAGAAAACAAGGGTAGCAGGAATTTAATCATCAAGCTGTTGATACTTCTGCTTGAGAGATGACCACTGCTTTATCAGGTCAAATAATGGGTGTCTGCAGACAAAGAAAACAAAAGATAAAAGAACGCAGGTGTCCCTGCGTCTGCAGAGCTGAAATTCCAACAACGGCTAGTGCAGCAAAGCAGGCAGCCGTGACCTGGGACAGGCACAGAAAACAGCTGTTTGTTGAACAAACACCATTTTTAAGACTACGCTAGATACATTTGCCAGTTTAGAAATACTAGAAAAAGAAGAAAAAAGAAGAAAAAAAAAAGAAATCACACAGCTACAAACACAACAGAATTGTCTAGCATAAATCTGGCTTTTCTTTACATGTGCATCTACAATGCAACCTCTCCAAGTTCCTCGACAGTTTCACAGAGTTTATGTCACACGCATTATTTTACCTATACAGAATCATAGAATTGTCTAGGTTGGAAAAGACCTTTAAGATCACTGAGTCCAACCATTAACCTAACAATAATAACCTAAATAACCACCTAAATAATAACCTAACAATATACTTACACAACAGCAGCAAAGTAATACAATGAGGAAGGACTGAAGAACTCCAGCCATTCCCACCATCCAAGTCAGACGAAGGAAGAGAATAACCCCAAAAATATTCTGCATGCATGGTAAGTACACGCCCATCAGGGTGCCCATGCTGGGTGACTGAAAAAAAAAATTCATTGACATTCATTAACTGTAATTATCCAAAGCACAGGCAACGAAAAAAACCCTACAACTTCAGGTTTTTACATGGCAGAAAACTAGGAAAAAGAAGCTAGGTATACACAAATACTGTTGTGTTGGACTTCCACAAAACATGAAGCAAACTCCTAACACCAAACCCACAAATTTCTGAACAAAATGTTGACCTTGCCACATCTTCACATTTGAAGTGATTATACTCGGCATTTAACACCAATTACTAACAACAGAACACATACGTATTTGCTTTAATGTAGGACCATAGAGTTCTTAGTATGAAACCTGTTGAGTGTTGCACACCCTGAGTAAGATAGATCCTACCCTACTCCCCACAGTTTACAAATTAGTTTTCGTGGAAAACATACTTTTGTGATGTTACAACTAGAAAAGATTTGGAAGCAATCTGGAGGCGTACGTAACGTATTTTCTTCCATTTTATACATTCCACGTAAAACTAATGATTCTTTCATATGTTTAATGTTAGCATCAGACTCCGAATTACTTTTCACAGTGACTGAGAACTGCAAGTTAGTTACATGAGTTCACAGGAACTGCACAACTGGCATTCAACATAGTATCTTATAGAATTTGCCCAAACTGTTTTTGTCAGAGTATAGTCAGATCCAAAACAATGATATGAAAATGCTGCTGCTAAGGGTTTTATTTCAAGGAATACAAGTGTGTTCGCTGCATTGGCACACCTGGCACTAGCAGCACTTCAGAATTCAAAGTCCCAAATCTTTGTGGTTTCCTGCCAAGACATTGCTTCGGCTTTCTGCAGATTTCTTTTGCATTTAAAATTATACAGAATGATGAAACATAGGTGGAATAAACAGTGGCACTACCCAAAGGCTCATCCTTTTTCATGCTTCTTTCTATAAATAAACCTGAATTCCCAAACATATTACAGACAGACACCATTTAAAGAAACCCATGAACAACCATCTAAATGAGAAGGATATTAACAGGAGTTGACAACACTTGTTCAAATTTGACTCCACATAGCATTAATTAAATGCAAAAATAAATAGGTACCATGCACACTTATAGACAAATTAGTCATGAATCAAAAGCAGCAGTACTTAAGACAAGCATATTACTCTTCAAGCAATAAAATGACTGTCAAAAACTTTGTTCTTGCTTTGTCTTCACTGTGGAAAAATTTAGTTACCTAAGGTAGGTCAAGAGTATATTTTATGACAAAAAGTAAAATCCTAGAAAAATCAAATGGTTAGAGTATCATCAGGCCAAAATAAGCAACCTAGGAATTTAGTGCTTCAACTTGCAATTATATATTACAATTCAAAATTTCCTCATCTGCATTAGGAATCTGCCCTGCTGGAGATGACAGGAAACGGTGCCTAAGAACATGACCTGAACACCTCTTTGTTAGAAATGCCAGGAATCGTTGACTGAATTTTTTTGAAGTCAGCTTTGAATTCCTTGTGTGACTAAAGCTAAATCAGATCAACCAGACTTTCGCCATACACACTTCAACCCGGGTGAACCTCCTGAAGTAAACTGGGCAACAGAACCACGTGCTGATGGTTTGCAATGGACTCACCCTACCAGACCTACCAGCACGGGGCCAGAGAGCTCTTACTCAGCTGCTCCAATGCCACAGTACAAAAAAGTCCCTAAAACATCACCTGCCATGTGTACAAAAATTACCATCCTATAGAACAAAGCTGATCCGCTTTGTCAAGATTATGTATAAGGACAAAAGGAATTGTTGTCTTCTGATACTAGCAGAAATTACACTGGTACGTAAGTATCCTGACCAGGGTAAGGTAAGGAGTTTTAAAAGAGCTGTCCCAACGCCACAGTGGAGGAGGATCTTCTCAGGGTATTCTTCATAGTGTACTCGTTTCCTCAAGAAGGGGAAGTTTAGATAGTTTTGTTTCAAACACCTTCATCTGATTCACACTGTGTCTTCAACTGCATAAGCATTAACTGAGAAAGGACTAAATAATGTTGCCAGGCTCTGGGCAGATTTTGCCCTGCATAAGGGTTTCCTATTGTCACATTAACGTACTCTTTGCCTCTCTTGAGAGACATTCCACATGATTTTATCATCTATCTGACTATTCATCCACTAGTCACCCCTCTCACCACATCCCTGAACCCAGCAGCCAGCATCAAGTAAATTTATCAGCCGTGGGGGTATCTCAGAGGTGAAGGAGTTTCTAAAAGTTTGTCAAAACCGGCATCTGGGAGAAGGACAGAAGCCCAACCTATTGCTCCTATATAGAAGAAGGTGGAGCACAGTTCTTACATACTCTACCTGACAGTTTCCAAGCGCTATCGAAGCAGGTGAGTTTTCAGCCTGCCCTTTACACATGTCGCAACGCCTGCTTCCTCTGCATAAGAAGTGACTTTAGCTCAGCTCATTCCTATCTTCTGCCCTCAGTGGCCCCTGCAGCTTCTTACTGTTCATCATCTCCCCCTCCCTCTTAAGTGGCCACTTATGCATCTCAAGTTACAAGCTAACTTCAGCCACAGAGGATGAGAAATTGTCCATTAATTGTATGGTTCTGAGACTACTGCAGAGCAGAGCAGCCTAGGAAATGCATAAGCTTCTGCCTGCAGACCAAACCCAAACCACAGGATTACTAAGTGTACCTCAGGCATAAGAGTTTACTCTGGATTTTCTTACCCTGTGGAATAAAAAAATACTGGTATGAAAGAATGATCCCCAAATACTACTTGAGCCAGCTTGTTCACAGCAATATTTAACACCAGTAATCTGCAGTGACTTGACCCTTGTTATAACACCTTATAATCAGCAAGTGATACTAAACCAGTGCTGAAGTCTAAACAGAATGCAATCTGAAATAAGAAGAGGATTATGTTCAGTCTCAACAGCTACCAAATGAAAAAAATTAAACACCCCATGCTGCGCAAAGGAAACAAAAGACAAAGGCATTTTGAAGAATGCTGTTTTAGATCAACCAAGAACAGCCAGAAAAATCTCGAAAACAGTCTCAATTTCAGTGATGCAGATCACGTTTTGGTTCCCTCTAATCAGCTGCAGACACATAATTGATACAAATATTGATCTGAGTCTGAAGGACACTATTTCCATTGTGCCAGTGTGATGGGCTATCAAACCACTTGGCTGCAGGGCTCGGGAACATTGATCAGTAATGACAGCTCTTGCGGTTGCTCTGCAGAATGAGGACAGAGACAGCACAGAAACGAACTGCCTTATTAAAGATACATAAACCAGTTAATTTAATTTTTTTCCATCATGAGAAGGGGATATTTTTATAGCACTGTGTCTATTAAGTGCTTTAATACAAGACTGTATTTAGGAAAGATAAAAAGCAACTAGATTTCTACCCTATTACACGGAGTTAATCTGATGTGTATGTAACACAGAATGCTACTACCAAAAATATTTAATGGGAACGCTGAAACAGGGTAATATGTTTATATTAAGCTGTTTTGCACTGAAATTGTCCTGATCTTCATTTGCCTCTTCCACAAACTCTGCAGCAATTATTCCAAGAGATTAGAAGGGGATAGTCATGTAGTGTATTTTCCAGAGCTTGTGGAAACATTGAGGTCTCTTTTGGTCTTGTCACTGTAGAAAGCAGGTGCTGACAACAATGATCCCCACAAGCTAAAGCACATCAGTCTCTAGTCCTTTAAGCTTAAACTTTGGAACTGCCTTGTCTTTTTTTTGTGTGTGTGTCTGTGGTTTTTTTGTTGTTTGTTTTTAAATTTGATTTTATTTTATTGGAATGGATAGGATTTGGCAGGCAGGGGTGTGCTAGGTCACAAAAAGGTATTCACAGAGAGAACCTGTCTTACCTGCTCAGACGGCGAATTCTATATTCACTTACTGAAAGGACTGCCTGCGTTCATTGAATTTTTGAATACCAGATCCAGAGCGTGCTCACTCTCCTTGCTCCAGTTCTTGTCTATAAATTGCCAATTCCAGTAAGTGACACATCAGGACAGGCAGCTCACCTTTTGTCACACTAGCTGGGTACGTTTTTGCTAAGCATACCCAATACAGCATTCAGCAATGAGTCAGTTAACAATGCTGGCACTTAAAACCAGACCCTGCTGTCATGCTGGGGTGGATATTCCTGCTCCTGTACTAATGCTCCAATGGGAAGGATAAGGTAACAGCAGTGCATTGATTTATACTTCAAAGATGATTAAAAACAAATGTGCAGAAGAATCGCATTTGCAGTTTCTGGATACCTTCAATCCATAGCATTGTACAGTTACAGCTTTTGAATTTCCTGTTTTTAATGGTTATAATTATTGGCCAAGTTACTATTCAACCCTCTTATATTCTACAAGATGTTTAAAATTTCATATTTCTTATGGCAAGAGAGGGAGAAGACATTCAAACCACAGTTATGATATTGCAGCTCACGTAATTTATCGCAGAGACTGGCACGCTAGGCAAAGATTCACTTAAGGAAACTGCAGTGTTTACACAGATAACATTAAGATATTAACACAGGATGATATTGTCACTTTTGGAATGATTACCCAACCCATTTTACAAAAAAACATCTGAGAAGTCTGCAAACACACATTTCTGGGACATGGGAAAGCAGAATTCAGGACAAGCCAGGTATTAAGCCCAAACTCTAATTTCCCATAGAAGCATGCCTTTAACGAGGAAAACAGTCCTTTCTTATAGCAGTAAACAGCTAGACAATACACAAGTGTTTACATAAATCATACCTAGATGTAGAAATATTAACACCAACCTTACACGATACTCTACCGGGGATTTAAAACAATGTCTCAGTTCCCTATTATTTGCTCCTTTTTTACTTTATGAAGCTATACTGCATTAGCTTTAACCAACTTTACACTACAGACCCATCACCAAATCCTTCTTCCAACAGGGAAGTAAGTGACTGGCTTTCAGATGAGACTGCATCTTACCCTGCTATTCTGGTCAGGCAATTAATAAGGAAATAAACAGCAAAAGTGATCAGAACTTTCTTACAATAATAAGGACTGTACCTATTGTACCCGCCTCTACTCTATCTTTGTTCGGGTAACAATCAATCTGCTTTTGATAGGAAGAGGCTGAAAATTATTTTAGATTATGCAATAACACCATATTAACAGCTCACACCTGACATTCCCACCAAAAGCATGCTCAGAGATGCAGCTGACATTTCGTAAAGGTAAAAAATTTGGACAGACTCAGCAATTAGTATAACATCAAGTACCACACTAAAGAAATTCACAGTTAAAGTGTTTAAATAACGTAAGCTAATAGTACCAGAATGCAGTTACTGCACCCAGACGACCTTCACTCAGTCTTTGTAACAATGTCATATTAACCACAATATTACAGCACTTTAGTGCATGTGGTCTCAGATAAAATTGAATTTTAAGCTTCATGCTGACTGAAAAACTTTGTTAACCCCAGTGTAAAACCGTGCAGAGTAAGAAACTGGAGTGTAAAGAAGCTGGCATCCAGCTTTCAGCATGGGGTAACATGCATTCTCTTTGAGAACAATGTGCAACATTATCAACTGCCACCTCTTTCTGAAATGGCTCAATCTTCGACAGGGCAGTACTATAAAATCTGTAGAATTCAAGTGCTATCTTAGTTTTTTGGAAAACTTTCTTTTGACAAAATTTGCAAGCAAACTGACAGGCCTGCAAGTGCCATAAAACACAACCATACTACTTGAGGGTTTAGCACTAACTGAAACACCTCCCTGACTGCCAGAGCACTAAAAGCAGTTAGAACATAGCCCTCCTGATAGAAATCTAACTACCAACAACAAACCCCGCCTTGCACCTTATTACAAGGCCAGCCCAAATAGGCTAATCATCTAAATGCAGATCCTTTGGGGCAGAATTCAGTTGCCTAAGTGCCTAACACCAGAATGACACTTGAGCTGCCCCAGGGTGTCCAATCTGACCTCCACCCACCACTTTAGAAGGGTGTTAGCTCCTGCAAGACTTGTGTCATACCTATCAGGCTTGAGATGTGTCAGATACTGCTCGGCAGCTAAAAGAGCACTGGAAAAAAGCTGGGGGTTTTTTGTTGTTGTTGTTTATTCGATCCACCACTACAAGCCTATCCCCCTTATCTCAATCCATACCAAGTGTATGTAATTGCACCGTAGTGCACAGTGCTTAACCACTACAACCACCCCAGTTCTTTGGCAACATCTGGTTACCTATAGAGTTCTATGTTATTTCTTTGCAACACTGTCATGGCTCCTGACAGAGGCTAAGATAAAGCAGAAAGGAGTTCAGCTCCCAAAAAAAATCACAGAGGGAATCATCCCGTCCATCAGCTGGCCATGGAGAGAACCTTTACTTACTTTTGATACTTTCTTCTTTGAGCCATCAGTATTTTCTGCTTCTTCATGCTCCTTAACACCTTGAGTAAGATTTGTGTAGTTGACCAACTTGCCAAGCAGAGATGACACTTTTGGTCGTATATCAAGCTCTTCCTGCGGAAAAAGACAACTAGTCAACTTCTCCAATTCACAGCATTTATGAAGAGTGGCTGGGGTCATGCCTTCCTTGGCATGCCTAAGCCTGCCAGGGAACACACCGGGAAAATCATCCAGGAAATGACAGAATATTTCATTGTGCCTGAACTGCTGATGAGAGGATTTAATTTTCTGAAAGATGGGTAAATCTGACAGGAAAAGGCTATGCCAATAGGTCCGCACCCTTCTCCTTAGGTGCTGAAAAGCATGAATTACAGTAATAAAGAAGTTGTCTGAGCCTTGAGACTGTAAGAAAATAGACGTGTACACGTTGCACCTGTCTCTAATGTCAGCTTGTATCAACAGCTATGCTTTTAAAAAAAGTCAAGTTGCCAAATAATTCAGAGATTTAGTGATTAAACTCTACAGTCATTGTAGGTATGCACACACTCTGATAATTTTATCACATTTTTCAAACTATTTAATCTAATTTATGTGGATCTAGATAAAAATCACAAATGTACACACATGTACAGAGGCCTCACACCTTTACATTCACCCCATCCCATCCAACTTCTGTTTCTGAAAGTAAGTTCAAGGTGAAAAAAGAAAAAAAAAAAAATGAACAAAATCATTCCCTTCCCCTTTCTCTTTGAATTCAACATGTCTTACATGTCTAATTGCACAATAAGAACGCATGGTAAAGAGAAACAACTTTCTTCGTGGGAAATAAAAAACAATTAAGAAAGATTTCACTGTCTGGAGTTCTATCATGTATCATCATGAACAGTTTCTGGGAGGACCAATAGCATTACGTGCTTGTACCTGATGGCAGAAACTGACCCCAAAAGTCCCTTTTCTTACTCCTTCCTCTGATCTCATTTGCAGTTCACATCTTCCAAAACCTGATTACAATGCCTTCCAGAAAAAGGTTGCGGCAACACATGCTTCCTGTTCATAGCCTTAGGGGTGCTACCTGCTCCTCCTCCTCTTTAGTACAGAAAGACCGTGCAGCCCTGCTGTGCTACTGTGTTACTGCTTACGAAAAAGGCGGGCGTGTGACTAGCAGCAGCCATGCCACAGGTAGCCAAACTCTTCATGATCTGCAAGTTTATGCTGATCACAGATTTACCATGACTTGGAGGAAGAAGACACCACAGCTGAGAGCATGCTTCAAAGTCTTAGCTCAAGCGCCCTGCCTGCAAATATGGTTGTAGCATTTCCAGTGAGTTCCCATCTAGCTGCAGGTTAGTTGTACTTGTCCAGGCTCCGTGCCACGCAGCTGAACTCTGCAGGCACCACCCTGATGGGGTGTAGAGCCAGCTCAGGCTGCCCCACATCGAGTTCCCAGAATGGGAAATATTGGGTACAGGTTGCCAGTATTGCTGTAAAGCTGTAACTCAGAAGCCCAGCTGGAAAGCTGCTGCAGAGCCATGCAAAGACTCTCTGCACCACTCCCCAGCACCAGAGCTTCTGAAAACATTTTTTAGCAACTTAGTCTTAACACACTATGTTTGCAGTTAATGCAGTGCCAGTGAGGTGAGGATGTGCAGAAGGATTCTGCTGGACTTGGTGTTGCTCCAGCTGGCCTCCCGTGTGAGAGTCTGGTCCTCCTTACTTCCACATGGAAAACAGTCATACTGCCTCTCAGTCCCAAGTGGATTTCCTAAGCTTTTTCATTACACGGGGTATCTCTGCCTACTGGCACCTCGGACAACAGACATACACCCACAAAAAAGCATGTGGGGGAGAAATCGGTATTACCGATATAGTGCAGTTGTAATACGGGATACCCAGGCTAATCTGAGTACCTGAATTTAGGCGCTCTTCTACAGAATAACATTGTCCTTCTTAGCACAGTAAACAGCCCACGTACATTTTCCACACTGATTAGCACACCAGCTTCACTATTTAAATTATTCAGGTACTGACCCACTGCCCGGACCTTTGCAATGCTTTGTCTTCTACTTAATATGTGCTCAATCCCTCCCATCTTGGAAGATGCCAAATCACTTCAGAAGCATGAAAAACAGAAATTACCTCAAACAAGGCCAGATTTCTGTCATAGTAATCACCTCCCTTGCTAGCTTCTGCAGCATTCAGGAAAGGACTGTTTTCTTTATGGTTGCCATGACCTGCAAAGAAAAAAAGCAGCAGGTTTTGATAAGAGAAGAAAGAGTTTGTAACCTTGACAAAAACCATAGGGAATAAACTTGTGTAGTCAACTGAATCTGCTTCTTTTTAGTATCTAAAGTTATGCAACGTTATCAACATCAGAGGTGTTACACTCAAGGTGGAGTTACTTCTACTTCCACTCCTCCGTTTTCATGAAAATAGAACAAAAAGTCACCTCAAAGTAAAATTTACAAGTAGGGTCACAGCTACAGCACTATCTGCCTTTATTCTCTAATGTTCCCTTTTATAACTATTTCTTACATAGAATGGTGACATGTGAAAAGACAGTTGTCGTGCACTTAGAAATCCCTACTAACGCCAAGAGCAACTTCTGAGCAGTATGTCCAAACAGATTAGGTAGATTTAGTAGGACTGAACAATTCAAAGACTAGATTCTGTTATTACGATACAGGTAAATATCAACCAACGCCCCCCCTTTTTTTGTTGTTGTTTGGTTTTTCACTATCCCCACTAATCCTAGGCATCAAATGTGCTCACTTCATGACGCCTTTACCCTTATTGTATTTCAAACATTTAGACTGTGCACTCCTCAGACTCATCTTATGCTTTTAAGTTAAAACCTAACATCAGGTACAGTAAAGGCACAGCATTCACATCTGCAACGAACAATGTTAAAAAAATAAATACATGACATGGAAGATCAGTACAGCTTTTTGTAATGAGTAGTGACTTTTTAAAAACAAACAAACAAACAAACATGTAAGGGCACTCTAGTACAAAATGAGCTCTGAAAAAAAAAATAAAAAAAAGAGATGTAATTGATTCCAGTATTCAAAAGTTCTCAGACCTGTGGCTCCCATTACACTCTGCTTGACAAACAAAAATTCTTTTCTTTTCCCTGTAACTCTTCACTCCCTGCTATTTCAGCCAATACAAACTAAAGATATTTCCAAGAGTATCTCCTTAAGAAAGGATCAATCCAAGTAATACTTATTTTTAATTAACAAAAAAAGTAACCACTAAAGAAACTGAAAATGAAAGAAAAAACTTCTTATCTCAAATGAAAATACTGCAAGTTAAAGAAGTATTGTACACTGAATACATAAAAAGCAAGAGATTAAACAGCTGGATTTTTGGTGCATATTTTCAATGATTATGGTAATCAGTTCAATAAGGCTACACTAAATTATTTTAATACAATTGAAATGAAAGCATCTCTGCAGTTTGAATCAACTTACAAAATGAACCTAACAGGCAAACAGAAGGCTCCTCCCCTACACACAGGGACCAGCATATACCACACTGTTACAAAAGTAACTGCTACAAGTGAAAAAATGATGAGAAAGTTCAGTACTGTTCTTACTGAGGGGAAGGGATGCATGGAATAGGCACAATTTGCTGGAAATTGCTGATAAGTGCTTTGAACAAAACTGTTGGAAAAACTATTCACAAACAACAGAGGTCTTGTTAAACTTCTGGAAGCAAACACTTAGCTGACCAAAAATATCTGTAGATAGCAGCTTGCTGTGTTTATGTGCCTATTGCTTTTCTCGAAGCTCTGACAACTAACACCAAAGTGTTAATTAGCTGCTGCCTTGCACAAGTTGGCCCAGCTTATTTGCTGACCCCACCTACACGTAAGATACGTTCACATCGCTGTAGTTCGTAGAATTTTTTGCACAACTAGAGAAATGTCAGTAAGCTTAGCAACACAGCATCAAAATAAAACGTTAATCAACTTCAGCAAAGGTTACTAAAAAATCTGCAAAAACTACTTGCTTGTCGTATTTCTTACATCTATATTGTCAGAAGGAGTGCACAAGACCAATTTTGTTGCAGTATGTATTGTAAGCTGTGCTGCAGTCCCTTCTGTCGTATTGCAGTTGAAGTACATTTGTGATTTTTGCTGAGGAAATGGAGTGATCTGCCATATAGGTTTCACCCAGTAAATTGGACACAGGTGCAAATGATAATGACAACATTAACAGAAATACTGTCTACTTGATTTTTCAGGACTTTGGTCTGTGCAGTATCTTCTCATCATTATACTGATCAAATGCAACAAGGTCATGAGTAACTTGGTTTTGTTTTCTTGTTTCCTATATACTAGCACTGGTAACTGAATGTTTGAAAAAAAATCAAGCTTTTTTTTTTTTTTTTTTTTTTTAAAATCACTCAGTGATTTTTAAATCAATTCTTTGCTGTCTTAGTTTTCCAGTTTTCCTTGTTCTTCCATCAGGAACCTTACCTTACAGATGCAGCTTACCACTGTCCCAAAAAAGTATAATGGGCGTTCTTTACTTGCAATGCTTACAGAAATTCTCACACTTTTTTTCTCTACGGAAAAGTTCATATTGTAGAGAAATACAGCTGGCTTTTTACCACATTCACAGCACAAGTTCCATTATCCTGAAAGTATATTCGGATTATGAATTACTGAGGACAATGCAAAAATAAAAGTGAACTTTCAAACTACACGATTCTACTGATCCAGTGAAGTGCCACATTAAACGCCCTCTCAAACACTGTACACTTTCAACAGGAAGCAAAGGAGTCTAAGTTTATATTCAAGTTCTTTACAATGACATCCTATTTTAACTTCACCAGTATGTAGAACTGAGTGCTCCAGAGATGTGTGCTGATTCAGAGAAGTACTCTATTGCTAAGTGAAATACAGCTAACTAAAGCATAGCCAAAATCACCTCCACCTGTTGCATGTTTGGTGCAATCCCTGCTTTTCGCACATGTCCTAAATCACAACATCACAGGGTTCATCTCATTTTCTCTCTTTTCGTATTCTATTTGCAATTTCATAAGTAAAACCTACGGCAGATGACCATTTCCTCAACAAGAATCACAAAACAGAACAGAACGGACTGCAGCACAGTATACAATATGTACTGCAATAAAAAAATTGTCTAATATATTCCATCTGCCAATGAGCACTATCAGCAGCTTCAAAGAGACTTACTTGCATGGGAAGAGCTTGTTATGTCCATCAGTTTTGGAAGAGAGCAGAGGTGACCTCGGAAAGCTACTCCGGGGAATTCTTGCCCCAGCTTCACACGAGGACAGTTTACATTCTGAGGCATGAAGTCTCCTGGGCAAGCACCATCTTGTGACATGCGTACAGTTTTCCACATTCTTAGTTATCAAGTCTTTGGTCTTGACGTGGTGTTAGTTTTCATCACGCAAGACTGTTTGGCAAGGAACATTTCTTAAAGAGGGAGCTAAATACTCTGCAACAGAGAATAATTTATTTACCTTAGTCCCTAGTTAATCTCAATTTTTGAGACAGGCAAGCTATATTCCAAGCAGGTTAATGTTTCCTCTTCACTTGTTTCATTGCTTCTCAGTCTTTGTTATCTTTCGACAATTAAGGCATTTTATTTCTGAGAATGCTACCAGTTCTCTTTCAAACCAAATAATTCTATTTGCAGCCACCACTAATGTTATACAGTTTATCTAAACATCTCCACCATAGTTCCCTGAACTTTTAGAACTCCCCTACTCAGCTACAGACGTGGGTCTGTAGAACAAGGTTCATCATTGTGCAGATCACCTGAGTTCCATAAAACATCAAAGATGGTCCATGGAACAAAACCTAAAAATCCTAAGTGTACATACTCCCATATACGCAAACACACAATCCCAAGAGACAGAATAAAAGCAATAAATGGTTGTCCAAACTTTTCCCTAACTTCTATCTCATTGCCAAGAAAAAAAAACATTGTGTCAAAACCATACCGGATAGTTTATTAACTGGTTTTATTTTGTTCTTCTCCAAAAGGCTTATGTTGTCTTTCGTTTTAAAAAAAAGATTAAGAACACAGATGACAGCGTTCTGCTTTCCTTCTGGAAGGGGATTAGGCCAGAAAAACACAGTTTCACTGCTCGAGCACGCCGAGTGCAAGACTTCTGTGCAAGCCAATGTGTTTTCTTTAGTAACTGGATGATGAAAACCAGAATTTAGAGAGAACTACAGACAAAACACATATATGAAAGTAACTATAAGAAAGACAGATTAGTGAGGATAAATGAAAGCTGAACAATTAGGCACAGTGCGACTATCATAAAGAAAGACCAAGAAGCTTCACAGTGATAAAGTCTACTCAGCCAGAGTACTAAAAGAATAATCATCCCTGTGAGACGGTGGCAGAAGCAGCTGCATGACTCGACCTGTTGAGGTTTTAGTCTTCTCTATTGTCAGTTCCTGAATTCCCATAAAGAAAACTACCACTCCCCTACTTCATCATGTTCAGTTAAATAAGTGGAAATTAGTACATCTTAAACCACTTCAGATCTTTCCATTTGGACGTTACTAACTCAGGGAGACAACACACCTAGCTCTTATGGAGGCTCTATCTACCTGACAAGTTTCGGCATGCTGAAGGCACAGATGGACATAGTCTGACTAGCTTCAGTCTAGCACAGATAACAGGAGCAATGAAAATACAGTAATGCTAATTAAACTGCAAGTAAGGCTTAAAACACTAAAAACAAACAAACAGGATTCCAAAGGGGGCTGTACATTGATGACAAACCTATGCCATTTTGCTTTTACAGGCACATATCTGAGCTAATTAAATGACCATGTTCCCATCATACCTCTGCTCCCAGAGACAGGCACAGACTCTGGGACACGCTCTGCTGCGCAGGGATGCTGAGCAAAGCTCCGGGTACGGCTACAACCTGTGATGATGGCATGCACAGTTGCCATAATCCTCCCTGCCTGAAATATCAAGAGCTAAATCTTAACTGAGGGGCTAAATTTCTTCAAAGAATGTTAGCATGAATCAGAGTACAAATCAGAGTTCGAACTGAAATGCTAGGCTTGACAAAGGAAGAAACCCATTGGTTTATTTACCTTTTTATAACTGATAAACAGCAGATATTTACTAGAAAACCAGCTCAAAGGAAAGCTCAACACTCCTCCCCTCAATATAATTTAATTTCTGGAGCATCATAAGAGCTAATACGTAACTTGAAATTGTACTGTGCATGTACAGGCTCCTTTGTGTACACCACAGTGAAAAAAAATTGTCATGAAACAGACTGTATAGCAGCTAACACCATTTTCTTCTGTCATTCAGATGCTATTTTGCATCACTGGCCATGAAGCCTGTGATAGCTAGGGACAAAACTGAGCCATTTTCACACACAGAAAATATTATTTAATCTTAGACTTTTTTGTTAATTTAAAAAATAAATCGTTTATATTTTTAATATTCCATCTACAAAGAACACTGGAATCTAAGAATGGAAATTTGTTACCCAAGCAGATGGTGTGGGATTCCTTTAACCACTGTTAAACCATTCTACCTAAACAGCAGGCAGTTATATTCAACTCATCACCTAGGCTTGCTTTTTAGTCAGAAAGAGATGGGTCAACTAGCCGATCCCTGGAGCGCCTCTCCTGCACATGCATCTTGGCATGCTGCAAATTACCTCTAAAGAGAGCCTGACTTAAATAAAAACCTAATTTATCAAAGGTTTAAGGTATGCAAAATTTATCCCACTATGGAAAGCAAGTTAGTTCTGTTACAATTTATTTATGCTTTTCCAGATTTTCATGTGTCAAGATGTTCTCAAATTTCTACACAACCGGTAAGTAGGCAAGAATTCAGTTTGGTTTTTTGACCACAAAACCAAAATAGGTTTGCTACACTCACTGTTCTCACATCAATACACCGAATATAGGTATTCTACAGGGAAAAAAGTTACAAGGGGATTACAGCAAACAGAAATTATTTTCAGGTAGAATATTTCTTCCCTGAATGATCAGGTAATTTTATTAGTCACAACACTACTTGTGAAGACATTTGTTCACAGCCTTGAGGATAAAGTTTTAATATAAAAAGCTGTCCATTTTTAATACGCTTCAGGGTTTTGTTCTGTTTATTTCTACAAAAGAAACTGTTTTAACACAGTTCTGGAGAAAGCACTTTCCAGATGTTAACAATGATACTACTTTCCCAAACATCTGTATTGCGAGATAAAACTTGGTTCCCTGCAAAAGACCGTGCTATGTTCAGACATTATTCTCATTGCTCACCGGCTGTAAAGTTTTGCAGAACTCACTATTGCTGAAGAACAGAAAACCCTAAACAAGTTTCTTGACCTTTGCTAGTAGTTCAAGAACCCCACTATCTCCACATTTCAGCAGCAAAGCATTCAAGAGTATTGTTGAAGTATATCAAGAGACTGTCATATTAAGAAGATAACCTAAGAAACATGTAGATGACAATCTGATTTCAAAAACATTCTGAAGCTGCCTATATGCTTTATTTATGTGGTTCCTCACACGTGGCTGGGCTAAACAAAACTCTGTTCACTCTTAGAACTGTTATGACATCTCCTTCTTGGTTCTTTCAGGAGACTATAACAAATTATTCCATTTACAATTGTATTTTTGCAGACATTATTATCTATAAATTTCATAAACGGAAATCAGATATTGCTTCTGTTCTTAAAAAATCCACTTTCAACTGCTTACCGAATCCTAAGCCAACATCAGTAACAGTCCAAAGTAGAGCTCTTATTTAAAAAGAATAATTAAAAAAAAAGACCGCCCATTAGAAATGTTTCTTTTTCCATCAGCAACACACAGCTAGCAAGAAACACGAAGCATTTCTAAAATGAAAATTCTGATTACAAACTCATTTGTGGCAGCAGAACAGGCAGCTGACATCACAAACCTGATAAGGAATACTTATTTTCATTTTAGCTACAAAGTAGTCAACATTACCCAAAGCACTTTTTTAATGCAAAAACAGAAAGTCATGATTTTTTAACTTTCAAGTTTTTCAAAACTGAGAATGAGAATTTTATTAGTTTACAGTAACATGTAAGTAAGTAACATTTATTAGTAAGACTAATAGTGACATTACAAGCTCAGAAAACAAACACTTCCTCAAAATATTTTGAAAACTTTACTAAGTTCTAGGGGTTGGGGGGGCGGTTAGGTGTTTTTTTTTTTATTAGGAGTATTGTATTTATATCAGAAATAGTAGAAACAGGAAATAAAGAGCATTGCATCTGGTTAGATAAAACTCATTCACCCTACAAGTTAGGCATTGGTAACGAAATAACTAACTGAAATCTGTTAATGCCAGTTCACTTAAGACCTTGGGCTACTAGGTCTTTTTCACTGACGGTGGCAGAAAGCACAAGCTGTAAATTGCAGGCTGACCCAGTATTTTATGAAAATAAAGGCCAAAGTTGCACTAGATAACAACCCATACAACAATAAGGCTGTATGAGAGGAAAGAACAGCAGAATGAAAGGACAGATCTTTACCCGGGTAGCTTTTAGGCAGCAAAGAGATCCTCTGAACTTTACACACAGGCTCAAACTATCAGTTACATTGACAACACTGAACTCTCACATGCCAGACCCAGACACACACTTCCATCAGAAACCGCAGCTTAAGGCCAAACTATTGGCACTCACGGGCATTTTAAGAATATAACATGTTCATGCACCATTTTAAGACACATACATTACTTACTTCACTGTTAAATTGACACTGTCATTAAAGTTTTGAGTTTACTGAATTTTACCCAACAAGTAAAGGTGTGCTTCTTAAAATTCATTTACACACTACACTGCAGATACCATGTACATATTTATAATCAGCAATGGCTTTGGTCTCTACAAAAGTGATACAAACAAAGCACAGTTTTATCAGAAAGTAAACTAGAAAGCTGTATTGTTGATAATATATTAGTTCCCCTGAAACAGTTCTAAAGACTACCTTTGTTTGTGTTCTGCACGAAAGAAACAGCCAAAGCTTTCCCAGACAACAACCTATGCAACAGTTAATTCTGTACTCTGGTGCAGCCTAAGTGTACAACTAAGCACAAATCTTTGATTTATCCCTAGATAAACACATGTGAAGTTACTATCAGACTTCTACTGTACTTTGCAAAACTAGAGAACAGCTTTACCAATCAAGTTGACTGATACTACACAACTCAAAGGATTTACCAATTTAATAATCCTGTGTTTCAAAATGCACAATTATTTTATCCTTCAGGTAAGATGCACTGATAGTTTCAGAACACTATAATCCTTTGTAGGTATTAATATCAACATGAAGTACTTACCCTTTAGCAACAGCTCTTTGCCATTTTCAGTAATTTGGTTTACCATTATTCTTCTTTCTGCTCTTAGTACATGCTTTAGTAAATGCCTTCTCTGTGAAGTCCTGAGGATCGGACAAGTTCAATAATATCGTATTCCCAAAAGAACTTTTTTCCACCTCCTCTGACAAGCTGACTGCTGGCTGCAATGCTGAATGGGATAGATCTCTTTCAGGAAGCAAACACGTTTCTTACAGAAAGCTAAACTGACACCGATACAATCCTAGTATTATAATCCTTTCAACACTGAGAAAATATACAAGTGTCAAGACCTTACTGAAAATGCTATTTATGAAATCCAAACCGAGCCACATTTAAGAGGCACATTGCCAGCTGTTCGCACACTTACTCAGAAAAGTGTGTGCCACGAAAGTGCTGCTTGCTGAGTGTGTACTCAGACAGCGTTTTAAACCTGCTAATGGCACGAAAGTATAGCTCTGTGACGTTAGCCCTCCAGGCATTTTAGCTTTCAAGTGAAGAGAGTGATGTATTTCTTTCCATCTTCAATACTTTCTAATATGATTATCCATTAATGGATGAATCATATGCAAGATCACAAAGAAAGAAAGCATCAGCATGACGAAGTGGAGGTTTATGTAGGATACATAAGTAAATACTAACTTAAGGATTCTAAGCAGTTCATAATTACCAGAACTCACTCCATCCTGCTCATTCATAAGGAGGTCCTCTGGATACCAGCACACACCACACTGAGACTTACCTACATTATACCACAGGTGCAATCACCAAGAATGCCTATGTAATTAAAGATGCCAAGTCACTTTTGAAAAATCGGATTTAGGAACTCACATCACTTAGGAGCTTTCATAATATAATTTGTCATTGCCAGCTGAAAAAAACACTATGAAAACAACCTTTGTACTTCACTGTAATCCACTTCAGAGGTTCTTTCATGTGGAACAACTCCAAATCATTTCTCACGACTATCCTCCCAGAAACTCTGTCCCTTCACATGCGCAAAGGCACCTCAGATATAGCACACCCTGTATCAAACCACAGGGAGAAGCATTCTAGCATTTTCCCTGCCCCAGGAAAAGCCTCTAACCTTGCTGTAAAATGTTCTCACTTTCTCCGAGAGACAGCAACATACATCTACGAGACCAGCATGCAGATTCCATGCAATACTCCATTTACCTCTCTCTCTTCCAGATACAGAAAATTGTTTTCAGCTCTATACCTATTCATCTGACCATGGCTGTGCAGTAATAAGATGAGAAATCAACAGCAAAAAACCTAAACTAAAAAAAAAAAAAAAAAGCCCCACAACACACACAATTTCAGATACACCTGCTCCCTTCTCCAGTTCAACATGTGCCAAAAAACAATTGTACAGGTACAAACCACGGAGCGAGAACAAGCAGATGGGAATGGTGACCATTAAGTCAATATTACCACCAGCTCAAAAAACTTCCTGCAGGAAACAAGTGGAAATACAGGAGAAATGAGCCAGAGCACTAAGTATCTCCAGACATACAGAAACTAACAGAAAAAGGAGATTTAATTACTTTGCAAATTTCCATGTATGTACATTCTATGCATTACATACAATGTATATTAACAGACATCTACTACCCATTCCTGGAAGAAAGCAGAAAGACATCTCTACTCAGCTACAGCTTATTGTGAAGCCCTGAATGTTTTATTAAGTTTTCAGTTAACTCATACAGAAAGTGCTGAATATCAGATTTTTCTTACATTTGAGAAGTACCTTGTTCCATGTGAAAACAAAGTGTGTGAGAGATTACTTTTTTTTTTAACTCAGGAAAAAAGAAAAGAAAAGAAAAAAAAAAAAAGAGAGAAAAAAAAAAAAAAAGAGCTAAGCTTTTATACGCTCCAAGGATGAAGAGCTGACCTTTCAGTGCGAAGTGGTACAAACAGCCAAAACTCACTGTAACTCTGGTCATGATACTTAAAGAAAGTACAAGTCAGCATGAGACTTCTCCTAGCAAAGGAAGTCACTCCATCCCACTGAATATTTTAGAGGTGGAGAGCACTCTGACATTGCACATGATAAGCAACAATCCACAGTAGCACTTGCACAACACATATATTCAAACACATGTTTATAAAGAGCTCACAGGTCTTCCAAAATAGCACAAAATATTTCACACTGTGCAACACACAGCACAGATCAAGACAGAGTCAGGTATCTGGAGAAGCCACAGGGGCTTTTAGCATCATTTTACAAAAAGTTCATGAGTTTGCAATAGCATCAGAACAAAACGAGTACAGCAGATTAGCTTACAGAAACTCTTCGAGGAGCAATGGGCAACATTAGATCACTTGTCTTCTGCTTTACCAGTCAGGAACTAATCAAGCACACGCAACAGAATCTAAGTCAGAAGAAACTCAGGGACACATAATGGTGAGCTTACTCGCACTAAAGGTATGCTTCTACCACAGAGTCCAGAATACAGTGTCTTAAAAGTGCAAAGGCAAAATATTGCAATTCAGTTATTCTCTGTGTGTTGCCTTGAGTTACAACTTTAATGCTCCCTGCCCGTACACTAAAAGACATCTTAACACAAAGCAGATAATCATCCCACTGTCTGCTTACATAGTATTGGGATTTACCAAACATAGCTAAACTATACCTCCCTTCATGTTTGGCTGCAATGTCCCTGAAATTAATCCCAGACATTGCCATCTGGAACATACAGGCACATCTAAAGTGAAGTTTGTGTCTGCTTAGGCAAAGTAGCCAAGATGCAAGTTATATCCATGCAAGAACTGAATTTGGATAAGGTTGGCAAGGGTTGGCATGTGATGTTCTAGAAACAGCTGTGCCCTGGAGATCATGTCCCAGTACAGGGCGCAGAACACAAATTTGAATCAAGGGAAAAGAAGGGATCCTGTTAGGGGGAGACAGATAAGTGGTATTGCTGCTGAACACTTCATATTGTAAAGTCACTGACTGGACAGTGAAAACCTTAGCAGAAAAAAGCTGAAAATATTTGGGAGCAGTCAGTAGGTTCTTAAATCAGACCTGTAAGACCATTAAAGAACCTCTACCTTTGTCCTTTACATCAACTCTGGATACAAATATATGCTATAGCAAGTAGTAGTAAAAGTGATGTCAGTTACATCATTTAGAAGTGGATGAGAAAGGCAAAGCTCCTAACGCAAAGGTAGAAGGCAGAGGAGAAACAGTGCTATCCTCCAGAGACAGCAACAGCTACACCGTCATCTTGAATTGCTCCAAGTCCTGACTCAGATCTGACCTCCTGCATGGAAATACAGAGGTGGACTTTGCACATAATAACTAAGCTTGGAGCTGCTCAGCTTGCAAGCACAGACAAGGTCATAACACAAAGTAGCACTACCGTAGATAATTTTATGAAAAACAATTATACTCCAAGGCATAAAAATTGTGTTTCACTGCAGCAGTCGGCAACTTAAAGTATGCAAGAGCAAGTCTCAACAAGCTGGCCCTCCTTAGGAGTTACCCTAACTCAGCAAATGGGCAGTTTCTAATGGCACACCACAAAAATCCTTTTTTTCCCTTTGACACGGAAGTGAAAGGCAAAAGTTTGAAGTTTGGATGGTCTAACCTCCTTCACAATAAGGAGGTATCTGTAATGATTGAATAATGTTCTAAATCCCTCAGATAAATACAAGAAATTGCTGGCTACTGGTAGGACATGAAAATTAAGGTTGGCAATTAGACTTCAGAAAAAACCCTCACATACAGTTTTGTTCTGGCACAATTAGTTTGAACCTATACATAGTACAGGCTGCCTCTGCCCTAAACGCAGAGCTCTGCGTCATCTCTCCTCTCCCAGGATCTTGTTATACAATCTCTGCTACTGTTCCCTGCAAGCCAGCTTCCAACATCAGCTTACAGCTTTGATTCTAATTTTCGAAGTAATCAATGGATTGCATCCTAATTATATTATAGGCCACGTGTCAATCAATGAAAGAGCCGGACTTTTGGGATAATGCAGGTCACTTGGGTGGATTGTGGAGAAAGGGGCAAATTATGCATTCTCGATTCAAGGGGATGGACCTGTGGGACAAACTTCCAGGGAACATTAGGCAAACACAGAATCTGGATACCTTTGGAAATGCTGCTAAGCCATGCCCTAAGCAAATGAGCTTCCCAGTTTCCTGTCAGAGCATAATGACCACTAACACAAAGGTGGGATGATGACTGTCCCCTCACCAGTACCAGCAACTTCCTCCCTCACCCCTTGCCCCAGCTGCCCAGCCCAGCCTGGCACCGGCCTCTCATCTTCATCTCAGCAAAATGCCATTTCGTTTACATTTCCAACAAGTCTTAGGCTGCCTCCAGTCAGCAAAGCATAGCTAACTTGGCAAAACTGCCAAGTTATCAACCTTCCCCATTCATCCATAAACTAATTGAGTCAAAACTCCTTTTGGGCAATTAGCTCTTTATTCTGCACATGGAACTCCACCTCTCTGTCCTACAGAGCAGAATGAAGACCAAAAGATGATTAAGAAAAAATTCCATGAAGTATTTGCAATAGCAACAAAAATTTTGAAAAAAATGTATTGCCAGAACTGTTCTAACTTATACCTCTGCTGCTCAGACATGAATTAAGAATGCTGGAAAGTGAGCAGTTATCTTTTTCCAGGCCAAACCTAATACCTACCACAAAATCTAAAGCCCTATTACATGACCTATTAGGAAAAAATGCTGCTCCCGTAACTCCAGTAACTTCTTTTTATGGTTCAGAAGTGACAGTTTGAGATTCGAGAAACGATATTTAAAATAAGAGTAACTCAGGACAAATAGGCAGTAGACAGCCTACAAAATAACCCCCGGATAGGTATTCAGAGGATGGCAGAAGAAAGGGGACCTGTACCACATAACAGAGAAGTTTACCCTACATGCATTATAAGAGCTGTGTTTTTCCTGGTCATGTAGACTTTTTACATTTAAAGACAGAACTTATCAAATGTATGCCATGTATTTGATTTTGCTAAAAGACTAATATTTTTTTGTGTATGGTATTTCATTATTTTGCTCACTTAAAAAGAAGGTATTGTTTGCTTAGCGTTCACTACAGCAGCCACTGTGAACGATGCACAGTTCTCCATGCATGACAAAATCCAAGTATACTGAAATAAATCATCCGAAGCAGCTCAACTGAAAGAGCAAGAACAGTATTACCCATTGCTAAGGGATCACTTGGCATCATTTAAACAGATGCCTATTGAAAACTAATAATTAAGAAAGAGATTTTACTGAATCAAACAACAAAAAATACTGAATCTTTCTCATCTGTGAGAACAAAGCTTAGTACAATTAAGAGATTCAAAATTTCCAATTCAAAGGTTACTGAAGGCAGTGGAAATGTTCCTAAATATAATTCCAATAGGCTTTAGACCATGTCTTAAAGTGGTGCATTTTTTTCTCCGTAGTTCAAGTCACAGCTCAAAGTATTTAAAGAAAAACCTTGAACCAACATGTTGAAGACACAAACGCTTTGATCAAATAGATCTTGCTCCCACGTATTGGTGACAGTAGCAATTTTTCTGTAATATAAATCAGTCTGCACACTAATTTGTTACATCACAGTCAAGAAGAGGTGTAAATCTTCAACTTGGTCTTGGAAGGGGAAACTCAGCAAATGTAGCTTTTCTCTCCTGGTGGCCCTGGGTGTCCCCCATTCTCTTACGTGCACTTAAAAAGAAAGCGGTGATCACTTAGTTTGATCTTCCCCAAGGTTGTTGTTGTTCTTTAACTTCAGCCAAATGCATTTATGATGTTTGGCTACATTTCCTAGCCAATGAGGCTGCAAAGTACCTTAATCTCCATTCCACATAGAACTTTAGAGCAAAAGCCAAACTTAAACTTTACATTGGAGAGCATGCAAAAATGTATTCCTTAATTTTCATGCAGTAGGGAAAAGAAAGGAAATGTCAATATTATCTTTACATAAGTGAAACACCGAAGAAATTTGCAAGGGGAAATTGAATAAAACACACACAGATCAATTTTATACAAGAGAGATATGTACTACAAACACAATATAAGAAACACCAAAATTCATTTTAATTTCTTTAGAAAAGTGCAGCAATTCAATAAAATTATATCGCTTCAGTATGTAAAAAAATCCCCAAAATTATTCTCAACTCAAGTTTGACATGGGCACTTAGGAAGTCAAAAGGAGCGAGCATTTGCAGATAGAATTAAATGGAAACCCCACGTCTTTTTGTGTGCAATTGCTTAGCTTTCTAATACAGGTGTTCTTCAAAACACAAAAAATCAGCAGCTACAGAAGACTAGCAGAGGGTTATTTGGCTTTTTATCTTCTCTTAGTTTTTTGCAACATACAGAACCACACATACACAGTTACAGGAGTTGCTTTCAAATCACTTAGACATATCACAAAGATACTTCCCAGAGCTTTCCAAATAACTGAAATACCAGAGAACCCACAAAAAGGCCCATGTTTTTCTATATTTAGCTAAGTCTCCTGGGCGCCAGCAATTGGCACCGATATCCCCTTGTTACCAGACAGCTGCAGCCTCTCCAGCTCTGTCTTAATCACCCAAGAGGTACGAGAGACATGCTTAGCAAAAGTAACAGTTTATGCAGTAACATGAGCTTTTTGCTTTTCCTAGACAAGCATTTTTATAGATGAACTAAACCTTACAAAACTGTATGCTGCTAAAAGAAACTTGAGGTATCCACCATGGACTCCGCTAAAATGAGCTTCTCAGAGAAATTCCTTTGCTTACAGGCTACAAAGGAAGTATATACCATCTCCTTCATTCACCCAAGTGTTATAAACAGCTAATCATGTTCCAGAGCACTTCTCCACTCTCATTTTTCACATACTGCACTCTTATCTTTCCTTATCTGAAGCAAGAGTCCACTTATCTATGCACCTGTATTGTTGAAGAAGTATTCTGGAGTTTGGCACTGCTATCAGTGCTGTGCTAATTGCTCATTACACACACAGAAAAAAAAATAAATACAGGACTTCGGGAGGATGACCCTACTGCTAAGACCCCTTTCAGGATCTGCATTTCAAGTTATAACTATTGCTGTGTATGCCACAAGATCTCACAAGTATGCTTTATGGAACAGGAACAAATATTGACATATTTAGTGTTGACAGGACACCTTTAAGATCTCCAAATTTACACATTAAACTTTCCAGTGAGGGAAAACAGTTGCTAAGCTTAGCAGAACAGAAAAAAACCTCCCTCATCAAAATGCAACTAAATTGAAGAAGATGCAGTCTCCGTACTGTTCACAAATCACCAGAAGAGACAGTTTACTGACATCAGTGTATTTCTCTTCTCAGGTTACTTTCCTCCCGAACAATTCAGAGCTGCTGCCTCAATTCCTCCCCAGGCTCCCTCCTCCATGACTTCTTGCTGCAGCTTTGAGGCAACATGAAAAATGCTGGAGATGCATGTGCTACAGAGGTTACACAAAAATACCCCGCTATAACTACTGTAACAGCACCATTTACCCACATTGCTGCTAGCAGAAGTTCTTGAATTTAAGACAACTTAAAATATATTTAGATGCATGTTTCTGTCACTCCTGTTTAGCTGTTGTATCTAATTCATTATATGACTAATTTTATCTTATCTCTGGACTTTGCCAACACACCTACATATAAGAATTAAGCGCTTTGAAAAGGAATTTTTGAATGATTTATGTATCCCCACTGAAAGTATCTTTAGTCATATTTTACGTGAGCTTTATTTCAAGTCTTGTAAAAGACTTAAAACATTTACTAGTAAGTTACCACATATTAAAAAGCAGTGAACCAGGAAGAAGCTTAAAGTAAAAGCGCAACGTTATCACACCAGGACTTTCTTTACCCATCTTCTCGAAAATAGCTTATTGCAATGACCAGCATAATCTGTTGCTGCACAAGGGCACCACACATACCGATGCAGACTTGTAAGCATGAGGAAAAGGTCTCAAGTCTAGTTAGAAAACTCTGGGCTGAAAGCAAGACATGTAATAACTGGAACATAAGCAGAGCAATTCATTGGCAAAAACCAAGGGTGGCAGCTGACCAAAGCTGGTTAGTGACACCAAGCTGATTAGTGTCTCATTTCCACAAACAAAAGTCACAGCAAGATAAATAACTCCCCACAGGACACATGACAGTGCCACACTTTGGTTAACAGGGTGCACAATTACTGTGGAGCTGAGATTCCTATTAAAGCAAAGCTTATTTGTTTTTTTTAAACACTATTCAGACCCCACTCTCCCTCTTCTTACCCTGTGTACCCAACCTAACATGCTGGCATTATTTCAAAGACTGAAAAGATGCCAAATTCACATTTCCCATCCCTGCCGATCCATAAAGCAAGGCTCACATGTTTATCATAGGATCACAGGAAAATTCTTTGTACTTCTTTTTCTAAATGGAAGACGTCAAAATCTATTACAAGCAGTGGTAGTCGATGGAATCTGCTTAGAAAAAAAAAACAACTTGATTTTATTCACAAGCAAGCACTGGAACTATCTGGGAAGGCCAAATTATTGCACACTGACTAATGTCTTCTTAGGGAAATGGTTGACAAGAAATTCTATTGCAGAATGGCTTCATGTCTGTAGCGTTTAGATGACACCATATCACTTGATGTCCCAAATAAAGCAAAATTCAGAAAAAAGATTCAAAAACAAGGCTATGACAAATAAAGGTTGCAATGAAAAGGTCAGAGTGAAATAAGAATCTGTCAGAATCATAAGCAACAGCCTAAGAGATTGTGCAACGGCACACTGTTACAAACCAGCTATAAACAGTTAGATTACTGTAACAGATCATAGGCTTGAAGGGCCATATCATTACTGAGTCACTTTAACTCATCTCCTGTCAAACTGAGCAACCCAAAGAAGTCTTTAAATAAGGTTCTGAATTGCAAGCTGATAAAATACGATCTTCCCTGGAGAAGATTCACCAGAACAACTGTAACCAATTCCTCATACTGACTATGGTGGTGCTACTTGATTGCACAGAAAGACTGGACAATTGGCATTGCTTAGGTAGCCCTGTGTGCATTCATGCAGTGCCAATATGAATCATATGCACTTTGATAGGGCCACAGTCTAAAACTCTGGAACTCTGCACGCAAGTCAAACAAAGTTTACCTTGTCTGGAATCAGGGGCATCACCAAAACCAACAAATACTTCCACAAGCCCTGTAATCAGTTGCTACAGAAAGCTCCGGAGGGTCACTCTCTTCCCTTCACTCTGCAGGCTCCAGCCAGCGCTAAACAGCTGTGAGATACTCTGTCTTCAACAGGAGCTTCCCATCTCCACCACACCGTATTATCAACGCTCCCCCAGTATGAGAGGCTATGCTAACTCTGCACAGGATGTAGAAAGAAGCACCAAGAACCAAAGGAATAACACAAGGGAGTTCAGATTCCCCTCTGTAGAGCCATAAGCCCAGGAAACCTAGGAAGAGAGAGAAAAAGCTAGTGGGGAAGACCATGCTTGTCAGTACAGGTAGGCAAAACAGCATATCTTTATACGTACACCCTGAGGATATGAAACAACACTTAATTACTGTGAAAGTAAATTAAAAAATAGAAGGCAGTTATAGTTCAAACAGAAACAAAACTAACTACCATATATTAATAGAGATGCTACTAGATATTTATCAGTTTTAAAATAAAGAGACTCAGCGAACTTCCAGCAGCACGGTTCTATGCTGCAGTCGGAACAGCGATACTTAAGAGATCACAGCTTGCCAGCTACTGATAGACTGCAGCAGGGAGCTGAATTTGTTTGCACACATCCTACAGGCAGTCTTGCATCCAAATGACACGCAGTTTGAGTTGACCTTCCTTTATTCACCATGGCAGTAACTTCCCGAAATCACACTTACCAAGCCATGGCCAAAGCTAGCTAGTGGAAAAAGTACTCCACAAGGTCTCAACCTGCTGAGATGGTTGAAAAGCAGCTGTTACTTTCGCACATGTAAACTATATGTTTAGTAAACCGAGAGGTAAGCAGACATTTTACAAAATGAAGTCAAGACCCTGTACAACCTTCAGGGCTAGAGCCTCAAATTGTCTGTGATAACAGACAAGTTGGAAAAAGCACCTACATTTCACTATTCCAAAATGCCCACAACAAGACTGGAAAGAACTGACATAACGGACATTAGGCCTATGTAAGCTACTTGGTATATGAAAACTGAAATTCCATTGAAAAGCATGCAAAGAAAGAAAAAAATTAATAACATCAAAAAGAATGGTACATATTGGAGATTAAAGCACAGATTCGGGGAGAACTGAACACGGTGACAAGGAAGGAACTGGACCTTGATCTCATGACAGTTGAGTACCACTCAGCAAAATAACTCTTTTCTCTTCCTTGAGCACAGGCCTGAGCAGTGCAGGCTCCCTTCAGGGATTATTGTGCATCCAATAACATTTGCATCCTGAAGTCTGACTGCACGGGCAAGGAAGAACAGGTCAGGTGTTTACTGATTTTTCTTTTGTTGCCTAGAGTCATGCATGATTCACAGAGGGCAAGTCAGATTCACCAGCTGAGCCCATGGGGAGATCCTCTTCTTAAAGGTTACAGAACTAAACATAACCAAGGCAGAAAAAAAGAAACACATACCACAAAGAGCTAAAACAACCTTTTACCACATCTACTCTCCTCTCCAAATCTAAGTATCCTTCATTTTCTCACTAGAAACACTCACCATATTTAAATTGATTTATACCTTAAAGTCACAGCAGAACACCAAGAGAGGCTGAGCACTTTTATTAGGTGCCTAATTAATGAATGTACTTCTCAGCACCCAAAATCCCCTCCTACTTACGTGATCCTCTTCTGCAATTGGAATAAATTAACCACTAGCAAAAAGCAGCTCTGTGTACTAGGAGCAGTTGTGAAAGCCACGCAGACACAATACACACGCTGTAGTACTCAAAGGCCCGGTTTGAGGGAGAGGGTCCTAGATGCCCAGGCACATTTTTCAAGATGACATTAGCAAGAAGAGCAGTCACCTGAAATTCGGCTAATTTAACTGAATGTTTTACCATCCGTTTATTTTGGTAGCGGAGCACTGAAAATATCTGAGCTATCTCTGCGTCCTCTTATCACCTCTGGAGACTGCAGTTTGTGGGAGCAACGATAACGCCTGTCCCTGCTCCGCGCTGCTCCCCGGGCTATCAGCAAGTGGCCGGGGAGCGGAGGGAATCCCCCGGGCGGGTCGTGCCGGGCCCGGCTCCTCTGCGCCGCCGGAGGACTCCCCGGCCACCCGCATCCCCAGGGCACCCGCGGGCTGCGCTGCCGCCGCTCGGCCCGGGCCGCCAGGGCTGACAGTTGGCGACAAC
>VWZL01000998.1:43509-123951 GCA_013396915.1 Stercorarius parasiticus | reverse complement strand
GCCCTCCCTTGCCGGGCCGCCTCGGGGAGGAAATTTCCCTCCGCGGTGGCCCGGGCCGCCTCCGACCCCCGTCTCTTCCTCCGCCTCCCCACCGCCATTTGCTGGGCAGCAGAGATGCGGGGAGGGCGTTGGCGCGCCGCGCCCAGGCTCGGAGGGGGCGATCCCCGGGGCTGGGGCCGATCCCCGGGCCTGGGGGCGGGCGGCCCCGAGAGGCCGCGTCGGGCGAAGCGGCCCTACGTAGCGTGGTGTGGTCTCCTGCCGTTCCCGCCCCGGGCCGGGTGGTCGCGGACCCCTGGGAGGGGCGGTGAGGGGGAAACAATAGCAAGGGAGAGGTGGCAGGTAAAGCCCTGCGAGGCTTTGAAGGAGCTGAGCGCGCCAATTAAACATTCTGCCGGCTGCCGGCAGACTGCTAAGACCTGCGCTTCGGCCGATCAACAACAAAGGGATGAAAAGCATACTGTCATCCTGAGAGCGTGTTTATTTTTATGCAAGTTATCGTTAACTTCAGTTACGCGGCAGCTGTCCCCGCTTCCTGTGTTTGCGGTGGCAGCGGGGTGGTTTGTCTGGGGCTCGCTACCCTCTCTGGCTGCATGAAACCCTCTGAAAGGCGAGCGGAGCAAGCCCAGGGGAAAGATGGCTGCACAAAAGGCAAGGGGGGAGTGCGGGGTAAAATGGTACGCTGGGGAAATTTGAATGCTGGCTAGAGCCAAGGGTATTTCTAGCTATATGCGAAGCAGACAGTTGCTAAGGTAGCAGACGGCCAGGGCAGATGAACTGTGGCCCCGCTGCTCAGGCAGGGGCCTGGGAGCCAGGGTTGCACCATTGTTGTGTCCCACTAATGGAGGCAGTGGGGTGTGCCACCCCCTCCCAGCAGCTGGGATGGACGCCTCCGTGGCGGCAGGGCCCATAAAGGCCAGAGCATGCCAGCCTCTCAACCTCTTGTCCCCAAGGGAGCAAAATGCAATTTTGCCTTCGCATTTGAAAAAGCTGGCACCAGTGATGGGTATCTTGGCCTTCGTTTGGTCTACGGGAGCCTTCACATGGAGTTTAAACATGAATTAATAGTTGATAGTGCTATTCATTGTCTGTGTTTGAAAGCTAGCCTTGAAAGTAAAAGGATCCCTTTTTAATGCGTTACATAATTGTCAGGAAAAAAGCTCTAGAGAACAGTTTCTGCATTTTACTATAGAATATCAACTCCAACTAGTTCTGGAGATTTTTGGCTAAAATACTTCAGAAATCTGTGTACAGTGACAAGCCAATCCAGTACTGCTGTAAGTTTTGTCTTCAGATTGTATAGGAGTCTATGGAAGGATATAAACCTTAAAATAGAGGAAGAAGATAAAACTACGTTGACATGTCCTGTGTTCAGAAGAACCTAATCCCTACCTTTCTGAATTTGTCCTGCCTTTTTGACAAAGCAACCCCCAGGTCACTGGGAGAAAGAAAAATGTGTAATGAGCAGAGGGGAGACAAACAAGAGGCAGAATGCTTTGTTGGCAAGAACTGAGTAATAAGTCTACTTTTAATTAGTTAAGTTTTCAAATAAACAAGAAGGATCCATGCTGTGGAGTGACTGCTGCCAAGGGCGTACAGGTCTCTCAGTTCACTTAACACAAACTTGCTGGTAGACCACCTCTGGGGAAAGCCAGAGCAATTACACCTCTTAGTATTGATCAGACAGGTGGAAAGACTTCTGAGACTCCTGTGCTTTCATATAACCTACATTTTACCTTTGTCTCTTTGCTCTGTTGAGGAAAACAACAGTGATCTTCTTGTGGCCATTTGTGTCTCAATAACTGCCTCATCGGTTTTGGAGGAGCTTAAAAAAAACCCAGATTTTCCTCTATTCAAAACTCATGGCATCGTGAAGATCTAGGGGGAGGTATTTTTTTCCCAGGAACCCTAAAATGAGCACATTTGTAAATAGGATCCCACTGACGTCTGTAAAATTTTACCAGCAATTTCTGTGGGCAAGCTAGGCCAATTTTGATAATTTAGAAAGCATTTCTGTTAATTTTAGAAGTGTTAGTTCTGACAGACTGGAAACATCCAGGTGCACCACTTAAGCCACTCACTGCGTTATCTCCAGCAGTATTTTTGCCCCCAGAGAAAGTGGAACAATTGCCCCAAAAGTAGAATTTTCTGTTTAACCTTCTTTGGTTGAGTTATGTTTCATTAGTATTCATAGTAAGTATGACCTAATAAGCTAGAGTCGACCAAGAAAACAGGAAAATTAAGTATTAATTGATAGGGGGCAAAGAATTTTATATAGAAAAAGGGCAAGGTGATAACTCACCATTAAGCAAGTTAGTTCATTCTTAGTCTTCTGTCTTCTTCTTTCCCCTTTTCCACTTTATAAAGCTTTTGAGTTAAAGTGTCTGGTCTAAGCAAGCTGTCCTAGAAAAAGGAGACAGGGATTATAAGAAATAAGTGTCAAGAGTTAATGTTTTTTGGAGTCATGCTTATTCAGGAAGAATTAAACCGGGTAGTTCCCTCTCATCTTGCTTTTGAAAGCAGGTCTGGCAAGGAGCTGTCTTTCTTTAGGCACCAAAAAATGCATCTCGGCCACCACAAAACGTTTTAGTATCATGAAATCAATGGCACTGAAATAGTACCCCATGAGGGGAAAAAAATAAATAGTCAAGCTCATGCGCATATACCAGCAACTCCCCTCTCTGGAATGGAAACTATATCCAAATGTCTTAGGAGACAAGTTAGCCCTAGGAAACTATTCAAGTTTATTGAAGCAAAAATATTTCTTTTGTCTAAAGACAATGATCCTTTACTGACTTGTAGACAGCCCATATTTAAAGATAAGAAGTTATCTACCCATATCAACTTTGTTGTTTAGCAGCTGGTTTGTAAGAGAATTGAAATTCCAACCTGAGTGATTAACTTTTTTTTTTTCCCCCTGAGTATGAATACTGATTGTGACTTCTGAATGGCATGAGTGGCCATCATAAGCTTAAAAGTTGTTTGCTATGAATATGAGGCTGGAATGAAACTAGATGATCTAGAATAGTACAGCATTTACCTGAGACAACATTGCTACCTCTCATTAAATAATGGAGATGAAAATTACCTGTTTTCTACAAAGCTAAATGGAATTTGGGATTATGTTTTCATATGGGTACAGACTGGTCAGCGAAAACGAAAGAGCAGAAGGAATAAAACTAATTTCCTTTTTTTTTCCCCCCTCTCTACACAGCATACACTCCACCCCCAACAGATAAAAACTGCACTTCTAAGAAAAAGTCTGGTGGTTTCACTGTGAAAAACACTGAGAACAGCTTAGCAGAATCAAGACTTAATAGATAAAGCCTGAGTTTCAGTACTCTAGTGTACATTAACAGCATTGGTGAAATCAGCAGCCTAAAGATCATCAAATCCACGATCTCTGATACACCATTGGGACCTGCTTTTAAAATATTACCTATAAATTATATAAGCAAAGACACGGTTCAGGTCTTATTTAGTAAGCCACTGGGTATTTGTGAAGTACCTTAAGTAGGTATATAAGCTTCCAGATGAAAGGTCAGTCCACTTCCACAGTAAACTATGCCATTTGACTCAAAGAAAAAGATTGTATGAGAAACTCTGAGTCTTCTGGAAGGGTAGTTTGGTGAACTGCTGAAGAGGCTGATATAAATCCTCAGGGCAGGCAAGCAAGGTCATGTTTGCCTTGAATGCTTCTTATTACAGGTGACACCACTCAAGCATTAAAAAAAGCAGCTTGACTTTTACAGCCCGGCATGAGATAGTGACTGCACACCGCATCGGCTCTTACAGAAACAGACTTACACGTGCCAGGTGTTTCAGCCCTTCCCTGGCAGACAGGAATTCACAGGTTCTCATGCAGTGGTCATACAGTCATCCTAGGAGAAAGTGAACATAGAATTAATATCAGCATTAGTGATCACTTTTAAGGATATAGTAGAGGGAATAGCCTGCCTCAGCCATCACAAAGGGGTGTAGTACATGCATTGGAAGGCCCTTGCAAGTGAGCTCTGGAGTATTGTTAGCTTATGGACTTGCAATATATGATGTTAATGTCAATCACACAATAAAAAGTAACATCGTTTCAACTCCTTCACAATGAAAGTGATTTGCCCTTTGTTTAAGGATAGGAAGAGCCAGCATCTGAAACTGCGTTTGAGGACAGCTTTTCTTATCTTCCCCTCTTCCTGAATTTCATGGGGAGATACCTAATTTTAAAAAAATTAGTTTATTTTTTCTAACTGGGAAAATCAAGGCCAAGCAAAAGTATCACCTTTAGAAATAAATATGTCATAAAATTAGGATTCAGATGATTTTTTTTTAATTCATCTGTAAAATTGTGCTGCCCCTAACATTGTTAGGAGTGCTTTATAACATGATACCTCAAAAAGGTTTATAGAAAGTTTAAATTAACTTTCTGTAAATGAAGCTTTGAAATGCCTCATTGGTGGAGTAACATGCACAGTTATTGCTGTTGTTGCTGACTGTAACATTTATGACTCCAGGAAGAATACATGGCCTGCCTAGAGGTGTATGCACAGGATGCACTGGCCTAGAAGCCTGAGAGTTAACATCCATAGCTGTGTTTATCCAAAATACATAAAACTTCTTGAGTGGAATACCTGCATTCCGATGTTTTGGATAATAATCATATTGCATCTCTGTTAATAGAGACCAGTATAATGCTTCTCTTTTTGTCAGTGGGACAATCTATGAACTATGCTTTGAAACCATGGGAAATTTCTAAACCATACGACATGAAAAGTATTTCTGAGATATGCCGGATCATTGAGTTAGTAGCAGGGTAGTGGCACAGAAAAAAATATCTTGCAGTTAGAAGTGAAATAGGCTTATTGGTTATAGGAAAGGTTTGCAGGTTTATAGACAGCATAGATGTAACATAGTAAAAAATCTCTGTGAAACTGAAACTGTGCTCAGCTATCTCCCATACAGTTTGGCACAAAGTCCTGATACCTGGAAGAATTAAATACTTGCCATTTTTAAAGCCAACATATTTTTTAAAAGCATAAATACAGATATTTAAAACTGTGTAAAGAGGAAGCCTGGGATATGCACAGCAGTGGATCTGTAACTATTTTTTTTTTTTTTGGAAGGTTTTTTCCCACTAGAGTGGAACCTGGCTGATAAATAGCCCAGAGCTGACCATCAGAAAAAAATAACAGAACAAAAATGGCCACTGCCAAGGTACAGCTTCCCTGGACGTGAGGCTTGGCAGGAATTCTGCAAGTTCATGGCCAACCATGGTCACCATAGTGAACTTCCATTTGCAGCACATTCCTGCTTCTCCGCATCTGAGGATCACACCAGCCTTGTGGACAAAGCAGGCCAGAAATTGGCAATCTGGCTGCAAAGGTTTCTCACTAACAAAGATCAGGATCTGCTTCATCCATGACAAAGATAAGCAGTTACTGAAAGAGGTCCTTTGGAGAGGACCACAGTATGTGCATCCACATGTAAAGAACTGGGGACAGAGTGCTTACAGGAGATGCAAAGTACAGTCCTCCATATGCCATCTCCAGGAGAAAAGTAAGGCAAGGAAAGGGCACGTTATACTTATACAGGTGCTCACACACTAACTGCAACCAAAAATTTTGCTGCTCTTCTCCTAGAAAACATGTCACAGCTTAGACATTAAAAGACCACAAGAGGACACTATGGTGCCACTTATCTTCAAAATTTACTTCAAGGAATTTCTGCCTCACTTGTAAAATTACTCATGTGTTCGATGAGTAAAATTACTCACTGTATTTGATATGTGGAACAGGCGTTTCTACAAAGATACCTTAATCTCATCTTAGAGAATGAAAAGTTACTAAGTCTTAGAGATTTCCCCCCAAACCCTTACTCAGGTGCTGTAAATTCAAATAAGAACTAGATCAAAGTTTTCTCCACGAAACTTCTTAAACATTGCAGTAATTTTCAGGGTAGGATTAAGATGCTGGAAATACACTACCCAGTGGTATGTTGTTGGTTTTTTTTTCTTTTTTCCTCTTTTTTAAGGGATCAATTTCCAGTTCGGTTACATTTATAACATAGATAGATTTGTCTATTTAATTTTTAATAAAGGGCTCAGAGAAGAAAATGAGCACAGGCCTAGACAAGATTCTTTAGATGTTGAGTTTAACTACAGGGTGATACTCAGGAAAGTTAATCCAAACAGACTTTTCAAAGCTGCATTGAACTTTTTTCAAATGTTTATATTCCAGACTAAAGGGACCTTCCTTCTTTTGATTTGTCCGAGAAAACCTGTATTAGCTTCAGTTTTAATCTTAGCTATTTTAATCTTTATTTGGTTTCTCAGCAACAACTCACAGGGGAACTCAAATTCTTGCTTCCTGGGCTCTGTGCTTTTCTTTCATTGCAGAACTGGTGAAAGAAATGCGTTATGAAAACAGTGAGACCAGGTGCTAAAAAAGAGCTTCAAAGAAAAATACTTACCCATTATATAGGGGAATAATCCTAGTGAAGTTTACAAAATAATCTGGGGAGAAGCAACAGAAACAGGACAAAATTAAGTGCCCTGTCATTTGAGTTCTGATCATTAAGGCTTGAGCCTTGATTCAAAGCAGCAGCATTTCTGTCTTTTTTTTTTTCTGTCTTTTTTTTGCAATTTGTTGACTCATGACAGAAGCAACTGAACCACGTCTAATATATCTCTGAGGTCATAGCTTTAGGGAAAGGGGCTAGCTGCTTTGGCTTTGCAAGAAAAAAAACTTCACAGGTTGCAAAAATTTCTCAAAAAGTATAGACACTAGGGAAAGAATTGCCACCTTTGCAATTTGAGCGCCAGGAAGTGAAACAGGCTATGAGCAGCTCATCTGGTAATACTGGACCAAGCGATTGACAAGTTCTAGCTCAGTTACCGAAGATCCTGGACATCTGTGAAATACAGGAATGGGACAAAAATGCTTCCCATTTCCACAAATTTTGTTTTCCTCTGACAGAAATTACATAATGAACTTATAAATAAATATGAAGATTAGTAAAAGCTTTTCCATTTCTATGGTTTCAAAACACAAACAAAGGAAAATTATAGGAACACCAAACACCCACCGCCATATCAAGTTGTTCTATGTAGATGGTAAGGTTTGCAGGTAAGATATCAAAACAAAAATCAAGACCAGATAAAAAACACAATAGTTCTTGAAACCCTGACTTGGGCCTTCCAAAACACTCCAAGAAGGGTTATCCAGCATCACAATCTGTCCTGGAAACAGTTCAGCAGATCCACTAACATACTGCTCTGGGTCTGCAAGTTAAATCCAACAAACCTTAAGAGCAAATGAAGGCCACTATTAGTGGGAGGAATCTTCTTTTTATTTAATTTTTTGTAGTTTAGACATGTCACATTTTCAGATTTGGAAGCATTTTGATCATTTCCATATGTGTAAATCCAGAGAAGAGTGAACAGAGGAGCTGCTGCTTTTAATAGCAAATGGAAGAGATACAAATTGTTGCAGTCTCACTCTGCTTTTCTGCTCCTCCCCTTCACTAACACCGAACACGGTTAACCCAATCACTGACATGATCAGCAGGAAACCCATCACTTGAGGGAGAAAACCAGTTAGTTTTCAGCTAGATCAGCTCCCTCAGCCAGCTTACCATATAGTTACATAAGCACCAGTGCTGTCACAAGGGCCACGGGAAACAAATGCAGCCAAGAAACAGGGTAGGACTACAGCAGCCAAAGCTGACACTGGCATGAACTACTATGGCACTGTACCTTACTCCAGAAGGTGAGGAAATGATACCCAGCTTTTCAAAGATGATTCTGTGGTGCAGATGCCCACTGAACCTTATGTTTAAGATCAAACAGAAGTTAATAAGCTTACATTTATATAGGTGGTTGGGCTTACTGCATGATGTTTACTGACCTTGAAACATATAAATATGCTGGCATATTGCTTGAGCAGCTCAATGATATGCAAAAAGGAATACATATGTTAAGCACTGTCTCAATTCAGTAGTCCATATCCAATGTAGAGCAAGCAAAACTCCTTCCATGGCCCAAAAAAGTCACCTACTGAGTAGAAGTTAGATACATGAACTGAACTACTCAGGGTTTACGTAACAGGTCAGCTGTATATGTTAGACCAGCAATAGACTTTTAGGCTTGGTTTCTAGCACCACCACTTACCCAGATGAGGCAACTGAGAATTGAAGTTGTTTATTTCTGTGGATGCTACAGCCCATTAGTCTGGAAAAGGGTAGTACTGGGGGAAGGGTGCTGGCGTCAACCCTTTAGAATCAAATCAATAGTCTGCATCAATATTATGTCTGCAGTTTTTGTCTGTTCATATCACACATGTGAAAGCATCAGCCTTGGATTGTTAAAGACGCTTTGAAGTTTGGGTCTTATTTAGAAAATCTGCCTAAAGTAGTTCATACTACATTGATTTTGAATTTACAGAAACAGTAATAACTATTTTCAGAATTCATGTTAGCACAACACATTAACAGGTAAATAATGACTTGCATTCTTCCATCTGGCAGCCAGCAAACCTTATTACAAAGTTGGTATCTCAATTATATTTGATATTTCACTGATACCACTGCATCTGTCAGTTGAGCTGCCTTGCATTTAAAATTACTGATGCAAATTTGTCTTATTAATTGGTGCAGGGCAAAGGCATTCAATTTCAGATGAATCATCCTCTCCACTGGGAAGCAGAAATCAGAGTGCAATCATTTTATGCTTGAGCTGTTGGAAATGCAGTGTTGTGACTACAACTACGACAAGCTGCTGTCAGTAGGAATGGAGACACTAGCACTGAGACTGAAGGGTCACTAGAGTTTTTCTGACAGCAGTAACAGCCATATCATCTTACATGATTTTACCTTTGAAATGGAGTTCTAATGAAATGCCTTTCTACCGTGTTTCAAGCTGAGTGATTTTGATTAAGAAAAATAAACTAACTGCAGCTATTAGATAAGCTTGATACTATGTGCGTAATCATTGCACAATGCACAAGATTCCATTTCTTGTTTGATAATTTTGCACTCTGATGTTGGTTTCACACAAGCAGCTTATTTGAAGCATTTTGAATTAACATTGTAACTAGTAATGGAAAAAGGAACTTTTAGATCATCACACATCTGTGAGAAATGCTATAAAGTAGACGTTAGCCTAACCTTGGTGCAGGCAACCTGTTTAGTTCCCCATAAGCCTTGTTCTCTATGACTTGACTTGCTTGACCAAGTGATTTGCTGCAGGTAATAGTGTCATCATGGACTCACTGCAATGACTTGGTCATTCATGTTCCTTTTCCATATGCACTCGTTTGGACTTCTCTATAGGTTAGGCGGTATCTGAGTGAAGATGGGACTGACTGCCTACATCCAGGATGCTCTAGGGTTAAACCTACCTGACTTTCTCCTGCCTGCCATGGGGGAGGCTACCTTCCCTGTGAAGAGCTGGACCCAGAGTCCTCATGATACCCTGGCCTTCCTTCTGCAACAATTCCATGGTTCTTGCAGGGTTACCTGGAGTTCTCAACATTTATGTTGTTTTGTGAGATTACACCAGTATCTAATACACAATTTTAAACAATATTTTATTTAAATTTCATGTATATGTTTTGCCACAAGCTTACAAATTATTCATTGCACAAAGCAGTCAAACAAATAAGTGCAATACACTATAGGTAAAACAAGGAAATAAACTCCAAATATCTATAGTATGGTGAAATCAGTCATATAGAAGTATTCTATGTATCTTTAAGAAAAGGAATTTTTAATCCATGCTGTAGTATGGAAAAAAAAAGTAGAAATTAGCATGCAGGAAAGTGACAACACAGTAGAAAGAAAAAGGCTTCAAAGAATAAGGAAGCATCTTACATTTCAAATATGTAATGAAGTTACTATCACAGTACTAATTCTGTGAAAAGAGACCATGGATGACAGTTTTCCAATGGCTTATGAAGCAGAAGAACTGACATAAAGAAATTATTTGCCCTATTGAATTAATCATTTTACCAGTAAAACAAGTTCTGATGCCAGTCAAGCAAGATTTCTGAGTCAGTGCAGTAATTTCCCATTGTAGATGCATAACCAGGATCAGTATTTACTGAGAAACTGTTCTTAAAAAACTTGGCTTGTTACCAGTTAGATTATTCAAGATGATCTGTAAAGAATTCAATAAGTGGCAGTAGTATATTCAAAATATACTTATCAAAGACACCACCTTATCAGGAGAATTAACGAAGCTTCATTTTGAAGCAATACAAGAACAGTCTTCTTCCAGAAACGGTACGTGTATATGGAATGCAGAAATGGATGGCAAGAACAGTCTCAAGTGACTCTAGAAAACAACTGCCTTGCTGTTTCCATTCTGTTCATGCTTAGCCTTGTCTTCCAGTTGTTAAATACTTTGTGGCCCATCTGCTGTCCTTAAATCAGTTACAGGACTTTTCTTTTACTCTATACTAAGGAAAAATTCCGTAGATGTCATATCAGTAAATAAAAGCGCATATCATGAGATAAAAATCACAATTAACAGCAAGTATCATGAGAAGACATTTACCAGCAAGCACTGAGAAATGACCCTACAAAGATGTAGTGCTGCCATCTTACAATTTTGTCATGAATCTCTGGATATTTGATTTGAGCCATATCAGCCTACCAAGAGTAGGCCTATCACAATATATGCTCTTCTGTATAACAGTAGCTTCTAACCTCACATACCTTGTGCATTTGAAAACGTGTTCCAAAAGCTGAAACAGCAGAAGATTTCTAATAAAAAGATTTCTTTCTAATCTCATGCCTATGAATACTTTGACAGTGTTCTGATTTTAGCCAGCTAGAATAAAAATAAAATAATAAAACCTATTATTGATGAGGATCATTGCTTAAATGTGAAATAGATTTCCACAAAGCTGTGGAACATTCTAACACAATTTTTATTTAAATACTCATTTTACACTTCTCAGACTGCAATAAAAATATCAGAACAAGATCTCACCCTCTGAGTAGCCAAAATTCCTGCTTTGTCCTGGCTTATTCTTGCTCTCAGCTTCATGAACATGCAGCAAACAGCAGTCCCCAAATTATAGAAAAGCATCTGCAACGTTGCCTGGTCACCTGTACCTGAACACAAGACACCTACCTCCACCCTTCAGGAACTCTACAGTTGCCCACAGTCCTGGTCAGGGTTCAAAAATAAGAGTTTAGAACTGCAGGATGGATCCCTAAAGCTAGTGCTAGGCATGAAATCTGAATTGAAATAGCTATGTTATCCATCTTGTCCTCTTAAACAAAAAAAACCCCCACTCTTCTACATGTATCGGGGTGTGGTCTTCTCTGGCTAAACCATCAACTGATGATGAAAGTTGTATGATTTAACAAGAAGTAATATCTGAAAACATCTCAGCACAGCTGTCTTAATCATATTCTGTAGTTCCTGTGTGGAACTGCTGATTCTGGACTCCAGTATTTATACAAAGTGCCACAATATGTGTATGAAAACCATGTGTCATATATTACAGAATTTATTCATTAGATGTGAATACTTTCCATTAACAATGTTGGTCCTGGTTTAGCCAAGATGACACAGAATTTATCACTTCAAATTCTAAATGATTTTGCTACATTTAAATCTACATTAATTTTCAAGTATACAGGTGAATTTATAGAAATTATATAAAAAAAACTTAGCATAGCTTTAAATTAAAAAAAACCAAAAAAGACAACTAGTTGCATTGCAGATTACTCCATATATCTCTCTCTAGACTCTGTAGGTCTTATGATTCATAATACAGTATTAAACATGATACAGTTACAACTGTCAGACTAAAAGGTTTTGCCACAGAAGGAAATCCAAAGGACCTGGCTGTCTGAAGCTGTCGATTATGTAGGTTTAGGCGACAGGAATTTTGTACTTCTTCTTGCAGAATTTCACTTTCACCTACATCCATTAGTCCACTATTGTTCCGCACCTAGAAAAATTTCAAAAGATTGCCCCTGAAAGCCAGACCACACAACAGCAAAAAGCTTTATGCAGCTAGCAAATTCAAAGCTATTTCAAGTGAACCAGCTTTCTGTATTGCAAAAACACATCTGAATGTGAGGAAATCTACATCATTATCCTGATGTTTGCATTCCTATGAAACACATCCCACAATTCAGTACAGATACATTACAGGCAGGAGTCACAGGTCTGGCTGTTCTTTGTCTTGGCTCCCTCCACATACGGATGCATTAGTTGGAAAACCTTAAGCAAACAAAATCCTGAGCTTTCTTCCCTAAGTCAGCTCACAGTCTGAAGACAGAGCTTCAAACATCTCTAATTTAGAAGGAAAGAAATTACTAAATCTCACAGATCGGTTGGTCAGGTGTGATGAATTTCAACCTCTTCGTAATGTCAGTGAGCCACACATGCAACTTGCATTAGGTAGGTATTTTAGCTGTTAACTGGAACAGTACAAAATTCCCCGATTTCTGTTCATTTAACGTACCCCAAAAAGGCAACTGGAAAAAACATTACTGTGAAATATATGTTGTCTATAAGGCTTCGTGTATAATATCTGCTTACTTATCCCTGTAAATCAAAAGAGTAGGAGGCAAGCAGTTTGCAAGTAGAGAGGCTTTTGAAAAAGTTGCCATTTAGGAGGTGCTTCCATACAGTCTCTTTCCTTCCCTCCTCTCCTCCCTCATCCTTCTGGATTATCTTCTACCATTTACACTTAAAGCTCATTGTGATCTAGTTGTTATATTTATGGCTTGTTAGCAATCTGGTCATGGCGGGAGCCTTTTGGATAGCAGTCCAGTCCCATGACAAGAATTAAATTGATTTGCAGGAGTCAGCATTCCTTACTGCACCAGCGAACACAACCAGACTGCGATACTGGTACGCCTGCAGTTTCTCCAAACCATGAAGTTATTCTATTTAGAAGTCAGTGATGTGTACTTATCAGATTACCACAGACAGAAAAAGTTCCAAAGAGCTCTGTTCACTCTTTCTGACTTTCTTTTATTCTACTAACACTCTCTTGCCATCTTGGTTTCTTTCCCAGCATTTGGAATTACTGCATTAAGTGCTTACATTCCCTCATAGCCCTCTCATTGAACAAAAACAAAAAACAAGCCACCAGCAAGGCACCAACAGTTCCTCTCTTCCTCTTAGTAAGAATCAAGATTCAGTTCAGTTTTTATTCTTACATTTTCCACTTCCCTGAAGACACGAAGAAAGTTCTCCCTTAGGACCCCTTTCAGTTCAGTTTCATTCCATCCTCTTCTAAGAAGTTCCTCAATCAAAGAAGGATATTTAGAAACGTCTTCCAATCCCTCAGGGAAACTGTTAGCAAGAGTCACACAAGAATATTCAACACACATCACTGAAAAAATGTAGAAAAAGATTTTTAATTAGTCTTTTGCACATCTTCACTTTTGGAATGAGCTCACTTTGGACCCAATTCTTCCTCTGAGAAGTTAAAAAAAACGTATTAAAAATTCAACTAACATAAACAGGAGCAGGACTGGGACACAATGAAAGGCTTTTTATGCACACACGGTCCTATTAGCAGAACATAACTGCGTATTCTGTAATGAAGATGCACTTGTGTATAGGTAGAACAATAGCATGGAGGATATTAAAACAAAACAAAAGGGGAAAAAAGGCCAAACTCCTGCATGCATTAATCCACTCTTTATACCTGGCCTTTAGAGTAAGTGGAAAGAGCTGCATCGCAGATGGAGTTGGTGCAATCCACTTGTGTAACTGAGAACAAAAGGGAACCTGCAAACACATAGTGAGCTAAGGAGTTGCAGGCAATTTTGTGTATTCTGTTGTTTACAAAGTCTTTTTTCCAAAGAAAATACAATTATAATAATAGTATTGTTTTGAATTCAGCAGTTTAGGCAGTGAAAAGAAAGCTATTCATAACCCTCCACTGAAGAAATTACAATAAGCAAAATTGACCTATATCTTGTGCTAATTCTTACCAAAATAAAAAGGAATTAGAAAATAACAAGCTGCAAAACTTGCATTAAACATCTGTTTTAAATTGTATTTCCATGACTCTCAGACTTTGTTTTAAGATAACGTAATACCTTCTGTTATTTTTCTTTTCTGTGGAGGTGTGGTGATAAGCATAACTCAAGAAATCTGTGCCATTACTTTCTACCAGGACTCAGGACCTTAAAAGCAACTCCACCACCAATTAAACTTTGCAAAAATGCACGCAATGAAATGTGTCCTTTTGTTGCAAAATGTGTTTTTATTTTGGAGGTTATAGTTTCAGAGCTATAATTAATTAACTCCCATGGGAGCTAACACAATGTTTTTGTGGTCCTGCTTTACAGATGTGAGTCTGACTGTGACTTCCATACACAAGTGTGTCAGACCTCAGAGAAAAAAAAAAAGAAAAAAAAAAGGAGGAGATGAAGATTCAAAAGAGAGATAAAAAGAAAAAAAAGGTTTAGGGTTACGCCAGCAAATGCCACCCAATCTGCATTTATTTCCTGTGCTGTAACAACACTAGCCCAGGAGGAAGGAGGAGAGGTTATGTTGTAGGCTCTTCACCATGCTCTGCTAGCATCAAACACTTCCCAAGCCCCAAAAGCAGGAGTGTTTCCACAGCCCCAAAAAGGTGTTTTGAGCTTTCCCCACTAGAAAGTTATGGTGAAGGAAAGAGTTTTACAGCATCTCCCTGAGCTAACCCATTTACCATCTAAAAGTGAGGCAGCTTTTCTGTCATTCATCTTTGGCTTCTAGAGGAAAGCACCCTCTATCGCTGTTTTTGTATGCACAAACCCCTGCCTAGAACACACAACTGCAGAGTTCACAGGGCATTAGGATCCATTTCTACATTTGCAGCACTCCTTCATGCTGTTCTAAAAAGGAATTGTTGTGCCTCTCTTTCATAAAACTTATTTAGTACGCATCACAAGACAAGTTGCTACAACTCTTTTAGACTGCCTTCTTTTTTCCCCAAAAGGAATCAAAACCTTCATGATTTAAGGAGCAGATGTCAATTTATATACAATTTTACTAACCGTTCCACTCCATCGTAGTCACCACCAATTCCTATCGATTCTGAACCTGCAATTTTCTTTATGTGGTCAAAATGATCTGAAAGAAAATATCAAAGAAAACAATATCTAGGCATATGGCAAGAAGAAATAATACAGTTCAGAAATATTGGCACGAGGTGACTGTTCTCCTTAATCATGGATTCTTAATCAAATCCTTTTAAAAAAAAGTCAAAAGACATCCTGATAATACAGGTTAAAATTTAATAATGCAGTTGATGTAATCTGAATATTTACTGATGCTTAACTAGATGTTATCTGTTATTAAGTACGTCAGGCAGCAGTCTTCAAAATAATAGCTACACTGATGAGATGCAAATGAGGAAAAAGACACGATCACAGAATCATAGAATAGTTTGGGTTGGAAGGCACCTTTAAAGGTCATCTAGTCCAATCCCCTTGTGATAAGCAGGGATATCTTCAATTAGATCAGGTTGCTTAGAGCCTGGCCAACCTGACCTTGAATATTTCCAGAGATGGGGCATCTGCTACCTCTCTGGGCAACCTGGGCCAGTGTTTCACCACCCTCATTGTAAAAAATGTCTTCCTTATATCTATTCTAAATCTTCCCTCTTTTAGTTTAAAACCATTACCCTTGTCCTATTGCAACAGGCCCTGCTAAAAAGTTCCCAACAAGTAGCCCACAAATACCAACAGGTTTTTCATTACCCATTACATACCTATGTTTCCCACTCTTAATTACAAAGGTTTAAAATGTTTTTCAGAAAGTAACAACTACTTTGGGATTAATGGCTGTTGGCTCCATTTGGGAGCATTACGTCCTCCAGCTACACACCTTGTACCTCTTATTACTGTTTAATGAATATTAGCTCCAAAAATACCTAAAGCTGGGGTAAGGTGTGGAAGGGAATAAACAAGCAGTATAATTAACATGATCTCAAAAATGATGCAGACATCAGGAAATTGATAGAAGCCACCCACAAAAACTGCAGTATATTAACTTCAAACCTGCAAGGGTAGAAACATTAACAACTTTTCTGCCACAGGCCAGTACATTTGCATTGAAAGTCACCATGATAATTCCCTTGTTCTTTTTCTGAAAAATATGAAGAGACAGGTGATGAGTTGACACTCGTGTGTCCTGCAAATCTCACGGCCATCTCATATAGATCCTTCTACATCCATCCATAAGAACACTCTGTAAGTCAAACCTCAGATGGCAACAGAAGGCTTTGCCTCTCTGTCCTTTGCCCTGGTTTCATTATATTCTCATGTAGTCTGAATCAGCAGAAGTCCAGTGACTACATCAAACAAACTCAACCAGAATTTCAAAGTATTTGCAAAAACTTCATTTTTGTAACCAAAGGCAAAACACAACCCAAAGAAAATCTCTCAGAAGCAAATGTGTAACTTGTTGCTCAGGGATCTGCTTGTAAATCCAATTCAGAGATGAGAGTGTGAATGTGCAAGTTTGCCTCAGACTAGCCAAACATTGTCATTAAAAAAAAACAACAAAAACCAAATCCAACAAAAACAAACAAACAGAACCTTAAAGAAACAAAGAAAAACCCCAAACCAAAAAACATATCACTCACCAGTTGCTGGAGGATATCATCAGGAACATTTCTTGAGTGATTACAAATAGAAAATGCTGAGGAATGGCTGAAAATTACTGGTGCTTTTGAGATATTTAGTGCAGCTTTTGCTGTGGAATATGAAGTATGAGATAAATCTATCAGCATACCCAGGCGATTCATCTCCTTTACCACTTCCTAAAACAGATTTACAGACAAAAGTGTCAGTATTATATTTCCTTAAAGGAAACAGTTTAGCTGATATATGTAAACAGATAAATAAATTCTGCAGCTGTCAGCTAGTCATTAACATGCTGTGCCTGTATGGGTTTCTATTTACCTATTAATTTCATAGTAATTTATTCCCTCACAATTAACTAGCATGCCACCACATGCTCAAAACTTATAAAGCTTAGTCAATCTGAAATAAGTAATTTAAACTGTTATTCACATCCAGTTACTTCCACATATTAATTCATACTTGTGATCTATATTAAAACAATTGTTATAATTAAATCTAGCACTTTTACCCTTGGGAACATCCCAGGGAATTTGGCTTGACTGAACCCTGATTACTTCCTAACTATCAAGAACTTCCAGTAGTTAATTTTTAATGACAAGTTGCATTTGAAAAGATAAGGCCAGAAGTTATTGTTGCATTATTATAATTTCAAATCTTTGAATCTTATAATTCAAAATAATTAGATTATAATTCAAAAGAGATCCTTACTTGGCCGAATGCAGTCAGACCAATAACACTAGGATAAAAGTTGTGTATTCCTTTCGATGATGATTCAGACCTTAAAAGGGGAAGTGAGAAAGGAGAAACATCATATTCTTCTGGAGACTACAATATCAGCAACTGAAACTTCTTATGCTACACACAATAAAAATCATTAACATGTCACATAGCCAAATGTAGAGATAATGAGCCACATAATAAATATCTTGTTCACACAGTGCTTTTTATGTTCATAACTGTTTTCTGGACATTATACCTTCAGGTTCAGGACTGTTGTATGTTTGTGAAGCAATGCAAGACAAACAAAGAGATGCTTGTCAGAAATTTTCTGATTAAACAAACTTTCATCAGAGAACGAAGATATGCTGAAGTGTCAGTTACCTGTCCGCCAGAAAGCCTGCTTTTCATTCCTCTCTGCACACAATTCCCCTTCCCCCAAGTCAGTACAAAAAGGAATTTTGCCAATCCAGCAAAGCATAGGTGCTAATATTCTGATACAGGAACTAAGTACCCATCTCTGTAGCTGCATATGAGACCTGCACTTCTGAGCTGCCCAGAGAGGACAGCATTGAAGGCTGCTGACTGCTAAGTTCTTACATAGCATTTACCCTCTTGTACCTACATCATATGCATTTTTAGTACCTTTTTTTTTTTTGGCCTGTTTTCCCCTATGTAACTTTCATAATAAAGCAAAAGGGAAAGCAATTTTGTCATCTTCGTGTTGTTAACAAGGTTTAGAACTTCCTAAATTGTCAGCATAAAAAGCACTACATAACAGAGCCTTCAGTCTCCCACTTGACACATGGCAAGTGATTTACCCCAAAAACCTATCATCCTCGGTTCAGAGTCTTTCATAGGTGAACTCTGTGTCTGAGTCCATATTTTCCCCATCTTGGAGCTGCCATGACTTTTCATTAGATGGTCACACAAACACATGCATGTTAGTTACCAAGGTGTATTGCAGGAATGTGTTAAAGTCATGTAACGAACACCCAGGTCATAATACATCCTCAGTGTTGCCAAACTGCTGTCAATGGAGTGACCACCTTCTATTCCAATCAAACATGCGATCTTTCTACTGTCAGAGATACCTGGAAACAACAAAGGAAGATAATTCCAAAGAAATTTCATGACAGATAAGAAGCCAGCACTACTGAGCCACAATTGTTATTGTAAATTGCAAGCAATAATAGTACATTTTTGTAGAACAGGATCTTATGCTAGTGCATGTTTAAATGGCAAACTTTCTCATGACTGCAGTGGGCCAGGACTGTGCACAGAGTCAGTTATTGTGGTTCAGTGGAAAAACTGAAGTTAAAGTCACTCTTTAAACCAGGATAACTTGCTTGCTTGCAGCTCTCTGTCTTTTGCATATATCTCCTGCAATCCCATTTAAAAAAATTTCTGTTAAAAGAAAGAGCATCACCTTGGGAAGTTGTCACAAATTCAAGCTCTTCATAGCTGTTACACATCCTCTTGACAACATCAATTTGCTCTAAGGTCAGACGCACAGCATCCTTATTCTGAGCGCTGCAAAGAACATACACTGACCAAAACTGAAAGAGACATTGACAAGTAAACTAGATAACTTGTGTTTCAACTTGGAAACTTTCATTCGCTAATTGTGAAGTTCATGAGCACAGACCAAAATAATTTCCTACAGTTTACAAGGGAGTCGCCACTATAGTTTTTCCCCCAAAGGAAGAGTTATGACGCAAAGCAAGAGCATCCACTCCAGCCATGATTAAAGCCTTCTGACATGCTCAGCTACTCCACAGTACACATAGGAAAGCGGATATAAGGTTACTTTATTTATCACAAAACAAATGTTGCTGCTTTTGTTAAGGGTACCTGTATTATAAATCACAAACTTTTGAAACACAGGTGTTCTGGAAAACAGATTTCATTGTTTTTTTTCCTGAAAAGAGAAAGAGGCAAAACCAAGGCCAGAAGTACTTTTGTGATCAGGAAAGGAAGGAGGCAAATGTAAAAATATATTCTCAGACTCACAACCATGGCAGTACGTACCTGAGCTCCCACATAACCAGCCTGGAGTTTTGCAAGGTTTGTGTGTGTCTTGTTGAGTTCTCTTAAGTTGACTCTACTGAGTCTATTTTGGTAAAATATTCTCAGCCGCAGTGCAAAGTCATTGTGGCTACAATTGAAAACAAATAGGGTTTGTGACAGAAATAAGTTGTTCCCCTTCTAACCCAAATGTATTTTCTTCCACTGTTCGTAGTCCCCTAGACTATTAATTGCCAATAATCCTTGCAGTAACATATGCTTAAAAGTCTCCCTTCTTTTGCAAACAAGCTTTATTTGTTAATTAGGGCAGCAAGAAACTTTTTCTTGCCTCTCCCATTTTTATAGCTGTTGTGTTTCTGTATCTGTTTTTCTCCCTATTGTTTTTGAAGGAATGGAACAACATAAATCAGCCACCACACTCCTTAGAAGCAAGTACTTGTGGTAGAATAATCAGTGCTGCCTGTGCTAGAATAATCAGTGTTTGTGCTCCCATGTCAAAATACACTCACCGCAGACATCATTCCTTCAAATGCTAAGGGTACCCTTTCAAGGTACAATGCCTGCTTTCTAGCTCTGCACAGAAGTCATTGCTGATGAAGATGCCATTAAATTACAGGAAGGAGACAAGGATATTATATAAAGGGAAACAATAATTAAGCGGTGAAACCCGACCAGAAAATCACAAATGCATTTAGAATAACCTGATCCTACAGTAAGCACCTTCTGAACCATAACTCCTTCCACATAAATCAGTGCAACAGTAACTACCTGCTATGTGCTAGTAACAGCCTATGTCTCTACTCATCTAAAGACACTTTAGCATTTCCTCCTCGCATGTCAAGATTTACAAAGAGAGTTTAGTTGAACATATTTTATATACCCATCAATTAGACGTGTATCTTGCATCAACTCGATAGCTCTCTCTTTCATTGATTTCTCATAGCTGAATGGCACAGTATCAAAGAACATCAACAGCCACAGCAACAACTTTGTTGTATTTCTCTTCATTTCCATTTTCCAGTTTGCTACAGCAAAGAAATACCACAATTATTTCCTGATGACAATGAAACAGCAAAATTTCCAGTCTGTGGAAGTTGTAGGCTTAATAGTACAGGCAGAGCCAAAATGCCTCTCCTTCTGGTAAGGCTGCAGTGAATTCTGCAGGGAAAGAAAGAAAGAAAGAAAGAAAAAGTAATAAACAAAAGGGAAGGTAGTGGTGGAAACTGTAAAACAGCTACCTTCTCCCAAAGTTTTTAAGCTCTCTGGCTGTTGTTTTTTTGCACATATAACCACTCCTTAAACCCTGCTGCTGCCACCAGCTGACTGCTGAAGGGAACCAACTCCTCAGTCAGAGCTGGCAGGGTGAGCCTGAGGGACCCTGGACCCTCACCTCCCTAAAAGCAGCTCCCAAAACAACAACAACATAGTTCTCTCATTACGTTAACTGCTTTGTTTCATTATTTGTGAAACTTCACACTGAAATGAACAATGAAACTGTTTTTAAGAAATTCCAAAAATCAGCTGCTTCTGAGTAAACTGTATTGTTGAAACACACAGCACATCAGAGTATTTTTCAGAGGAAAGCTATTGAAATCCAACACTTTTCCATACCTTAGCAAGGACAATATGTGCCGATCTTGAAAGGGTCACTTTGTTTCCATGAGGAAATGCGTATGACACCAACTTCAAGAATAATCCAAGCACCTTCTGCTCTTTTTTAAAATACAGTACTCGAACACTTGGACAACAGCCTTTCCGGTGTCAGTCAAAAAGCATTTTTACAAACAGGTTAGAAATACCTCCTCTTCTATGTAAAGTAACTATAAGATCTGCTAGGAAGTGAAAATACCTTTGCCAGGGAAAAGGTTGTTTGCCTTTTCCACCCCCCCACATTCAGAGTTACTGGCAGCGTTACCTACAAAGCTGAGGAGCAGTCACCTCCTTCATTCATTGGAATTACATCCTAATTAGATCCATGTGCCCTATGAATTCTTTTAAATCAAAGAAGTTTGGATAGAATTCTAATATTGCAGAGCCAATGTTCAAATTTTTCAAAAGACAGGAAAAAAAAAATGTTGACTTTTCATTTGTTTTCCACTATGAGTCAGTAAAGTTTACATTTATAAACTTTCTTCTGGCAGCACAAAAGTTTTTTACTAAAAAAGGAAGCTGTTTTTATGTATTTCTTGTCTGCAGAGGTAAAAGCAAATAGCAAATATCCAAGATATGATTTACAAGGCAATTCATCTTGCCTGCAAACTTTGCTTCTCTTGTCTTTAAGCGAATTTTCTAAAGCAACAACAGGAGGTGGACATAAACCAGGGAATGGGTTTTTGATATAAAGCCATATATGCATCAATAAAGTCACAGATACCTCAAGGGAGATCCATAGGTGACGGTAGCATTGGAAACAAATTCAGGTCACACTGATCAGATTACATATTGAAGGCATCCTGTTCTAAACACATTTCTTTCTTCCTCTCACTAGAACATTTTGATTACAAAAAATCAAAGCCAAAGTGAGAGTAGACCAGGATATTGAAAAGCAGCAGATTGAAAATCATATTAAGATTCTTCTTTTTCCAGCTGGTTTATATTAAACCATTTTTCTGTCACCTACAATATGCAGAGTGTAAATCAAAGGAAAAGTTAACTGGCTTATTTGCCCTGCCTATGTCTGATGAAACGTAAGTACATTTGTAATGGAATTGTATTTAATAAGCCAGGATAAGTTTAATTAAACTGTGCAATTAAGATGTTTTAAAATAAAAATTAATCCCTTTTGCATGTATTTTCCCTCTAACTCAAAATAATATAAAAGGTAAAAAATAAAAAAACAAAAATTAAGAAATGACATCACAACTTGCATTTAGAAAGCTGCAAACTGCTATTCTAAAAAATCCTTCAACAAAAATTCCTAAGGTTCCTCTTTTGAGAAACTGGCTCAGGCCTTTTCTGATTCACAAGATATGGGAATGCGTTAAATTGTAGGACCATCTGGCAGGAAGTAGTTTTGGACAGTGGGAACAAGCAAGCTTACACAAAAGGGAGTGTTGATGGAGAAGCCCTGAAGTGGTCCCAGAAAGAAGCTCTAGGACAGCTGAATAAACACAGCAGTACACAGGCACAAATGAAGATCCAGTATAAATACGATACCAGGGGAGTTGTGGCACTAACTAAAGAAAATTAATAGCCCTCACCCCTTAACCTTTCCTACAAGAAAACCATAATGTAAGTAATAGCATAGAGAGTATTTGTGAAGTACAGAGGTCGAATGCTACACAGAGGAAAGCACTCTAGAAATAGATTTGTCCTTCAAGGATGATTAACAGTCTGTGTTCTCATTCATTAACAAACATAACAGAAGTGATTGACACCAAGTTTCTTCTCATGTGTACAAACTTAAAGAGTTTTTGGCTAGGCCCTTAGGACAATATGGGAATCAATTTACATCGTAAGTCTACATATCTGGGTTTTCTCATGGGAATGGTTTCCTGCAGGCCCAAATACTTCCCCTAGGGTCAGAATAAGGACCAGACCTTCCAAGACAGGGATGATACTCTTAGACCGTCCTTCACCAAAGCACAGTTGACTCCCTGGCAATACTTTAATTTGTCCAGGATTTATATCATAGCTGATGGAAGAAGCCCTTATTCCTCTCATGTCTGCACAATAACTAAGGGAACCTTCTGTGTTCTTCCCACATTTACTGATTGAAAGGAAGATTTTTCTGCTTTTATTCATTGCCACAGCTTTATATTTCTGTACCAGGAAAAATTATTGGGAAGGTCATTTTCTCTCAATTTTTTTGTAATACTGCCTTTAGCAGAAAAATATTTGAATTGTCATTGGAAACAACTGTGGTGCATCAATGCTCAACAAGTTGACCTCTGGTATTACTTTTACTCAAAGAAATTGAATATTTACAGATTATGTATTTGGGAAAAAATGAGGCAGGTCACAGATCCATGGGCTTACACATTATATCTAGGTACAGCAAAATCCATGTTCAAAATATGATCCCTGTTGTGCTACTATGATTGTTTTCCTTCTTTCACTCGTTTTCAATAAAATCCATTTATGCAAGAGGGCACATTCCAAAAAAAAAAGATAAACAGAATCCTACTGGAATTTTATACGCATTTAAAACTGCAGCAGTTTGGTTAGATTTGATTTATTTTAATTAACCTCATGCAGAAAATTGGAAGGTACTATGCAGTGGGGATATAAAGTAAACCATGCCCAACAGTCTGCTACTTCGCTTGCCAGGCACCTCTCTCCCAGCCCTGGGGTACAAAAAGAAACCCAAAGCAAAGCGCATCATTAGTCCTCATGGGACAAATCCAGAGGCAGTCTCATGACACTGCTCCGGGAACTGAAATTCATCTCTTCAGTTCTGAGTTAGGCACTGCAGCTGAGTCTCCCACAGACCAAAAGTCTGTCCCAAAGAAATACGTGTAAGACTGCAAGGGACAATAAACACAAAGAGAAAACTTTATTCTGACTTTCAGCTCCACTCCAGCTACATGAAACATCACAGGCTTGCAACATAGGAGAGAGATAAGGAGGGAAGTGCAAAATGCAGCTCTATCTCTTCTTCCACATTACACTTCAGAGCCAAAATGTCTCTTTCCATATCTATCTTTGCATGTCTCATTAAGAGCATAACTGCTTTTCATCCCCACTATACCTCTGCACACAGGACAGGCACAGCAATTTTGAGGCATCAAGCTTGGAAAAGCCATCAGCCCACAGCCCAAAATAAACAATGACAGTCCCTGGAGAGCTGCAATAGACACAGAGTGAGTCTTTGCAGACATGCTACAGAAATAAAGCTTTACTATCTTGCACTAGTTAGCTTTTACCATTGGTTTACATTCTCCAAGCTCTTCATGAACAGCTAGGAAGTTACTATCAATAAAACATGAATGCTGAGAAAGCGTACATTACGCTGAGCATTCCCACATCAGGGAGGACAGAGCTAAAATGAAGCAGGATGGCCGTATCTGCCATATAAGGCTGCAACAAGGGGGATTGCTCTTTTAAAATAGATACATTTTAATGGCAAGTTTCACAGTAAAAAAAGGAAAGTTTTTCTGCATGCTTCTGTCATTTACCATCTTCGGAAGTATGGGCAAGCTGCCTGGCCCCTCTTCTCCTTTCCAGCAGGCAGGCCAGACCTCAGTGCAGAAGGTTCAGTAAACAGCTGCTATTTAAGTGCAGCAAATCTCAGTTAGGAATGACATTCCTTTCATCCCATTTGAAGTCCTTATTTTCCATCTTATTCTTTATTAAAACACTTCATGACAGCCATTACATTAAGACTTGAATTTGTTGAATTACTGTGCCAAATCAAATATATAAAGTGCAATAAAATAGAGCTCAAAGATCAAGATAGTAACATATCGTGAAAAATGAAGGTTTACCCCCCAATTCAGTTATGCTGAGAGCTCATGTGGATAATTCTAGTACATCTCTGAATTAACTACCTCAGATCATGGCAGCAGCTTAGTTGCAGCAGCACAGAAAACACAAGATGACCCAGACCCTAGGTAAAAACTTCCTTGCTGATTACTGCCAAAAGCATGGATTCTCCCTAGTCCTTAAATAATAATTAAACATAATTAGTAATACATAAATATTAAACATACTTCTAGGAGCAGAACACATGCATCATACTATGAAGTATGTTTTTAAGAAAAGATATCGATCCCTTTGAAATTCACCTTGTCATCAAGACAGTCTTTCAAATCTTTTTCAATTTTTGCTTGAAATTCCTTCTGCCATCACCAGCCCTGAATCACGTCAGGTTTCTCTGTTCCCCTGCTTAGAAACCTCTTTAGTGCTTTCACAATACAGGTATTACAATGTATAATTTTCAACCTGCTATTCCTTCCCTGCCTGTGCAAACATGCAATGAAGTGCCACCAAGGAATGAGAAAACATAATGCTGTTAAACTTACTGCTTAAAACAGGCATAAAAGGGAATAAATACAGTAATAGTTGGAAGGCATTTCAGGATCTCTAGGGAAGAGAAAGGAACAGGCAGGAAAGCTTGTCCCAAACTTCCTGGGAAAGTGGAGCCCACTAGGGGGCAATTACAGTACTTCCATATACAGATAGAGTCACTCAGCCTCGAATTTAAGCGCATCCTTGGATATTACACATGCTATCCACCGTGCATGTAGACTTCAAGTTTTTCGGATGCAATATAACCTCATCTGGCAAGATTTCTTTGCAAGTGAAGTGTAGGAGATACATCGCTTTCTCCTTTAAAACAATTCCAACCCAGATTTTATTATTACAGATAAAAATGATGTTTTAACTCCAGAAATATTCTCATAACTTTCCTTAAGAAAAGGACAACCACTGAATTTCTTTCCTGTTAGGTTCTCATTCTTTACTTCACTGTTGTTTTTTCCTGTCCACAGTTTTTAAGACTTTCTGACAAATGCAAATTGCTGAATGCAGTAATTTTGAAGTAAACAGGAGCTCTGCTAATGCTATGTGTTTTTTTATCTAATTGATGACTATGAGGACTATTTTCTCAGAAATCCTACGTCACTGAAATTTTTTTAACTTCAAGACAGATACGCTTTATGGCATAATTTCCTAAAGGCAGAACAAACCAGAACAGCCTGACAACTACTTCTATAGCACTGTAGCAGACCACCTATTACCAGGCAAAACTGTGTCCAGCTTAAGAGTGCTGACCTCAGTGGAAGGGCTGGCAAGGAGTGTTTGATGCAGGGAGTCAGCTGGCTTCTTTGTTAATGCGCAGTCTCTTCTTTCTCGTATCTGGTGATACTGCTTTCCTGGAATGCAAACCAGAATCCATTGAACAGTATATACAGACTTCAGTAAACTACTCTAGGGTTGCCCTCTGCGAATGTACACTCTCTGTACAGACCACAACAGGTTTCAAAGCTATAGACAGCAGATTATGTGACAGGAATGCTTTTCCTCCCAGTCACTCCATTTGGGTCTCCTGCCCCTGCTCCTGTCCCTTGTTTAACACGTGCTCTTCATGCCAGGGCCAGTGCAAACCATGCCCCCTCCAGCCCCTACTCCTGACAGACTCATTCTTTTTGGCAGGGTTTTGCCCAGTTCCAAAATATTTCTAATATTCTGGAAATGTTTGGATAATGCTTTCAAAAAACAATGCTATGAACTGGTCAGAGAGACAGACAAAGGCCACAAGGATGAGCATTAATGAGCATTAACAACCAAGTTTAACCATAATGGATGCAGCCTGTGGAAATGCTGCTCTCACAGGAGGTAATGAACTCTGCTTCAGCACAAGAAAGCCTATTTGAGTATTTGTGCCGCAGTGGAGTTTACCTGCCTCTCCCTCACAACTGTTAAAAAGAGAGCATTATCAAACACACCATGGGCTCTTTTTTTTTTTTTTCTGGGCTGCCCACACATTTCTAATCTCAAAGTCTCAAAGTGAGCATTTTGTTTTCTTGCTTTGTTTGTTGTGGCATGCAAATGAAAGATTTTGAGGAACATCAGTTACTGGAAACACAATCATCCTCTAAGTCCTTCATCAGATGGGAGTGCAGTCTTTGAGAAGCAGTTTTTCTTTCATAAACATGCATCAAAAATATACATAAATTCTGAGACCCAAAAACTTTAGTGAAACAGCACTTCTACAGAACTGTGAAGGATAGAGAGCAATCACAAGTTGTTTCTTTTCTGCTGTGTGGCAATTATAGAGATTTCCCTTAAATGTCAAAGCACAAATGCAGACTTTACTAACACAGTGAAAAAAATCCTGGTATCTCTAATCTAGAAAATGTTAAATTTGTTTGTGGCAGCTCAGCATGCACAATGTTAAAAAGGAAAGGTCAGAAAATTGCCCAAGAATCAGAATTCTGGCAAAGGCAAATTAGTTTATCCAGGCATTCCTTGGTTTCAAATTCCTCAAACCAAAATACAGATCAGATCTGCAACCTGTATGTCTAGAACTCTGCCAGATCCTGACAAAATTACTCTAAAAGGAACACTAAGATTTTATAGCTTATTATGTACTCTGTGACATAGTACAGTATAATTGCTATTCCAGAAAGCCACATAATTTGTCAGTTCAAAATGCTTAATGAGAAAGTAGCAAGCCTTGTTCACACAATAACACTGTTCTGATGCTATAAAAACTGCTACACAGGGTAAATTTTCGTCCAAATATGTACTATTTTTCCATCAATATTAACTCCATAGAGATTTCCAGGAAGAGTTTTAACCATAAACTGTACCTACATGTTCTTCAAGCGATTTGACTGCTAACAGAAATCATATTTATCTATATATTACCAAATCTCCGTTGCATGTATTTGTACAGGAATGCTATTCTTGGTAGCTACAAGGATTTCCTATAGGTTTGTTATATAAAAGTACCTTCTAGGTTTCCTGCAAAATATTCTTTATACGTTGACAGTAAGACTCATTTGCCTTTGAAACTGTTTAGGTAAGAAAAGACACATAAGTATATCATCATTCAGAAATCAGTTCTTGAAAACTGAAGGAGTATTGCAAACACTACACAAAATTAGGAACATGGTATACTAGACACCCCTATTTGAACAACATTTAAAATAAAAAACCCACACAGCTTTTTTCCACACTGACTCAGCAGAGTTGAAAAGTGGAAGTTGACATGAGATTTATAGCTTTTTCTTGTTTATCTAAAGGATCTTTGGAGCAGGTTACCTTCTTAGGAAAATGCAGCGGAGTCGAAATCCACATTGGACTGTGTTGGATGCAACAGCTAAAGCTTGGCACCAGCTCCTCCTGGCATCAGAGCAGCAACAAAGAAACGTCCTCTATTTCTTTAGCTCACACATCACAGGCTTCACACTCAACAGGCATTTGGAGATCGCCCCTTTCAGAGATATAAGGTCTGTGAGAGAGCTTTCAGTTCAGCTACCGCCCACCCAGGAACCCACAAGCCTTGTGCTGTGTTCAAAATCCGGCATTTCCTCCCTCTTGCGGCAGGCTGTTCGTGCAGTCCATCATGCATCTGCTAGCTAACATATGACGTGTTTAACGCTGCTCTGTTTATATTGTTTTAGAAATAGGTGCCCCTCATCACAAAATAACTTAGGTTGGAAGGGATTTTTAGTGAAATGCCATTTCGTCCAGCCACCTGATCCCAGCTAAGGTAACTTCAAAGTCAGATCAGGTCGCTCAGGCCCTCATCCAGTGCAGGTTTTGATGTCTTCAAGGAAAAAGATTATACAACCTCTCCAGGCCCCTGTTCCAGTTCCACCTTACTGCTGATCTAATTTTGCCACATTGACTACACCTAAGCCAATAAATATCTGCCCCTTGTTACTATACCTGCTGGATTTTTATCAGGACTTACAGTGCCACTGTGTGATATTTGTGAAGGTCAAAATGCTCACAAGTTACAGATGACCTTTTCAAAGATACTTATGTCTCTGAACCTACTGGGACTTTTCACTGTCTTTGTGGGAGCTGACAGTTTGGAAACAGAAGAAATATGTGCAAAAACATGATCCTGCAGTTTCACAATAAGTAAGGTCAGCTTATCATCATTTTTATGTTACTTCATACTTTCTACAGAAAACCGAAAGGTCATCATGCTTTTGTTTATGATTCCACTGCAGAGAAATAACCAAGTCTCACAATCAAAACTCCCACAGAGCTGTTGCACGAGTCATGTCTTAACTGGAATGTATGTCTGTCATCAATCCTCAAGTTCCCAGTAATTAGAAAACTTAAACAGAAACCCCCACGTCACTTGGAATTCTGCTGCACATTTCTAATTTCGTGAACTTCACTTACAAACATTTACCATCAACTCAAGTGGACTGAAGAACCTAAACAGTATGAATTCAGTATCAAGAGAAAAGACAAATATTTTCTTTAGTTATCCTCTTCCTAATCTGAAGCTTGATCCAGGCCAGGTCCATTTTTATGCCTATGACAGGAAACTATCTCCCAAATTTAATCTAATGCAACAAATAACAGGCTCAGATTCATTTTCCCACTTTTGGTCTAGTTCTAGCTCATATTTCCTTGCTAATTTTCAACTTTTCAAATTATCATCCTGTTCTTCCAAGGTAAGTAATACCATATAACTATAATTGCTTGCAATTTATTTTTCCATTTTCTCAGCTTTCTGTCCTTGTAAAGGCAAGTTTCATCTCTAATCTGGTTTCTACATGCCTCCAGCTCCTTGTTCAAGAACAATTTTTACTGAGCCACTAAACTCCTGCTCGGACTTTTAACAGCTCACCTCTTTGCAGATTCAGAATGTAGCTGATTTTTAAAGCTTCTAAAAGCCAAATTCTTCCTTTGGCTCACAGTCAGGTTTCCTCTATATTTTTATTCCAATAGCCCTGAATGAGCCTTAGCAGCTGTTTGTGTATAATAATTCTTATAATATGGCATTTGTGATGTATGTCCTTCCTGCAGGGTCCATCTGTCAGGACTGTTCTCTTAATAAATATCCTGAGAGCTATCTTTATTGTCCAGAATGTTGTTATACAGCTGTCTCTCCCTGATAATAGCTATCCCTATATGTTTATATCATCTTGTATTCGCATCAGACATATTTTGGAGCAAGCTGAGAAGCTATAAAATAACTGCAGCCCTTACACTCATACCATCTGCTGTCACGACACAGAGTGATAACATTACATGTTGGAACTATTTTTCACGCTAGCAGCTTCACTAATTTCAATACTTACACGTCCAAAATGCTAGTGGTTTTACTACTAGCACAGATTAAACTGTAGATTACTACAGCTGGGAAAGCAGGGCTTTGCAAATGCAGATGCCTACTGTGGCAGCCATTTTTAACTGTAATTTGGTTTCTCCATAAAATCCTTATACTCTACCAGCTTGTGGCATCATCTACCCTACATAATAGAACTCCAGCATTCGGCATGGATATAGTTTTGTGTGGGAATATGCTTTAAAACCACATACAGGGAAATGGCTTAGGGACAAGCCACATTAACATAGTATTATAATGCTGCTTATCAAGTATCCAAACTTGGTATCTTACTTCCATTTGAAGATTGCAATCCCTAAAACCATCAGTTTAGCATTTCATGAGCACAGGCAACAGGTTTTAATTAGAAACTGTTACAACATGTTAGGAAGAGGAAATCCCATGTATCAAGTCTTCTGTTTGCATAAAAATAGCAATACAGGCAGTCTTAACTATTGCAAATTAAGTGCCATCTGTTTCTTCTACTGATCTCAGTATTAGTTTCAGGTCCTAAAATGGAGTAAGTTTGCACTTGGAGGGGGGATGGTGATGGGAGGTTCGTTGGTTGCTTTAATCTATTTAAATCAGCATGGTTGCATCATATTTCCTCAGATAAGACCTCGTGAGAAATATTAATCTAAGCTTGGGAAATCAAAGACGTTTCGAACCAAGTCAGTAAAAAACTTCTTTTTCCCATGTTACTCTGTTTTGCAAGTGTCTGAAGCTGCCATAGTTTCATGACGCTGGTCACCCTGTTTGACCAGCAGCTGTGAAAACAGTTCAGATGATGCCATGTACTCTCAGGATAAGTAGAGACAGAACCACATCAGTTAACACGATTACCAAATGCAAAAGAAACAGGAAGGAATACAAAGATGAGTGTTTCTCTTCACAGATGCCAGTTTTATTTTCCCATGTTCTGAGCAGAGAAAAGGCTTCATGAAGCACATCAAGATGTCATAAAAGCTTTGTAGTCACTAGGAAGCAAGCTATAGCTGAATGTTTCCTGCAGTTGAAAGCAAATAGTGCCATAATGAAAGCAGATACCTTTCAGGATGAACACAAATGAGTAGTACGCTGACACCATCAATGACTCTTGTCAACAACTTTTTCTACAAATACCAAAGTTGTCATGGGTTCTCCTGGCTCAATACTCCCACAGAATTAATTTCCACAGTGTGTTGCAAAGAAAGATGCAGGAAGCAGCTGCAGAAAAAAAGTTGTAATAAGGTTATCTATTCCATTAAGTTATGCCTATTTTAAAATACTAGCAACATTTACAAGTGATAATGCCCAAATAGTGATGCAAACCGAATAAAGCATCTGGTCTCCCTGCTTTCTGTTTGTTTAGCTATACATTATTCTACAAAGGTATTAGCTATCCATTTTAATTCTTTTGATTCAAGAAAGGTGAAGGTTCTTGCCACAAGGTGGCAGGAGCTTCCCAATTAAAATCATACCTAATTTGTGATCTAATAACGGATTGCTAATTGTCAGGACTATAAACCATTTCTGTCAACCAGAATGCAAACTAGCTTGCTTCAGACGAGTGGGAGTTTGGCGTTTGTTTGTTTTTTTCTCCCCAGAACAAAAAAATAATAAGAAGAATCTTTTTAAAAAAGCAATAGAAGAGATCCCAAAAGCCTTATGGACAGCAGAAGTTGTTGCCTACTCAGTTCAGGAATTATAACTAAAAAGGCTTCCAGAAACAGTTTAAAAAAAAAAAAGTATTTAGAAAAATTGTTTGCCCACTCTGGATTGATTCCTATATAAGCAGTCTTTCCTTTTAAAAGCAGAATTCTCAAAGCTTTATTTCTGCCACTTTCCATTCCAATTTTTCAGCAAGAGCAAAGCCATTCGTATCTATTTAAAGTAGCAGTTGTGATATTAGGCACCCACAGCCATACAGACCAGCAAACTCCACTGAATGCCGTGTTTTCTGCTCAGCACAGGTTTCTAAGAAACGCCAATCCTTTTTGGTATCAATAAGAAAACCCAATTTAGTAGCAAGTCTACTTAGTCAGCTTCATTTCTGCCACCTAATAATGGGTTGGCTTTTTCCTTTGAATTTCAAAGACTTTGCTTTGAGTTTTGGGAAGGGTGCTTAAAAGTCATCATCATTGTCTCTGATCTGCAGATGATGTCCAGGTAATCCTTGACCCAGGCCTGAATTCTCCTTATTCCTTCCTTTTCTTCCTTCACTGGGGCTCACGCCCTGACATGTAGTAGCTACACTGGTTTGGGAGATGTTTTACCCCTGCGCTCACAGCTGACAAGTCTGCTGCTATAAGTTTAAGCATAGACCTAGCCGAAAACTTTCAGTGATGTAAACTGACCAACATTCATGAATAGAACATTGCAAATTACATTTTTGTGCCTTGGCCCATGTAATATTTCCATTTTTACAGATCTCTTCTTTTCCCCACTTGTGTTTACTCTCAGAATTATTCTGGGAAAATGGGAGACCATACAGCTCAGGAAGGACAGGAGTGTTTCACCCACTGAAGTCACTCACACTGTGCTATCAGCAGCAGGAAAGTTACTAGATGTGACCTTCAGGTTACAGTGTTCACTGGTGCTTAAGACTGTCTCCACAGAATGCTTGAAAGCTATTGTCACATAACAACAGCCAGATTATGGTGGCAGAGAGGATGGTATCTTCTGGATTTTTTTTTTATATATATTTTTTTGACATAGTAGAAGAGTATGAGAAAAGTTTCAAGTATTCTTTCTTCCACTGACTATAAACTTCTTTCCTACTTATCTTTGCTTTATTGTTTGCTAGTCATTCTGCTAAATTATACTTATTATAATTTGTGCTCTCAAGACATAACAAAATCCCAAAGATATTTCTGCATAAACATCACTGAAGTTGTCCATAGTATTATTTGTAGATTATAACATTTTGTTAACAAGAATAATTATATTTATTTCCTAACAAATTCCATTTTAAGTTAGAGCTGAGGATATTGCCCTTCTCTCTCCTCTTTTGTCCTAAGCAGCTGGCCAGCTATTTTCAGCAAAATTTTTCAGTTTTGGGAAACAGGCATTTCCACCAGAAAACTGTTACAAGTAGAAGCTCCCAACCACCTTTAACTGAAAGCTTGTCAGCATTCTCTAGGATATCGGAAGAGTCTAGGCTCTACTGATTTTAAGTTTAGTGTCCTCTATATAACACTTAAGCACACACACTTTTTTTTTTTTTTAAATGTCAATGTAAAAATGCAATTCCATGGAGAAAACCAAGTCAGTTATTCTGTAATATGCTAGCGAGCTGGACAGTAAATCAAGAAACTTAGGGTTGGGGTTTTTTCCAGTTTGGCAAAATATATTGAGGCAGCCAAGGTTTTCTAAAAATCTTTCCAGTTTCAAGTGTCAATCCTGAAATTAATTTTCCCTAGAAAACAGTAGCTTTTGCATTTATACACAAAGATACACAGAGTAAAGACTAGAACTAAACAGGAAATTCTCATTAAGTGAATCCACACCCACTTCCCCACACTTCTTAGGAGGAATCATACTCTATCCCACTGCTCCTTCTCTCCATCCCCCCATGCCAAACCACGTGAGCTCCTGCTTGCCTTTTTGGTAGATGCAAGAATGCATAAGCTCAGACATCAGCCCTCCTGCCCTGCCTCCTTCCCTCCTCTTCCTCCCAGGAGATCTCCCAGACCGCCTCCCAGACTGTGGTCACACGCGTGCATTGGAAAAGCCTTCAAATGACTTGGGGTCTCTGAAGCCAAGGATTTACCAGAAAGAGCTCAAACTTTTGAGTGCCATTAAGGAGGTCTCACGTATGTCTTTCTTAACAAGACTCAGCATTAATGAGAGCAAAATACCAGCAAGGGATACAGACAAAAAGTAATAAGCCATTTTATTTCATTTTCAGGGGACAATTCCTTACCAATATTCTGAATTTCACGACTGGTTTTCAGCCCTGACAGATGGTAAAAGCAGATGTGTCTTACTTCCTCCTGTCCTTCACAGAGCCCGTTTCAAGCCCCTGCAACGGTCCAGGGATTATTACGAATCTATGATTTTTGAAGTAGCCCCAGTCCAAAACAAGACCTTTGGATTCTGCAATAGTAATGTATGTGTCAAGTCACATGCCTAAGCACAAGTTACAAGACTAAGGAGCAGAACAGCAAGGTAAATACGAGCAGGGCTACAGAAGGTCTAATATTGACTGTTACAACTTATTATACTACAATAGAGCTACAAATACAACAGACATCTATTATATGGCAGATTTCCACCGTATTTACACTGAAACACATTCATGTTCTAATACCAAGTTTCTAAATAATCAATTGTATGCTGATCACTTCATTAGCAATTCCTAAAGGATTATGCAATGACTTTTCTTTGCTATGTATCTGCAACCAACTGTACTGGAGACACACACAAGTAGAGGTTATTCTCCTTCTTCAGAAGTATTATGAACCTAAATGTAGCATGGAAATAAATTCACTACCTGTGCCATCTCGTCCAGTTCATGCTGAACAAACTGGAAACTAAGTAAAATTGCCCATTCAAAGTCTGTCAAAGGCTTTTGGAGAAATTACTAACTGAAATCTAAAAAATTAAATTTGCTGTAAATGTTTTTAAGGTAGCTGCCTCAGAACCTGACATGAAGTGCAAGCATGTGCTCTTAAACATCCAGAGGTGTGGGCAAATAAGAAATCCTATATATAATGTTAATTTATTTTAATTTTTTTTTTTTTACAGAAGTGTTGTTAAGAGACTTCAACATACTGTTGTCTTGGGATGTCTTTGTTAGATCAGAAAATTTGCCAACTTAGGATTCATTGTTTCTGAGCTACATTATCATCTATACAACATACTCTGATGCTTAAGAACAGCTTTCCTATAACTGAGGAATTTGGCAGTAATATGAATAAGGTGGTAGATAGAAAATTGCCGTGGTTCTACTGGAAAGAGAGCTTCCTTGCAGCTATGAGAAAAAATCACCATGGAAACTTTTTGCTAAGATGATATTAAAGAGCAGCATGCACACTTGCATCTCTCCTTTTGTAATAAGTAGCATTTGGTGATACAGTCTAGAGTGACTGAGTAAAAGGGCACAGCAAGAGACCAGTACTTACTCAAGAGAATTATTGCAGAATTTTGTTACGTTCCGGAGCTGGCCAGCTGACAGCGTATATTGTTACAGAAAGAGGAGCATTAGGAGATGAACCAGACAAGTGATCTTACTCAACCAACTAGGTAAAGTCAAGTTGATACACACACGGCAAAAAAATGTTTGTGAACTCACCTTAAACTCGTTTATCACCATGAGAAGCTAACTAAGTGTTTTCATGCTGTCATAAAATTATCTGTTTTTCAAATCAGTATGGACCAAGCTCATAAACTCCAGTGAAGTTGTAATACCTTCTCACCTTTCTTCATCTAAACACCAGCAAGCCTGGTATTTAACAAGGGGAGCAGTGCTTCTCCAGGGTGAGGCTCTGCTTCTAGCTTTCACAATACAAGTATGTCTCCTCAAACTCTGCATTGGGATTTGATCACCCTTTGCATAGAGTCATATATGTGTTTACCAGTATATCACATTTGAGGACCCAAATCAAAACATCCTGTTCTTCTGTGTGAGGTCAAAATGCGAGACATCACTCACATCACTTTGACCACACTCAATTCGAAAAAGAGCTGTGCACAAAACCACAGGAGCACACAGGAAGAGATACGTTGTCTTGAATCTGATCATAAAGCCAGGACACATTCCTTATTCTCTACAGAATAAGAAACAAGTATCAACAAGCATCCCATGTTGAGGTTTATTATGGTTTTGGCATCTTCTTGTCCTAGTTTTATATATACCTCCCAACACCGTATGCCCAGTCTTGTCTTTCAGTAGCTTTATTCCAATATAATTGGAATAAAGAGCCAAGATCATAATTTGTTACTCGGTTGTAAATGAATAACAAGCTTTGTTAAACAAATCTACATGCCTTATCAAAAATTAAACTGCAGAAGAAAGTCTGCAAACAAAGCGTGGATACAATGCTTTTGGCTGTTTAAATGGACTTGTGTTATTTTTATTATAAATTCTAGGTAAGGTAAAAGTAACTTGTAGGGTATTTATAATCAACAGCTGCCATACATCTACCCGTCCCCTATGGAAGACATGAAAGAGTCATGTGAAGGATTTACCCTCACACTAAGGAGCATCTAACCTGCTGTGTGTTTAACCAAACCTGCCTCATCACGCCTGTGACAGAGCCAGTTTAGAAGAGACAAGGAAGTCACCAGTTCTTAATTCACTTAACTGCTTCAAAAGAGGCTGCCGAAGTCCCTAAAGCAAATTCAACGGCATCACACACTTCAGTTTACATAAAAAAGCTCAATATTTCTACACTGCTGTTTTTATTCATACGTGCAACCATGATAGCTATTACACAGACAAAAATCACTGTCTGAATTTTGAATTTTTACAGTTTTCAAGTTGCCATTGCTTCAAGAGTGGAGCCAATGGAACTTAGACTAAGTATCTAGCTAAAGCTGAAAAACTTTCACTTCGCAGTCTGATTCATCAGCACGGCAAAAGATCTCTGGATATTTTGAGCATATTCTCAAGTAATTGGAAAGTATCATCACTGATTCTTTACTGAAAGGAAAAGGTTTCACTAAAAGGTTTGAGCCTAACAAATCAAAGAAAGCTGAACAGTTCAACTTCAGTGTTCCTAGTAATTCAGCTTCGATATACTTCTGCCAGCAGTGCTGATTTGTACCTCACTTGGAAGAGATTCTCACTGGAGTTCACAGAAAAATGTACTCAGGAGTTCCTGTGATGTATGTGTAGTTAACCTAGATAATCTCAAAGAAAGGTAAACGAAAGAATCAGGTCTTGGATTACTGGGTCATATGCTGTGGGAGTTGAAGGATTTCAAACACAGGTTAAGTTAAAATGTATTTTGACAAATTACCCTTTTGTATTACCTAGAGCTCCTGCAATGTAGAGATGGATGCAGATTATTTATATTATTCACAGATAGTTTCGAATTACGTGATTGATTGTATATAACAACATGGAGCTTAACTAAAAACACTCTCCCATGTAAGTTTACAGAGTATCTAATCACAAAAGACTGAATCGGTTTAGGCATATTACAACCTTCCCTGACCTAAGCATATACTGCATACTGAATCTAAAACCTATACTATAAATTAGTGCAAGTTTCATGTGACTTACTTTCTATTCCTAGTGAAAAAGTTAAATTAGAATAAGCTGAACACAGCACAAATTTGAACTGTAAAAAAGCATTTTGAACACTGAACGTTCAAGTCACAGAAGACATGGAGCAAAAGACATTCTGTTTTTTCAAAAAATAGTCTCAGACCACTATAAAGAAAATAGAGATAAAAAAAAAAAAAGGAGATAAGCTACTTTAGCCGAGCATAAAAAGTGTGTTAGAGTTATTAAGAGCCTTAAGCATTTTACCAAAATGTATATTTAAGGTTCTTTTTTTAGCAGATGATAGGTTCTGGCATTGAGAAAGTCAGTCTTTATCTTAGCATACAATATGAAACAACACTTCAAGAGATAAAATAACTTGACAGAGATTATTATCAGTTGTTCTAGTAACTATATGGTAGATTGCTCAGAGGAAGATTGGGCAAAAAACTTCTGCACCCGTGATCTGCATCATGTTGAATATGATCTGTTTATTACCAACATGATTTTCTATCTTGGAGACTGACTTTATGAGTCATTATAAAACAGCTCTTCAAGGATGAGAAAGGCAAATCTTTGATTTGTTTTGAAGCTTTCTACAGACATGCTCTTAAAGACAACTGTTTGAACATGAACCATGTATGTCTACGGTTTAGGTGACACCAAATTATGTACACATTCAAGTAGTAATTTTTTAGAACTTGTTTGGGTTATTTTAATATTCTATCTGTTCCATAAGCTTCTGAGTACCTACCTTAGTTTTTTCTCATACATCCAAGAATGTTCTGTAACATTGGATTTGTCTCCTCACCACTACAGGTAACTATTTTCACACAGCCTACATTATTCAAGAAATGAGTTGGATTTTCTTCTGAAATGCACTGCCTGCACTCGATAACTGTGTATAAGCAAGTCGGGCAGTCAGAATGCAGACTACATATTCAGTCCTATGGCCTGAATCTTGTATAGAGCCTCCTAAGAGGCCTGCGATATAAACAAACTACCCACAGGTCATTTCTAGTGAATAATCTGAAGATGTCGCAACATATAGAATAGAACACAATTCATCAATACCTTCACTCAGGTACTGAGAAAGACAAAATAGTTTCTCTGAAAAACTGAGACTGTTCCATAAGACTATGCGAAGGTAAACTGATGGTATACTTCAGCTCTCCCTCCCAACCCATTAAAATGGATGAGAGAAAGCTGGTATTTGTAAGAGCTGACACTCCTGGAAATGAGCGTACTCCTGAGAGCAGTACAGGTATAGCACTAAAGGACTTGGAACCAAAAGGATTTTTCTTAGTTCAAAGCACCTTCTACTAAATCAGCCATTTCTTTGATTAACAATCAAAATTCAGTTAGAATTTTATCTGAAATTATTTAACCTGTGGAAACAGTTTAACAGTCGAATCATTTGAGGAAAGAACATTAACTTTGGATCAGCTCCATGCAAATTTTAGAATGAAATATAGCATGAAGTTCTGTCAGATCAGAACATTTCCAGAGTTTAGCTTATCATAATTTAGGTTATGTGTTTGCTAGGAAGTAGTGCAGTTCAATAGAAGCCCATTTGGAGAGTGACTTGTGGTACAAGCCACAAGAAGCAGGGGCAATTAGCAGTCTCAGTTCAGAAGTGCGCTTTTGATGCAAATTTGTGTAGATAGATCCTTATGATCTTCCTGTCCTTACTGGGGATGGAGAGCACAGAACACTTTTTCTTGGTTTATCACAAAATCAGTATTTAGTCTATATTTACATTTAAGAATATGCTTTGTTTTGCCACTGTTACATGGTTGTTTACTCTACATGCTCTTACCTCAGCCAACACTTCAGCAATACAAACAAAACAGATCCACAGAGACAGCCAATAGCCCACTCAAACAGTTCCATGATTAAGTCTTATTAAAGAGAAAAAATAGTACAAACTGATCTAACAGATTAAGAAGCAATCAATAAACCTCGATCTACTTTAAATCCTGACTGTACCATCTCAATAGTAACATCACAGGGCTCCAAGCAGCTGTGCTAGAAGCTATCATCAATTAAAATGAAAGGACTCTTCTCAGTTATGCTCAATCTAAACCCATTTCATGAGGAAAGAGTTTTACTTAATAAGAAGCTTATTTTATTATTATTAAGCTATTATTAATTAAGCTTAATAAAAAGCTTAATAAACTGTTCAGGTGAAGTTGAAACTCTTCAAAAGAGACCAAGTGAGTGATCTTTGGTAATTGTGACTTGAGTTACCTATATGCAGCAGAGTACCCTTTCAGCCAGCTGTTTGATTAAACGAACCCCTTCTGTGCTTTGAACGCTCTCCCTTTTTGCACACACACACACAGCCTTGTGCCGAATGGGCAGCTATTTACCAAACTCCTGTCCAGCCTTCCAAGATCCACAAGTGAGAGGGAATGGCTCTTTATCACCCCTGAGGTTCCAGTGTAGTTCACATGTCATAGCACATTAATGATTTCAGACTCCTCATAAAAGGTGTTTCCATCTTTTCATATCATACAATGTTCGACATTTTCACAGTCAGAATGAGATTCCAATCCTCCACCCAAGAGACTTAAACCTTACAGCTCACAAAAGTTGAAAGGATTTACTTATTTATCATACTGACTTTTTAACCCTAAAATTCAGGAAGCAGAGAAATCACACTCCAGAACCCCCTCTTTCCTCCACACCAAGTGCCTAGCTTGAACAGTCAATTATTTTTTCTTCTGGCCCTGTGATGTTTGTACTCTCTGCAGCGCTTCATCATAGCTCCTACACAAGCAAGACTACCCCGTCCAGCCTGGCTGTCTTGGTGGACAAGTAACTTAGTGTCTAGGGGATGGTTTCAGTTCTTTTAGGAAAGGGATTATGTGGGGTTGGAACGGAATTGAATCTGGGCTCCCATTTTTTGGGTCAACATATGCAGAGCAGGCAGCAGGACCTCCTGTCCCTCTTGGGGTCATACTTCGAGAGGAATGGACACTGCACCTTCTCTCACCAGGGCATAATCAAGCTCAGGGTCACAATTGGAGGGGGTTGTTACAATCCAAGTGCAGATATTTCAGACCTACCATTGCTTGTGTCCTAGTAGATCCATCTAGGTAGCTCGTTACTCAGCCTCAAGGGCTTTTCAGAGCAAGTCAGCCTTCTGAAGAGCACAGTATACAAAGACAGATGCCAAACTCAAAGCCACAAACTGGAGTTTTGGGGCTGGATGCCTGTTTGTTTTCCTTTAAATGGATCTGCACCTGAGATGTAACCAACATTTTCCAGAGAGAGAGAGAAGTGTGACAGTAAGGTTCTTGCTCACTGTTACGCTTGAGAGCCCTCCTTCCACTCAAAAGTCAAAAGGCTAAGAGAGCTAATGCACGGGTATCAAAAAGCTGCACCATGACTATCAAAACAGTAAGAGTGATTTGCAACATACCTGATATTCAGTGTAATTAGGAGCTGAAGCACCCATTAGCAATGAGAAAATGGACAAATTAGTTTGTACCTACACAGGCTAAAAATGTTACCATTTAAATACTACCACCTAATGTTTTGGGTTTTTTCTCCCCTAGGGCTGACATTCTCTCCTCTCCTTACCATTAGGCTGCCCATTTACCCATAGGGGTCAAGCACTTTCCTCTCTCAACAAGACACCTCAGATGCCTCCTTAGTCAGGGACTCAGCATGCGAGTCCAATGCTTTCATTTAGCCCAAGATCAACTCAAAGGCAACAGCATCTGGATTCCAGTTCAGTCTTGATCAAGGTGATGTCTGTCAGACTTCTACCTTTTTTTCCTCCCACAGAGAATATTCAGTTCCTTTTTCCTACATCCTTTTATTCATGTTAAAATGTTTGTTGTCTTCATCCAGGAAGCAACAGAGTTTCTAAAGAACAGCAGAATTTGTAGAGCTCAGATATTTCATGCAGCTCAGTCCACAGTGCATTAACTGTTTCTGGTTTTCAGGTGAAACACCATGTATTTTAAAGTACCATACACAATATGGATGTTCCCAGCAAATCAGACATTACAGGTTCAGTTGCTATTTGTGCTCCTCCACTCAGTAAAGTGCCGTGATCTTCTGCTATTTGGACTAATTAATATGTCTTATGGCAAGTACTTTATCTCAGCATGGTCAGTTCACTTCCAACTGCATTCGGGCTGTGAATTCTCAAGGACAGGGAATTTCTCCCTGTCAAAACCACACCATTTAAAGCAGTTGAGAAGTGGCAGAAAGAGGGAAACAAAAGAAGGAATGTTTACCTTTTTTGGAACTTTTGAATGCCATGGTAAGCACGGTTTCAGGATAAGATTTCAGCAAAGCATGTAAATTACCACTGGAAATTATTTCCTCCCAAGTAAGACCAGCCAGGAATTCCCCCACATCACCCAGCCTCCATTTGAAGTCACATTTGCAGCATCTCAGTTCCCTAGTGAAAGCAAACTGAGTTTTTACACCTAGTTTACTGGATGTCTAATTCAGCAGGTCACTGCCACTTTCCATCCAGAATATTCACCTTTCCCTCCCACTCCCAGTTATAACTCTCACTGAAATCAAAAAAACCTCCAAAAACTGGAGCAGTCCATTTTTAAAAAAAATTTGAATAGATTTCTGAAGATGGAGAAGAAAGCTGGTAATGTCTCTTCTGTAAGAATTTGGTGATTTTTGAAAATCTTTTTTACAAATCTAAATCTTATTATCTGTCCATCCTCCAGCTAGAACTGTTCTGTCCTCTGCCTATTTTCTGTGCCATGGAATCTTTTAGATCTGCAAAGCTGTGTTTGTTCTGCAGGTGGCACATGCGTGCAAGTCTCACTCCTGCATGCATTGTCTCAAATCCCCTGCAGTAGAAACCATGCGTGCTGCTATTTTTATTATTTTGCCCAAAACCACTAAAAGAAAAAAAATGCACACTCTCATTTGCTGTGATTGCTACAGGTGCTTCTTAAATAATATTTCTTGTATTATGGCCGCTAAAGAAAAGGAAGGAAAAAACCAAAACCCAAACAGATCTAAAATACAGAAATAGCTATTGAAGTCACTTTCTATAGCCTTCTCTAAAATGTTACATGGAGTTCTACGAATAGTATTACAAGAAGTAACCTTACAGTGATCACATATTATCACAAAAGGAAAAGCAATCATATTTAAGTTTCATGATTTAAGGGTGGGTACATGCACAAGGAAAACAACAGCAGATGGAGTTGATTACTGAACGGTGGGACTGTATGTTTGAGGAAAACAAAGGCAAAGGACAGGAGCTGCCTGAAAGCAGCGAAGGAGATGAAATTCCAGTAGATGGCACTCAAATCTGCAGCACAACCCCAGAGCTCCCAGGGTCCCTGCAAGTGGTGCACTGCAAGCAGCTGTCTGCAAGCTGAGGGCAGAGATCCCAGCAAACAGTCAGAACATTTGGGGGACTGGAAGACTTAATGGTGCCTGAGGTGCTATGCCACAGCAGGCCAGGCAGCCGGGCCACAGAAGACTAAGAGAGCTGCAGGAGGCATCCAGGTAGCTGGTCCGGATCTGGTCAGTGGCATGCAACAAGGGTGGATGTATTTTCCATTGCAACTTTCACTCCCCTGACCACTTCCCACCTCACCCCAAAACTAGCCTCAAAACTATGGGGGGAAAGTAGGAATCTAGTTTCATAACAGATTTTAAACAAGTATATCAGAGCAGGCTAAGGAAGGCAGTGCTATCACCTTTCTCAACAAGAGCTTAGAGACAAGTCACAAGGCAGGGCAATTCTCAGTCACAGAACTTTGTTTCAAAAATTAAGGGGCTCCCTCCAGTCTGACCCCAACATCCACAGGAGCCAGTGGTGGGCCACTCTGAGCAAGTACCTAGACTTATAACCACTGAAAATCAAGATGTGTACTGTTCTACACAAGAAGCTGTCCTGCATGCATAAATCACTGTGTGCAGGTACTGTTGATGTTTACCTAAACTTTGTTTCCTCCCCTTACTGCCTGTAGAGTTCACAAAATCCCTTAAGAAATATGAGGAAACAGACCATTAAAACCAAGTTACTTAGTGCCTTCAAAAACATACATGCTATTTCTACAAGTGAGCATCAAAACCCCAATAACTAAACCATTAATCCTTAATAATTTTTTTTTTTTTTTTAAACCCATATCTCTGTTTCCTCCCAGGTAATGTTACAGCTGCTCACAGCTACCAGGACTGAACCTTTCCTTTTCCAGTGCAGATGCTCTTGACACTACTGGGCTGAACCTGAAACTTCTTTACAGCTGGATCAAAAAGATCTATGAATATTCAGGCACTAAGGAATTTGGGCAGATATCCAAGAAGTGGCAGGAGCCAGCTACTGAATCTAAGGCTCTCCCAGTTCTTTGTACTGAAAACACAACTATTCAGATTGCTTTATGCTTTAATTGTGTGAGCACATTAAAGACTATGAAACAAAAAGAATCTGCTCTGTTGATAAAAACCGTATTTTAGCCTTTTTCCTCCTTGTGCAGCCAGTTACAATGCTGCTCCTCACAGAAGTACACACGCTATCTCTCAGCAGCTGCTGCTTATCCCATCTTTTTGGATGAGAGCTTGCTTTTGCTCTGTTCTTCCCCTCCTCATCAGTAGTAATGCATGGGGGCAGAGCTGACCAGGGGTTATTTTCTGAAGGGCTCATGTCACAGACAGCATTTGTTTTCACTGACACAGCTCCGAGTGGAGCTGGGAGAGCAGCTATGACAGCCGCGGCTCCAGGGACTGGTGTGGGAGGGAAGCAGAAGAGGAGGGGCGTGAGGAAGCTGAGCTGCAGACGCTTTGCCTCTGCTCCTATCCCCCAGGACAGCTTCAGCCTCAGTCCTTCTAGCACGGACTTTTCCTCTGCCACGAGAACTTCTCCAGTAGCAACTACCAAACCTGCAGTTACCTCCTGGATGAGAAAATTCCTCAAGGTCCTTTTTTGCCAGTTCGTAGAAGAATCTGCACCAGAGATAGACAGAGCTTGGAAGAATCATCTGAAGACAGTTGCTCCCAAAAGGAAAGACACAGAGGATTGGAAAACCCAAGCATTCTTTCTCTGGCCCCCACTAACAAACATAAACCTGCCCGACAGCAGTCAGGGCTACATCGACGGCTCCCTGCCTTCCAAGCAGCCTGGCTCCATGGAGGAGCAGGAAAACAACTTTGTGCTTTCCCTCGGAGCCAACACCAGCAAGTGCAGCCCTGAGACTAACCAAACACGGGCTCCAACATGCTGGTCAGGAGCAACCAGGGGCGGCCCGGAGGTGGTGATTGTACCGGTGCTTTTTGGCTTGATTTTCCTCCTGGGAATGGTGGGAAACACATTGGTGTTGGTTGTTTTGGGGCGCCTCCGGCCTGGGGGACGCCCATCACGCAGCGCTACCAATATCTTCATCCTGAACTTGAGCATTGCAGACTTCTCCTTTCTGCTCTTCTGTGTTCCCTTCCAGGCCACCATCTACTCCCTGCCAGAGTGGATCTTTGGTGCCTTCTTTTGCAAATGGGTTCACTACTTGGCCATGGCAACAATGCTGGTCAGCATCTTTACTCTGGTGGCTATGTCTGTGGACAGATACATTGCTGTGGTCCATGCCAAGCGTTCATCCGGCATCCGCAGCAAGCGCAATGCTGCCCTCGGTGTGGGTGTCATTTGGCTGCTGTCTCTACTCATTGCCATCCCTGTAGCCCAGCACCAGGCCCTCATGAGTGGTCATCAGCAAGCACCCAACAGCTCCTTCTGCTGGGAGCACTGGGCAGATGGTTCAACAGCCAAGCAGATGTACAAGATTACCATCCTGCTGGTGGGATACCTCCTGCCCCTGGTGCTCATCACCTGCTGCTATGCCAAGGTGGGTGAGAGGGACGCGAGTAATGTTTAAATGGAGGAAAAGATCACTCGCAGATTCTTGGGTGGCTTGGATGTGTATACTCAAGCTACCCAGGGAATAAAGTAATAGATCCAATCCTATCCATATTCTCTCCTGGTATAGAAAACTTCTCTGAAGCAGGGGGAGGGAATGAAAACAGAGAATGAAATTACACCAACTCACAAAAAGGATTACAACTGTTAAGTTGATGCCCAGCCTGGCACCCAAATCCCCTAAAGATTCTTGCTGATTTTCCTATTTTCCAGTTTATTTTCTCGTGATAATAAATGTTTGTTCCTAGCAAGAGGAAAAACCCATGGAGGGAGAAACTATGCAGAGAGTGTACAGAAACAGTATTAAAGAAATCACCTTGATTTCTTTCTTTTTTTTTTTTTTTTTGGGACACAAAGCTCAGACACTGTCTTGCAAAGACTTGCAAAAAGAGATCTTAAAATCAGAGTGTTATTCAGCAAGAAATCACTTCCTTTCTTCTTGTGGATTGCTATCACTGAAATTTTTGGCTTCCCCTTACTGATCTTTAGCATGTTTAACACTGATAGTAAGTCTATGAGCTGTGTTAGCATGCAGAATAAGTTTTTTGTGAATTTTGAATTAATACCCTATTATGCAGGGACTGGACTTCCTTGATACTAGTCAATTGCAGATCTACCCACTTGGAAAAAAATGTTTTCCTGGAATTTAAGTTTATGTTTGTTTAATCAAAAATACATTACTTTCAATACTAATCTGTTCTGCAATCAACAGGGCTAAGGATGGGACAACGCACTTAGGTGCCTAAACCTCAGGCCTTGCTTGTCACAAGAGGAAAAAGCCACTAGAGCTCTTAACTCCTTTCCTGTAGCTCTTGCTGTTTGTCCCCTCTCTGCCCTAGGTGAGACAGCAGCAACTGGAAGGTGAGCTGCATTTAATAGCGGCAGAGTTTTGTTCATTAATTGCTTTAGAAAATTTAGTCTGTTAGCTCCAAAGGCCAAAGTATAAACATCGCCAGGTTACTGCCATGCTGTAATCTGGTTTCAAAAGCTTGATCTAGACGTTAACTGAGAATTTCCCTACAGTGCTCTAACATTTCTCGTGACTCTCCCTCTGAAAGGAGAGCCCACTCCGACTGCCCCATTTGTTAGTGCTGCGTTCAGGAGCGGCAGGACAGTCACACCAGGGTACAGTGCTGGCAGCCTGCTCTCTGCTTTTGTATATAATCAATCTAGAGAATAAATGGAGATAACCTGAGGCACAATCTAAGATTCAAAATCCATGAAAAGGCTCCTGTGGATTTCAGCATAGTACCAGCTGAGCTCTTAATATTTGCTGAATTACATCTTCTGGAAGCATAGCAGTTTTAGTGCTTTTTCCAAACCTTGTTTCTTGAAAGAGAAAGAACTCTGGAGGGCTTAGAATTAGAAGTCTCAAAGTGTCAAATCAAACTTTGGTTGAAGTCATGCTAAAACAATTATTTTAATTTTTGTTGCATGTATGAAAAGCTCAAATACTAATATACACCATTAAATTTCCCATTCAATATATTGCTCCTTTTCCCCCCGCAAGGTTTTATACCATCTCCATACGAAAGTAAAGAACATTTCCAAGAAGTCAGAGAGATCAAAGAAGAAGGTAAATATCTTTGGTTTAATGTGTATACTGACTATAATATAGTAGTTATGTCAGGTTTCTAAAATAACCAATAGCTTTTTCGAGCTCCATTCACATACCAAAGTGTCATTCATGTTATTAGTCTTTCAGCTCACGTTCAGAATTCATGTTGACAGTTTGTTATACACAGTACATACTGATGCCATTATTGAAATGTTATTTTGACCTCTATATACAGGCCTGCTGGACTGCCTTTTGATTTGTGCTATAATAGAACCCCGCAAATACTATCTTTTTACATTGGCACCCAGTAAGCTACTCAGACTATAAAAATATGTAGGTCTTTTGAGTACACCTCAGCAAGCTAAAAGGAAAATACATGAAGAACCCTGAAACTGAGCACTTCTGATTTGTTGCAGTTTGCATTTAAGATCTTTCTTAAAGTTTGCATCTAAGTAGGTGAATTCAGGTCCTGGTTTGATCCCTTCGCAAGCCAAAGGACAGGGTTATCCTTGTCTCAAGCTGTATGAAATAAGCAGAATTGCAAGTATTCACTGAGAAAAACACTAAGGATAGAATTTATTTTCTTCTCTTTAAGAATCTTACAGTGAATAAGCCAAAATTAATGGAAATTTTCAGGTAGCAAAACTCACTGACTTCAGTGATGCGACATCAGATTTACCTGACGTGAAAGGGGAAAATGCTATTTCAGTCAGAAATGTTATAATTGTTGAGCGTGCAGCGATAAGCGAAACTGTAGACTATCTGGCTAGTCAAAGACAGGAAGTAATGGAGTACTATCATTAGCTGCTGACAGGACACTCAGGTCACAGCCTGTGCCAGTGGCACAGCAACTGTACAACCCAAATGAGCAGTGCATGCACCTCCGAGCAGAGGTGACAGCCAGTGGAGATGACTAGGGAATGCTTTGATTTGCTCTCAGCCAACACACTGGCCAGTTTCAGTGGCTGCCTGCCGCATTAGAGCAGCCCTATAAGATGTTGCCACTTTGCTGTCTATGACAAAAAAGTGAGGGTCATTACAGCAAACATGGCCATTTGATTGAAAAGGGTACAAGACACAAAAATCAAAGCTTTTACATGACTCCAGCAAAAAAAAAAATAAAGACAGACACTGCTAACACAGCTGCAACAAGCTACAGATGTTTTGAAACACAGATCATTTCTGGCCATGACAAGTTGCATCCAGTGATTTACACACTAGTATTACAGGAACCCCCGTAAATCTAGATCACTCACAAGATGAAGAATTCAAGATACTAGATTTTCAGCATGCTGCAGCTATATCTCATAATAACTATAACCAGTACCTCTATTGGTTTTTCTTTTGCCAAAGAGACTTACTGTAATGGAGAGAAAGATGTATATTCCTAAACATAACATAGCCATCTATTCCTTATCTCAGAAAGAAACCAATCTTAGTAAGTTAATGTTTTGTATACAGCTAAGGTATCACAGAAAAATGTACAGTTTTCATCACCATAGATGCCTTCATGATCAACTTATTCAGGAAAAAGCAGAGGTACTCTAGTAGGTTAGCGGTGCAATTTAGCATGTATGGTAGCATGTGAAACAAAACTGAAGGGGTTTAAATACAAAAATATTATCATCTTTCAGGTGTATTCTCTGCAATATTGTGCTACAGTTTTAATGGTCTGGTCTGTGCTGCTTCTCATTGATTTAGAGCTGTTACAGAGATTTTGCCAGTTCTTTATGCCCTGAATTGTAACCAAATTTAACTCTAGATTATGTTTAGTTTCTACTCCTTCATTACATTTACTAATATACACTCAGTTTTGTTGGAAATATACTTATGAGTATCAATCCATAATTGGGCTTGCACCTACACAGCCTGTAAGGATAGAACTCAGCTGGTATTTGCAATATTATCTCACAATACACAAGGCAACTATAGAAGTTATAATATACCACACAATATTTCCTTGATGGGAGTTACTTTCCCTTTCCCCTTAGAGTGTTTTTGATCATGTTTTCTGTGTTCAGTTGCTGAGTTCACAAACTAAGCCTCACAAACACCACATACACCACCTCACATAGAGCCTCACAAACACCACTTTTTTTCATCGTTTGTTCCTGAACCTTATTGAGATTAACGTTATTAGTCCAGCTCATCTAATTTCAAGTGGGTTCTGAGAAACATTCCTTTAATCACCTTTTCTAAGGCAATAAATTATGCAAGAATTAGCTGCTATGTATTGCCTGCTGCAGAAACACCACCAGACCTAGATGAACCAGCCTATGTTGAAGAACACCATGTCTAATTTTGCCTACTGACTTTCTGTTGAACGCTGATGCTGCCACAGATATACTGTGCATTAAGATTTGAAAACCAAGAGTATTATTCCTGGGCAGATAGTGCAAACTACAAGAAAGCACAATCAGAGTCTTGTGTGCTTAACAACTACCATGACAAAAGGCAACCAAAATCTGTTGTTTATGTAAAAATACAGCAAATAAAGTGCTAAGAAGCACTGTCATTTTGTACAGAATAATTTCATGACTTTACAAGTTTGAAAAGTTGCTCCAGGTCTCAACCTACACCAACACCACAAATCCCTAAACAGTTTGTTTGGTTTAAATTCCCCCTTCTGTCTTTCCTTACCTATATATAGAATCATTTAGGTTGGAAAACACCTTTAAGATCATATGAAAGGCACACTATCCATTTCTTTTCTATATTTGAAGAGAAAGCTACCAACAGTCTAAAATTTCTGCTCTCATTTTCCTGTAAAGCGGTAAGTTACCGAATTTCATTTATGACACTAGTTTTTTCAAATGTTTCCATTTGTATCGTTTTCACATTTGACCTGTAGAGTTAGATGAAAAAACAGCTCTACAGTTTCTCCTGCTTTGGGTTTCCTGATTAGATATGGCTGAGCGGACCAATCTTAAAAAAAATACCTTTGACTTCACCCGTTCAAACAGGCTAATGGTACAACACTTCTTCTTACCTCCCCTTAAGTATTCCCCCAATCCATAATTCTGGAATGCCTGGTAGCAATTCTTGTTCTACTTGGCACAGTTAGGCCTAATTAAATAGGCGATCCTTTCAGATGAATGAAAAAAAAAAAACAACCAAATACATTCCTGTATACACACACACACACACACACACATATCACCTTCCACAATTTGTCTCCTTCCATCACTTTCTATGTAGAAATTACTCATCTAGCCTTTCTGCAGGCCAAACAGCATCTTTAGTGTACCTATTTAAAGTATTTTTTTTTGTTTCAACCACTTCTGTTAGCACTTTATAAAGAGTCTTTCTTGGGTAGGTTGCAGACACACGCTCAATTCCTTTATGTGCTTTCAAAGTATACTTGAAACATATTGAGTATCAATCATTTCAAGCAGATCTTCTCAAGAACACTTCACATTAGAGCCTAATAGGAAATTTGTATGTGTGTGTCAGTTCTGTTAAATTAGCTTCCTTCATATGTACTTAATTGGTCTATTAGTGACAAGTAGTTTTGTTTGGTTTTAATTCATAAACTTCATCAGAGATTAAGTGAACAGCTTTTGCTTATTTTGTGTGAAGATGTTTGACAAATGAATCTTGCTCCACATTTGAAAGGTTAATTTGACATCTAGCTTGTTCTGAAATAACATGTGAGACTTCAGTGGCTAAACCCTAATTGCCTTGATCTATCAAAAGAAAGTGTAACATAACAGGTTATATGTTCCAATATGAGGTGATAAAATTACCTGATTCACATCTGTTAATGTACAGTATGTATCCTGACCGCAAATGTATCTTTGAAAACAAAGTGTCACACTGGTACAAAAGAGTACAGTGTGGAACTATGACCACTCAGTTCCTATTTCATTCCTATAATTTCAAGAAAGCAGGACACTTGAGCTATTATCCTCCTCCCATCCCTAAGGGAAGGGGGTTTGCTCTGTTTGTATTTTTTCCTGATTTTTTTTGTCTGTCTAGTTTGTTGGTTTGGCGTTGTTTTGATTTTGTTTATTTTTAAACAGATAAGTAGTAAATTTTGCAAACAGCTATCTGTTGAGATCTCACTACATTCATTCTGGAATACATATGTGAGTAAAGGTCTCAAAAGAATCAAATTGCAGACTCAGAGTCCTTGTTGAACACAATTTTCCAGTGCAGTGAAATGATTGCCTGCATTACCACTGCAAACAGTTTGTTTTGCCTTTCAGAATTCCAGAAACGACCATATCTCTTTTGCTTTGTGCTATACAGACTCCTCAAGATAGAACACTTCCAAGACAAAACATATTTAAGAAACAAAGCAAATGCCATACAGCTTAGGGAAGGGACTTCTCATGAACAGCATTCCACATGCTGGCTGAAAACATTGCTATTATTCTCCATTATAGGCTGCTTCTAAACACCAGTAATATCAGGTAAGAAAAGTGTCATGACTTATTTCTGGATATATAGCTTTCATTGATCTTGTTAGAGTCTTAGTATAATACTATTCCCTCCAGCCCTAAATCCTGTAAACACTGATAACAGGCAGAAGAGACATCATCCTAATGCACATAGTTTGAGCCACAGAACATAGAAATGCATGCAGTAAGGAAGTATTACAGTGACAAATCCAAATTCAAGCCACCAGAAAGGAGCCAGTATTTTATCTGTTATTAGTGCCTATGAATCTCAAAACAACATGTGAATCTGCATAAGGCCAACATTTACAGAACAAGTGAGAGAGACAGCTAGATGCAGATCTACGACAATTTCTAAAGAGAGATGATAGAATAGCCAAATGAACAGTCACAGTGTTATGCAAGTATATGCCTGACTTTCCTAGTTGCACTGGTGTAGCAAAGAAAGCAAAATAATACTGGATTTAACTGAATCTGAGCATATGAAGTATATTACTGGAGCCCAGATAGTTGGTAATGTAGCTCAACCTCTCCCTTTAAAGATCATATTGTAACAGTAATCTGTATTAATGCCTTTTAAAAAAAAAAAATTATTTTTTTTTTAAATAAATCTAACCCACAGAAACAAAGCTTAATGAACTACAGTACTAGAAATTTGTTATTCTAAGAACTCTCTTGCTCGTTTTCTCTACCTCTTTTCTGACACAGCATGGTTTTCCAGCAGGTGCCCCCGCAGCACTGTGCTCAGACTTCTGTACAAGCTTACCTGGTGTGTGCTGGCTGCACTCAGCAGAGAAGTACCAGCTGCCCAGGGATCAAGCAGAGCTGCACATGCAGACAAGCGTGCCTACTGTCTGTTATCTGAGAACGGAGGAAAAAAAAAACACAGTTAAAATGATTGTACGTTTTCTAGCTATCTGCACAATTAAGAGGAGCTCTGACACATACATCTGAAAGAGTGGCACTGCCACCCAATTTCCCCTCAAGGGCACCTTGTCAAAGAGTTCCCAGTGCACACTAGTGTAACGAGGCATCCTCTCTAAATGTTGTAAATGCCAGAATTTACTTCAGCAGAATCTGAAGACCCTGCTGTTGTCTCCCAGACAAAATCGCCCTAAGATATACCTGAGATTCCAGTGCGGATTTCATTCTCTGCATAGTGTTTGCAAAGTCACCTTTCCCTTCTCTTCCATTATTTGTGATCTTTCTGCTCTCTATCATTGTCCCACTTGCCACAGTATTGTACTGAAAATTTATGTTATTTGAAGATATGTAGGGGCTAGAAAGACAGATAGGAGAGCCCTGTTTTCTAAGGCCAACCTACTTGTGGGCAATGTTTAGGTACATGATTGTAAAGTTAATTAAAAACACATTTTGTTTGAATGGGCCCAGTTTATGAATAACCCGGAGAGCTCTGACAGCAGCCCCCTCCAAGTTAGTGTTCAAACACTCGCTGAAAAGAACAAGTTTGTTTTTAACAGAATCCTACAGATGGCATACAATCTTCCAAGCACATACATCACACACACAAAAAAAAAAAGTTTTGTGGCTGGGATGCGATTTATAAGCTTCTAAGTTACAGCATGATTATGTTCAAACTACAGCAGCTTTTTCAATTTATACACACTTGAAACTTTGCAAAAATTTCCCTTGCACAAAGTTTGTTGTATCCTGACTTCATATTCCATTATCAAAAGAGTTTGACCTTTATTTCAGATTCCTACTTTGCAAATTTTTATATATGCTTGCCATCTACATGTCAATGGTGGACATGCTCAATTTAATATGCTTTTCCATTTATATGTAATATTTGTGCATTAGATTAAGGAAGAAGTTTCTACATGATGAACTAAGAGTGTGCTTGCAGAAGAGATACACGACTGTCTGTTTCCCCATTTAATGCCATACTAGCTGCACGAGTTCCCCAACCTTAAAATTAAGATGATGTGATGCTGCAGGATTCCCCTTTGCAGTTTTGGATAATTGTTTCTTGAGGCCAGCCAGCAAGACCACATGCTAAGAAATCTTGTGCACCTCTCTATCACAAATAAAATATATTTGAGTTCTATTATTTCCTTCCTGCATCATGCAGAGTATAGCAAGTCTATAATTTGACTCCAAGGAAAGTTAACAATGCCCTGTCTGACAGTGTTGAAAAGTGTTTCATAAGAGCTCAACCCTAGGAACTCTGAACGTACATTTGCAGTAAATAAGATGATTTAACAATGGAAATTAATGCAAATCAAGGTCTGTTCTGATCATGAAATGACCCTGTGGTGTCTTACTGGCCTCTGGAGCACGCCAGGGTTCCTCAATGTTTACTCAGTTTTGTCCTGTACATCTTTAAAGAGCAAATAACAAAACTTGAAAACTAAACAGTCTGAAATACTTTTTCAAGTTTAAGAATGTTTCTGGGGATGTGAATTTCACAGCTATTTTGCAAGCTCCCTTGAAAAGGCAGTAGAAGTTGTGGAACCTTGAGGGCAACAGCTCCAATTAACAGACAATTTAAGTTAACAGCAATTTAAAATTAGTACTACACTTTTCTATTGTTTAGCTACAATAGAAAGGTAAACCATGCTTACCTGGTGGGAAAGTGTGTCTCTTGTTTTGTTCTCTATTTCTTTCCTAATAATTCCTAAAATTTTATTTGCCTTATTTTATTACCTTTTTTAAAAACTTCTGCTCTTCTAGCCAATACTTCAGAACAAGGCTGTTCACAAAACTATCATAAGCCCAAGATCCTATTCCAAAATTGTAATGGTCAGTTCAAAGCACATCTCTCTCTATGAAGCTGATTGTTTTCTTCCTTAGCTCATGTATTCACCACCTTACATTTACCTACATGCAAATTAACTTTCATTGCTCCCAGAGCTAAGTAAATGCAAATACAAATAGAGTTGATTTGGGACACTTCGTGGAGCACTGCATTTTGAAGGTCATAGAACAGCTTGAAGGTAAAACATACAGAATTCCTCCAAGGTAGCCAGGTATTCCTGAACATCTTGACCAGCAGAGACACACAAAAGTTGCACTGTAACTGCTTTCCTATATGCTGAACTATTTCTTTGGCTTCTGTTTACACAAATGGAATGTTTTTATACAGACTTAATGAACACAATGTTCAAGGCCTTGGCACTTGAACAACAGTAAGTACAGCAAAGGAGCATGGGAGATCCTGGCATCCATCCAGCAAACAAATACTAATCAGAAGTGAAATCCTGCAAGTTGTTTTGCTAACAAGAGCCTAGGGCAGTGGGAACAGAGAGCATTATTACCAATTAGTGGATAATAGGAATATCATAATGCTCATAGGCATTTGTGAATGTGACTAAGTATTAAGGGCATCAACAGAGGAGATTAGTGACACAATCACAGAATGAGAGATGTGCAGATGAGCAGTTAGAACACTGCAAGTAAACCGTTGAGAAATGAAGAGTGCACCTCTTAGTGTGCAATGCCAGTCACCAAAATGAACTGATAACAACTGAAATCTATTTGTTTCAATCCCTTCTCTTCTTCATGACAGCCAACTTCCATCTCTGATTGCAAGAAAAAAAAATACAGAACAATGAAAAGGAGCAATTTAAGTATGGTTTTCAGACCACTGCAGAGTAGTATTACACTCAAGTGTAATAAATAGGACCAAAGGCAGTGAGAAGTGCATCAGAAGTAATTAACAGATGCATTTGCTCTGAAGCAGAGGAAGCTGCTATCCAACATTTAAGTTAGTTAAGAATAGGTATGGTCTTTTTTGAATCAGCTGTTTGAAAACATTGTGTGGTTATCACTAAGCTATAACTATGTTTCTGGAGATCATATTGTGCTTTGGGACCTTTCTGTTAGAACTCTAGGGTAGAAAACAAAAGGGTGTTTGCAAATGCACCGGGGGAGTCGAATTTGTGAACAAAGGAGAGAACCTGGCACCAGGAGAGAAGAAACTGATAATTTTCACTTTGCACATTGGCTTAAAGTGGGACTCAGAGCAAAGGGATGCTCTTGACTGATTTCTGTCTTCAGAAAAAAGAGGATCCCAGAATCTAAAGTGACAAAAATTGTTTTCCTCAGAAGCTGGTAAGTACCTCTAGCAATACACTGGTAGATTGTGCTAAGCCACATGTCCTTCCTGGGCACTAACACAGCGTACCTGCAGTACCTAAAAGCAAAAGCTTAGGGCACCACAGGTCACTATTTTTTTGCCAAGCCTTCACTACAGTAAAAGTACAATATATAGCCAAGTCTGAAACTCTGTAGCTTATGCAAATCAAGTCTGGGGCAATCAAAACATGCACCAATTGTGTCTCAAACTTTAGGGAAAAGGAGATGCAAGTTAGAGATGAGCAGAACAGGAGAAAAGAATTTCTCAGTAAATAGCATCATCAGGTAGGCTTTACATTAGAAGTTAAGAGAAAAGTCCCAGCCTACACACAAAGGCTGCGGAAGTATGGTATGAAGAAGCAGCACTGCTCCCACAGAGCAGTAATAAAGGGAAGGTCAGTTGTTATTTGCTGATAAGACAGCGTGGAAGAACAGGCATAGGCTTCTTTATGCTTCTTCCTTCAGAATCATAGAAGAAAAAAAGAGAAGAAAAGTATATTCAGAAAACCATATTCAGAAAACAGCAGTTGTCTCACTAATTAAGCCCAGTTTCTCGTCAAGCTAGCGAGAATGTACTGTTTAATAAAAACCTGATTGAATGTTCTTTTCCGTTTCTGTGTGGCTGAGGTACACAGTGCAAACGGATGTTCTGATCAGCTCTGAAAAAAGGTGTGCAGCATAGTGCAAGCAACTATGACTGCATCAGGAAAGCAATAAGCTCTCTACCTTTAGATTTCTCTGTCCACTCTATATTTTAATCTCAGGAATGTTTATTAATCTAACATATCCGATAGTTCTGCCAAAAATAGGTCAGTCCATGGAATACTAGAAGCATTTGACTCATTACAGGGCAATCTTAATTTTACCCTTAACAAGTTGCCTGACAAGTTGAGGCAGCTTCATTAGAAGCTTATCAAGGACAACAGCTCCAAACACAATTTAATGCTAAAGACTTCATCATTCTCCAGAATGAGGCATCTCCTCCCAAAAGGGTTTTTAAACACATTTCTCATTGCTTTTTGAAGGGGAGGATTAGAAGAAAGAAGTAGCTTGTCCAGGGCTGGAAAAAAAAAAAAAACAAAACAAAAACCCCAAACAAAAAGCAGCCAACCAAAAAAGGGAAAACAGACAAAGAGAAGCAGGAAAGCATAAATGAGAAGAAGATCACCTATAAAGATAACAGAAGAATAAGCAAGTAAATTCTAGACAATCTGTGCATGGCAGGAACAATAATAGGGGTAAATAAGAGAGAAGGTTATCTACTTATTTGACAAGCAAAGATATTTATGACTTTCCTAGTTTCTATTTCCCACCATGCTGTTGATTCACTGTATAGCTTAAGCATACTTTGTCTCTGCAACAAATAAGGCATTAAGTTATTTTGTGGAGCTGCTTGAAAAAAACTTCTAGGAGTATTAATAGAGGGTTAGATAATCCAGTAGTGGCCATTGTACATGTCTGTTATGGACCCATGGAACCTTCAGAGATGAACCAGAAGGCTAGCATTAAGTGGGCACAGCTAGACCAACAGTAATCCATTAACTGTGCAAATTATCACAGTCCACTAAAACCCCACTAAAACAGTACAAAAGCTATTTGGATCAGTACTCTGCAGCTGGTGACACTGTATATTAACATTAGTTTTAGCTACAACAAAGTTACCATATTAAAAGCCAAACATAATGTTTGTTTCAGTGTCCTCTATCTTAACTAGATATTCCCTAACTTGAAAAAACAGACAAAAGTTCCGTTTCCAAAACATGTTTATTGGGCCATGAATTATGTATATTATTACTCTAGCATTGTCTATTTTTTCCATCTGCAAAATCCCAAATAGCTGAATCTCAGAAACAACTTTATGCTAATACATAGCAACTGCAATCACATTTTTAATACCCAGCCCTATGTTAAATGTGCAGTTTGTTATTTCACAATGAAAGGAAAAAAGAATCTAGGTATACATCCCTTAATCAAAAGAGTATTTCAGTGCTTGTAGTCCCCTAATTTAAGCAGAAGGATGCTATGAAAGGTTGCCTCGGTAACAAGGCTAAACTGCTTAACATTGATAGAGGGTAAAAAAGTAGCACCATTATTACTGGTGAAAGCTAAGGATGGGACCCATTTATTAATAATTTCTTTAGTACCCATCATGCCACAGTAGGCAAGCTAGACCCTACAAGACCACTACATCTGCATCTTTCAGTTCCATCAACTTCTAATCATACCAGTATATTTTTAAGGACAGCACCTCATTCACAGTGTGGCCAGTTTGAGGATGTTTGGGAGCTGAAGTTGTTCACTCACATGGGAACATGCTTTGTCACTTCTTGTCAGACAACATTCTAAGAGGCAAAACAAGGAAGCATCTAAAGTATGCCAGGTACGGGATGAACTTACAGGTTATTGCATTTTAAAATTAATACAAACTTACTTGACAGACGTATTTGACAGAAGTCTCTTTTTTTTTTCCTCTTTGTATTGTAGGCAAATGTTTTCTCTTATTTGAACAGCAATCTTGATCTGATGCAATAACATCTTCCTAGAGAGGTTAACAGATTTAAATGGCTTGTTAACGTAGCTAAGACAGGTGAATGTGGTACTTTTGTTTCACATCCACAGTTTTCCACTTCAAGAATCATGTTTTAATTGCAGAACATCATTGCTGCAGGCCCTATGTGAACAGAGTAAAGATGGTGCCTGTCCAACATAGAGAAAACCCCTCTTTATCAACGCAGATGATTTTTCTGCAAAGTTAAACAAGTAGAAGAAAAAGCAGTTGCCATGTAAAGCACCTTTTAGCCTTCCCCCACATTACTACTGTCCTAGCAAATAGAATACACTTTAAATATTTTAGTGTGATTCACTCAGGTATAAAATCAAATTAAGTGTATATTATAAACAATAACTAGAATTCTAGTGTGCCCTCATGTTCTGCAGGTTTTAATATTGTTACTTAGGAAGGTTAGCATAATATTAAGGTCCTGAACCAACTCAAATTCTAGATTGCCACATATTTAATAAAGAACTATATCTGAATGGGTAAGCGCAGCAGCTTCTTAGAGACGGAAGTGGCTTTTGAAGTATTTTGACATTAAAAAACCAAACAACACAAACCAATCAAAACAAAAGGTTTTTAAAGTTCTAAATAATCTTAGGAAACTTCAAGAGCATTATAGGGCAGTTACTAGAGTGAAACAGAAGAACCTGGAAAACAAATAGATTTCCTCTGATTTCACCCCACACCTCCAACCCCTTTGACCATGTCAGGTTACAAACATAAATAACATGTTTACAAATATTTTAGCCCTTTCTTCTCATGTATGGAACTGCAATCAATTGTTACAATCCCAGGTGTTATGCACTGAGATCTAATCACCTTATATTCTTTCTGCTATGAAGTAATGCCGCTCCGCTCCTCCCTCGAACACGCTGTCATTTCTCCATGCTGTCATCATCTCCCAAACATGATCTTGGTAGTTAGTCTGCAATACAGAAACCTTCTGTTAGCCAGTATACATTCATGAATATAACACCTAACCCATTGATACAAGAAGACAGAAAAAGCCATCACTAAAGTAGATTCTAGATGAGTGAAACTATCAAGTACCTGGAGAGCCCCTGACTACAAATGCTCTGAGGAGAAGTATTTCGGTTGTACCACTACTGTCTTTTAGGGCACCAGAGAATCCATCTAAGACATAATTCCTTAGGAAACCTTGCTTCATTAGTTCTGGTGCTCATAATTTCCTTGTTTTCCTCAGGTTACATTTCCAACAAGGCCCAGCATATGCCATAGCATACTAACTAAAGCATGCTGCAATTTCCTTCTCACCCAAAACACACAGAGAATACCAAGACAGGAGCAAGCAACCCATGAAATGCCCTCCCAGTTTAACAGGAATCCAAAAAATCTTCTTCCTGAGACCAGCTCTACCCAGCCACCTGAGTCACCACTGAAATACTGCCTAGGAGATAATGCTTAATTTGGCAAGTCATGCCAACTGTGCAGTGCTGCAAAAAAGTCTGAGAACACACAGAGCTTTTGACGCAGCTGTTGCATTTGCTGTATTTTGGCGGGGCTTAGAAAAAGATTTCCCTTCTCCTATAAAATCATTCCAGCTTAGATGTTTTGGTGTTAAATATATGTAAGCCTGAGTCTTTATAACTTCGATTTATGCATTTTAGCATAACAGGTACAGTGACAGAATGCTATAAAGTGCTTTAAAACGAGATACAAAATCCTGCAGGTCTTCTCTAGCAGACAAAACAACTGCTAGATGTAGCCATTATAACCACTGATTAAATGAGGTTTTGTTCATCAGAAAATTATCCCTCTTCTAGGAAAGTAATTACACACTATTCACTTGAAACCATGCAAGGGAATTATTGACAGAAGCCTTAACCTAGACTAGTAAGGCTGTAAACCTTAAACTGAAATGAAGGCTAAGTTTTCATTTTTCTCCATTGCTTTTCTGCTACTTGTGCAACAATTCTCCTTAGGGGAAATATCTGCATATTTCCAAATTGTTATATTTACTAGAATGACAAAATACAGAAGAGAAACACTAAATACTAGAGTCAAAAAGCATACATTTTGCTGAGAATCAGGTGTGGGAGAGGAGGGAAGTCATCTGCTGTGCATCTGTTACAGTACGCACAAGAGGGGATTAAATATGTAAAAACATGCTCACCTTCCATTACCATTAGTGTTTTTGAAAACTCCTGAAGTCAGGTGGAATTAGCCCTGCAAAAACATTAGGAAGCAATCTCAGTCAGTAATCTCTGAGCCTGAGTGTGCTAGAAGTAAAAAGTGAGAGAAAAGCAACACCCTCAGCCTTCTTAAACTTGAAAAGTGAAGTCCCTCGCCCTCACGGTCTTATAAAAAGGAAGTTGAAGTGGCTTACAGTTTAATTTTAAAAGTCATTCTTCATCCTCTTCAAAGACTCCCAGGAAAATAAAATAAAATAAATGAATTTTAAAAGAGTGTTTTTGTTGTAACACACACCTTTAACTATACCAGGTCGAGGAGTTTTTGTTCAAGGGGGGAAACACCTTTTCAATAAAGACTGAGCTTTTTCTCGGTATGTGTCCTGCAGGTCCCCCAAACATTAACTTCACAGCAATACTTATAGGGCAAGGGACTTTGCCAACATTGGTGAGGATCTCCGCTTCAGGGACCACAGACAGCTTGGACTCACAGCCCCAAAAGACAGGGGCCCCCCAGTCCTCACATTCAGTCCTTTCCCCACCCAGGTTCCTCACAGCCTGAGACCTTCTCCCAAAGCTACCATTTCCCTCAACAAAAGAAACAAAACCCAAAGAAACAGCCTACTAAGTTTCACACCAAAATAGCTCAAGCAGCTCATACCACCTACCTTTGGTCAAGGCTGACCTCCCTGCATCCTTCCTACCCTGGCAGCACCCAACCACCCCCTCACACTGCTCCACCATGTTCCTCAGCCCTCCCAAGGCACCACCTCAGCCCTCTTTCCCCTTCCCCAGCCACAGCTGTGGGGCTACCACAGCTGCAATCAGCAGCTCACCTCATGTTAACCTTCATTTTGGATGGTGACTTCAAAAAACACAGTTTTCAGGAAAATTTTACCTTAGGTCAAGCTTTGGGGCTTACAAATGACAGCTTGCAATGGTGGCTGGCCAGCCTAACTAGAGAGCAAGGGCTGCAGGGGGACACTTCTAACCCAGCCAGCACATAGGCTGCGAGCCCACTGGCACTCCCTCAGGTAATAGTCTAGCTAGGAATATTTGTAACCAAAAAGCACTGTATATTTAAAAAATAAAAATAAAAAAATCATCCTCCGTGCATTGTTTTTCTTGGTTTCTCCCCTAAAAGGAAAGCTACTGGAATAATCTTTCTCCTCAGAAACATGCAGGGTCAGCCTTCTCTCAGTGGCCTGTTTCCTTGCAGCCAGACTGTTTTCCCCTGCAGTTATTTTCAATAGCCTTAATGCTTAACGTTCCTCAGCTTCCAAACATTAGGCAATATTATTTCCACTCTTACACTTAACTTAGTTAGCATTACTGTTGCAGTCTCTGTATTGTTTGAGGTTTTATGGGCACTATCTCCATTGCCCATGGAGTTATTTACTTGAGCCAAAACCAGGCAATTCTTGTTTTCCAGGGAGGAGTGGTTTTTTAGCGTCCTTTTTCATAGTGTGATCACTTGCCCACATGGCAGTCATCAGTGTTGCCTATATTATGCTGCCTTCACTACTGACAGAGGAAGGCAAACTCATACCACAAGACTTGATCACTATGACCATTTAATACATGACCTTGTCTTTTGCAGACAGCGCAGACAGTGCTTCTCGTGGTTGCTGTGTTCCTGCTCTCCTGGCTGCCACACCACATCATCATGATGTGGGCAGAGTTTGGGCAGTTTCCCCTGAACAACATCTCCTTCACATTCCGCATCATCTCTCACTGCTTAGCCTACGGGAACTCTTGCATCAACCCCATCATTTACGCTTTCCTCTCAGAAAACTTCCGCAAGGCCTGCCGGCAAGTCTTTACCTGCAAGTTCTTCCTGCGGCCAGTTCCCACTGAGAAACTGGTCAGAATACGCATGGAGAACTTCTCTACCACACACTCGACCACCAACATGTAAATTGGGCTCATAAATACATTTCAGGAGGAAGAAGAGGGGAAAGGGTGCTGTGTGGGTAGAACAGCTATACAAGTGCATTTCAGGGAGAGGCACAGCCTGCAAAAACGTGGACTTTGTCAGATTACCAGAGTGGTAGGAGGCATTTTTCCATCTGGCTGTTAGGACACTTGACACAGCTTGTCCTAGGGTACTTTGCTAGGCACTGGGCTGCGTGCAACAGAAGTATCTGAATGTCCTTGTAGTGCCCATAAGACAGAACTCGTATGCAGTTGTAGTTATGTCCATAAAATCTAAAAATAAGAGTTACACAGAAGGTAGAACATGAACAGCCAAGAAAAGAGCACTTATTTATGTGTGTAGATGGTCATAAGGATGTAAGCGATGAGTGATGTGATATTTAGAGAACACTGAAAAGCAGTTTGGGAAAACTCAAACTAAAAAGTCTTTGAATATGTCTTTGTTTCTTAAACAAGTTTGACCATATGGGAGAGACATCTATTTTTAGCTCGATTGCTGTAATAAAGTCTCTAAATCTCCTTGAAGGCTTTTCTATAGTATTTACCTATTGGGTAGTAAAACCTTTCACATGACACGTCAGTGATGTGGCTGTCTGCATTTGGTGGCTCTGTATCAGTTTATATGTCCCAGGGTGTGAATGTCTGTGTGCTCCTGAATGTAATTACTGCTCTTAATCACTGGCTCCAGTAACTGTCTCTTTGTGAGCAACAGTACGAAAATTGTATTTCTCAATATATGTTTAAAAAAATTGTGGTTTTGTTTGAAAGTAATGTTTACAAAAGGCTTTATTGGTAAATGTAGTGTTCTCTGAGTATGTCTACCCAAAGCTTTTTATTGGTCACTTCAGTATAGAAATGTCAAATAGTGGTTTTGGGTTTTTTATAGATTGTTTTGATCAACAGTGCCCTAGCAACAATCAGTTTAGAGCATTTGTACCGAGTTCAAGGTTACTGTTTGTAAATATATAAAGTGCATACTACTACAACATTAAGAAGCATATGGCTGAAAGAACTTTATTATTTTACTGTGTTGTCTAATTTCATAATGTTGTGTGCTGCAATCCAGACTGACCTGTCATGGGATTCACTGTAACATGATTCCAGATTCATAGACTATGTTACTGAGTTTTTAAAAGTGAGTTACAGAAGTTAGAATCATAGAATTGCCTAGGTTGGAAGGGACCTTTCACCAACCATCAACCTAACTCTGACAAAAACCATCACTAAAACATATCTCTAAGCACTATGTCTGCCCTATATCTTTTAAATACCTCCAGGGATGGTGACTCCACCACTCCCCTGGGCAGCCTGTTCCAATGCTTAATAACCCTTTCAGTGTATAAATATTTCCTAATATCCAGTCTAAACCTCCCCTGGCACAACTTGAGGCCGTTTCCTCTTCTCCTATCACCTGTTATTTGGAAGATGACCCCCACCTCACTACAACCTCCTTTCAGGTAGCTGTAGAGAGCGAGAAGGTCTCCCCTCAGCCTCCTTTTCTCCAGGCTGAACGACCCCAGCTCCCTCAGCTGCTCCTCACAAGACTTACTTTCCAGACCCCTCACCAGCTCCGTTGCCCTTCTCTGGACACACTCCAGCACCTCAATGTCATTTTTGTGGTGAGGGGCCCAAAACTGGACACAGTACTCAAGGTGGGGCCTCACCAGTGCCGAGTACAGGGGGACAGTCACTTCCCTAGTCCTACTCACCACACTTCTGATACAGGCCAGGATGCTGTTGGCCTTCTTGGCCACCTGCGCACACTGCTGGCTCACATTCAGCTGGCAGTTGACCAACACCCCCAGGTCCTTTTCTGCCAGGCAGCTCTCCAGCCACTCTTCCCCAGGCTTGTTAAACTTCAAATTCCCCAAGTTATATACAAAGTATAAATCTAAAAAACACAACAAAAATATCCAAATATAACTTCGTAGAACATCTTCAGTGTCTTTTGTTATGGCCACCAGAACACATACAATTAATTTCTGTAACATGTAATACTACCAATCATTCATTTTTAACAGGTATATTAAAATATACATTAATTACAGGTATGTTAAAATATACCTCAGTGTCAAGTATGCCCACATTGCCTTTTATAACCTTGTTAAGTCAACCTTCCTCTCATTTTCCTTCCACATATTTTAACTCAAGAAAAAAGCTACTCTCTTATCACTAATGCCACTTAGTTACTGATACAAATTAAGTGGATGCATTAATTATGAACAACCATTGCCTCATAGTTTTACTGTGGATCTTATGTCAGAAATTGTTGTTTATGTGACATCATTTAACTTTGGTTAATTTGGTTGCATTATTTAGCTGGAAACCATAGGTAATAAAGCAAAGCATTACAGCACACATCATCTGCAATACTTACGAAATTTTATCCTGAACAACTGTTTGATTTAATCCTGTAGAATAGCTACACGAGAAGACAAATGTTGAAGTTGGACATCTGAGATCCCCAGCAACAATTTCCCTCAGAAACTTAAAAGGGCAACTCTGTATGATGAACTGGGAGGCACTGTCACCATCACCAGCTGCCTCAGGAAAGACAGACACGCTATGAAACAGGTAGTAACTCAGTATTTATGCTAACACAGTGAAGTGCTACAGCTTTGAAAAAGATCAGAGTCAAATTATATGACACTTGAGATGGAGTCAGCCTAAAATTGCTAAGGCAAAGCAGGCAAACAAATATTAAAATTTTTTACCTGGAGTTTCTTGAATACAATTTACTTCATTTAAATTAATCTCTGTGTCTACAGTTAAAGGAAGCTATTTCTCAGCAGTTCAGAGGACCTGATACAACATAAAATGCATATTAACAAACGGAAATAGGATTTTCTCTAAATTGTAATACTACAGATCGTCCCCAGATTTCTGTTTGAGGATTTACCCTGCTGCTATACATCAACAGTAAGCTTCTACTTGTGGGCACATAAATTGCCTTATTTACAGTTATTATCTGTTATTTACAGATGGACAGCATAAAAAAAACAGCCACTAAAAGAAAAGGCTGTGATAAACCACTGCAACAGAAGTGTGAGCTAAAATGCTATTTTTGTGTGATTATTTACCATGGATACAAAATAGCAGCTAGATATGAAATAACCTCAGCCTCCCTTTAATCCTTTTTTTAAATGATTTAAAGCAGAAAAGAACAATGGCGTATTATTCAAAAGAAATCTTGTAATCACTCTGTTACCTTGGAGTCATTAGAACCTGTGAGTCAACACGCTTCTTTCCTTTAACAGAAGGTATTTTTTGGTGGGTTGGGGTTTTGTTTTTAAAATCAGTTCAAAGACTGGATATTTCACTACAGCATGCAAAAAAATGGGAACACACTTAAAGGCTTTTTTTTTGTTGTTAATTTTTTTTATTTAACAGAACCTGAAGCAGCAAGATCCCCTTTCTCAGTGAAAGGTAACCATCAGATAACAAATTAATAACTTGAAAAAGCCTAAAGCTTTATTGTGCCTTCTCGTTCCCACCAAACTTTAGAGGTATCTGGTCTAGAATTCTCTGAATGAACTCCTATATCACAAGAAAATCAAATATAATTCGTCCTTTAGTCTTTCTAGATGTATCTGTAATTGGTCAAAGTTATAACAAAGTTAGGAAAATATTTTCTTTTTTTTTTCTTGCCACAGAAGTTTTAATAATGAATGTTTAGCTGCTGGTGGTGGGAAGCAATGAAATGCAACAGAGCTGCGCATCACACAGGCATACTTTTGTTCTGATTTGAATTTAAGTTAAAAGTCTCAAAAAAATCAACTGATGAGATCATTCTTCAGTCTTCTCCAAAGGCATTTTGTTACTCACTAGCTCCCTTTTGTAAAGCCATGACTTGTGACGCCTATGGAAATGACTATTGCAGTTTCCAGAACAGTGCACAAAGCTAACCTGATCACCTGGTTCTGAAACTCAATTCTCTGTTATTTCAGTCTAGCTTACACCCAGAAGCTCATTCCTTCTGCCTTAGTGATTTCAAGCTTAGTCCCTACCAGGCCATTTATTACTGCTTGGCAACCTGAATCAACCTCCTTTAGGTGGAGGGTTATTAATGGAGGAGTCCATGCCTGGGAGACCTGTCCTTTTCCGGGCTGCAGTCTCTATTTTCCGCACCAGGTCCACGTCCCACCGATGGGTGACAAAACTAACCACGGCTCCAGGTGCCTTGCTTCCCACCCGTCCAACCCGCCCCACGCGGTGCAGGTAGTCCTGCAGGGTGTCTGGGAAGTCATAGTTGACCACTAACTGCACACTGCTGGTATCCAGCCCCCGCGAGGCAAGGTCAGTGCAGATGAGGACAGACACGTCGCCCTTCTGGAAGGAGGCAAAAATGCCAGCTCTAGCAGCTGCTGACATCTGTCCCTGCAACCTCAGATGCTTGATCTTGTGATCATCCAGGATATAGCCCAGCCAGTTGACAGTACTGGCACTGTTGCAGAAAATGAGAACAGCTCCCCCAGATGCTGGGCGCTCCTTGAGTAGCTGCAGTAGTTCAGGCAGCTTGTCCCGGCCTTTTAGGCGGACAAACTTCTGCTGGACATGGGGTGGCAGGCGGTGGAGGCTCTGGGTGGTGAGTGTGATGAACCGGCCCACGTCGGTGAACTTCCCCAGCGTCTGGGTCAGTCCTGCAGGGAAGGTGGCTCCGACCACCACCACCTGGGTTCTTGCCTCGCCGGGGCCAGCCGGCCCAGGGGCACCGGAGGCCAGGGGCGCGTGTGCCAGGATCTCCTCCAGCGGCTCCACGAAGGACTCGTCCATCAGGGCGTCCGCCTCGTCCAGCACCATCCAGCGTAGCCGTCCGAGGGCCAAGAAGCGCCGCCGCAGCGCCTCCCGCACCGCCCCAGGGGTGCCCAGCAGCACGGCGGCACCCGGCGGCGCCGCCCGCAGCTGCCTCCGCAGCCCACCCGCCGCGCCGCCGCCCGTCAGCCCGCGCACCTGCAGCCCGGCCGNGCCAACGGACAGGCCCTCCAGGCCGGCCAGCAGCGATGGCTGCAGCCCCATCTCGGCGAAGGACGGGCCTTGCCCCGCCTCAGGCGGCGGCGCCTGCAGGGCGGGAGCCGCCTCCTGCGAGGGCTCCAGCTGGAAGTAGTCCCCGCACGCCTTCCTGTGCTTCCAGCCTGCCGACACCAGCTGCGGCCGCTCCCAGCGCCCCACCGTCTGCCAGCTGGGCTGGCTCAACTCCGGCCGCCGGCTCCGCAGCAGCAGCTTCCCGGGCCGCGCCACCGCCGCCTGCCCTTGCCGGCGCCGGGCGCCCCGCTGCAGGCGCAGCCTCAGGACCCAGGGGATGCGCACCACGTTCTCAGGGGGCTGCGCGCCCGCCGCCGCCCGGGTGGCTGCCTGCCGCCTCAGCAGCAGCGGGAAGGTGACTGCCGTCCCGCCGCGCCTCAGCGCCATGGCGGCCTCTCACGTGGCAGCAGCGGCGCTGCCCGATGACGCCGTGAAGAGACGCTTCCCCCGGTTGTCCCGCCCCCCGGAGCCGCCGCGGAGCCACGCGAGAAGGGTGAGTGCCACGGGTGGGGGGCGCGCGCGCGGCCGGTATCTCAGGCGACGGCGGCCCCTTCGCCTGACGGCTGAGAGCTGGCCCTCGCGCGAGCAAACATGGCTCTGAGGGGCTCTGTCAGAGCCGGCCCGGCGCCCCTCGCTCGGGGGGAGGAGCCCGTGCGGCGGGGAGCACCCGCCGGGCCACCCCGACCCCTCAGGGCGCCGCTGAGCTCTCTCTCTCAGGGCTCCATGCGATTGTCGCCGGGGCGGCGGGAGCCGGGTAAACAGCCGGCCTGCGGGCTGCTGAAGGACCCCTGTCAGGTTTGACAGGGTCACACGCTCCCCCCTCCCCAAGGAACGTTCTGGACATTTAGGAGGAAATTCTATTCCATGGCAGTGCCCCTCGATTTTCTCTTTCAGATACTGTCGCCATAGGGATGACGGTGAACACACCCCTGTGTTTTAGGGGAAAGAAGATCCTGGCTCCAATGGTGCGAGTGGGAACATTGCCAATGCGTCTTCTTGCTCTGGACTATGGTGCTGATATCGTGTACTGTGAGGTATGAGCAAATGAGGCAGTCTTAACTGATAACATTATTGTTAAGAAAAGTACAAATAGACTTTGTTTATTGTAGGACTTTTTCCCATTACATATATTTTTCATTAGAAAAATGGGGAAAGAAAAATCTCTGTGACTTAAGGCATTTCCCTTTGAGCAATCCTCAAGTTGTGGCAAAGCCATATTTTAAGACTGTTCAATAATCTCAATTCAGTTAGACAAAACAGCATAACAGTTTCCTCACATTCTACTGTGTTTTGGTTTTTCTTGTTTTTTTTTTTTTTCCCTTGAGTCATAACATTGAAGGAAGTCTCAGATTGACCTACCTTCTCACCCAGTTAGTTCTGCTGTGCTAACCCAGAGCATCCATATATACCCCTCACAGCACTGCTGTCCCTGTTGCTTAACCACTTTCCTGAAAGCTGCGCGAAGTTGAGACTCCAGTTTGCTGCAGATATTATTGGTAGGACTGCTCTGTAACTTCAGATTCTTAGTCTTCCCTGTCCTTATTGTTGCAGTGCATCAGTATTCCCATTTTCCCCTTCAGTGCTATTATTAGGTCTTCTCAAATGCAGGTATCAGTATAAGTTACATGATTCAGCTAAGATTTAAAAAAAAAATGAACCCCAAACCAGTAAGGAGTTAAACATAATGTAAACATGGCTTAAATACTGGCTTTCCTGGAGAATGTTTGATCCTGTACTAGTAAAACAGGCTGAAACAGACTGTCAGCATCAGTCATTTTCAATCTTCTCCATGAATCTTCACAGAAGTTCTTGTGAGTTAGCTCATTGCCCTTTTTGGGGGAGAAGACAGAGGCACGATATGCTGCTTTTACCTTGTCCACAGCTCAACTTGTGTCTCTAGTTTCTAGAATTACAAATGATATTTAATTAGCTGGATCAGCGCCATGTGAAAGGCTAGTTATTGCTGGATGATTCAGAAGAAATCTCAAAATTCAGTAGAAAAGTTACAGCTGTTTATCCTAAAATTGGGAGTAATAAGATGTTTTTCTTCTGTGACAAACAATAATTAACAGTTTCATAGTTTATGAAACCTCTCTGCTCTACATGGGATTAAGCGAGAATATATATTTTTTTCATTCTCTGGGAGGCTAACTGTAGATCATATAGAGATAAGTCACAAGCATAGTGTTACAGAATCTATAAGTCTTAGACACTAAAAGCAAGTCAGGCTTCAGACAGCCTTTGTACTTTTCCAGTATCTCTTACATTTCATAGTGGTAGCAAAGAACCTTGTTACTGAGCAGCTACTGGATTGCACTAACCACAGATTTGACAGGGCCATTGTCTAGGAAATCAATGAAAGATAGCGATGTAGAAATTGTTGTGGTTTTAAAAAAACAAACAAACAAACCAAGCCACAACAGACCACGTAAAAGTATTGCTTTGCTTACTACTAAAGTCACAGAATATGAGAAGTTATTTAATCCCACGCTGCAAACTGTATAGCTAAAGCCGTTTCTCCTTCACACATACTTTTTGCCACAATTCTAGAGAAACAGTAGCTCAAAAGAAGAGGCCCTCAAACTTACTTACCAAGTTGTAATACGTAACAAAACTTGTAATGTGGAAGTTAGTCCCACAGCCAAAAACCTGTTGTAGTTTTCCTCATCTCACCTCAAAATAAGGTCTCTTGAATTGTCTTTTGTTTTTTCTACATTTTTGTTGAGAGGCAGGAGACTTAAGATGGCCTTTGACATGGATTAGTGTTTGCAGCTAGATATTTGTCTTAATAATTTTATCAGAAAAACTATGCTTTGTAGGTTTTGTAAAGAACCAACAAGATAACATAAAATAGAACAGTTGCTGTAGGCAATTATACTGCTGCTGTTTGCCTACAGAACAGAATGAATAACTGCATTTTGTAACTTAATTTTTGTATGGTAAAACTTCATTTTCTGATTTATTGTTTTGTTTTCTAGTCCTTTCCCCCTAGTTCCCTAGACACTTTGGAACTCAAAGTTGTTTCAGAACTGAACATGAACAGTACCCAATGAGGAGCATGAGTTAAAACTTAAATTAAAAGTACTATTTATAAGACCTACAGTATAATGTAAACAGATTGTTATTAGCCTAATTTATTGCTTGTTTGTCCCTTACCTGTAAATTAGCAGGTCTTAAACATTGCTAAAACAAAGATTCTATAGTAGACTAAACCTCTTCAGATAACTAACACTATACCATGGTGGGTTTTTTCCCTCAATTTATATCACAGTTGGATTAACAGCTGCATATTTATTTCAGCAGCTAACAAGTTATATTGGCTCAAGCTGTAGCCGCTTCGTCAATTAAAGGCAGTCAGTTTGTCTTAAGGATCACCTGTAATCAAGTTGATGAGATACATCTGAGAAAAGGACTCAAATAGTATCTTTAATAAATTGAATTGCATAAATCTGCAGTTAAACTAATATCTGTACATTAATGTTTTGGGTTTCTTCTAAAGGAAAGCCACAAATTCTAGAAGAATGGTGACTGTGTATTAGGCTTTCTGGTAAAGCTTAATACAAAGCTTTGTTTTGTCTTTTTAACAAATGTAGAGAACTGTTAAAATGTAGGATTAAGGTTAAAGAAGTCTTAAAGCTCAATACTGCTGTTTTGTTCACCTATGTATCTGGCCAGTACAAGTCTGCATTGATTCTTGAGGTGGTCTGTTGCTGTAGCAGTAAATTATCTTCTCCTTCTACTCTAGGTGGTTTGTTCTGCTTTGTTTCCAGTTTGTTAGATAGTTATCTAAACAAAATGGTTCTTCTAGAGCTATGTAAATATATCATATTCTTATGTTCATATGTTGAAACTTCAGTTGAGTGTGTTATATAGTTAAACTCTTGTTTTCACTTACATTTTTTTTCTGTGTTTGATATCTCTAGGTAGTTAGGCTTTATTAATAAAACGGGCAACTGTTTAGAGTTGGGTGGCTTAAACACTTCAACTCACTGAGATATTTTTATTCTTTCTTTTCAGGAGCTGATTGACATAAAGATGCTGCAATGTAAGAGGGTTATAAATGGCAAGTATAGCGCTTTTGTTAACATGTGTAAGCATTCTTTTTTTCTAGTTGAGAGAAAAGATGATTATTTCTCTGAAGTAATTTTATAGTGATTACAGTGAGGTATCGGTACATATATTTTCTCCAAACAGTATCTAGGGACTTAAAATGCTGTTTGTTGCTGTACAGTTTCAAACTTTCCATTTCGCTTCTTAAGGAATTCCAATAGTTCAGTCAGTGTCCCTCAGGAAAACCACAAATGTTTTTAGAGGATAGGGATAATGTATTAGTAACTGCTAGTTTGTTGTTCTTTTTTAGACCTAATACAAGTTCTTTCTACCATTCACTTAATTTATTACAAGGATTTGATGAGTTTTCTGCTGAACTCTTAAGACAGAGGTCGGACCACTGGGTGTGCAGGTGAAAGATTTTATAATTCTAGCTGATGGAATTATGTCTTTCCCTTTTTATTAAGGAAAATGGGATCAGTGTTGGAAATACATTGCTAATGTTTCAGCATTATGCTTCCTGGCAGCAGGTGAAAGAAACTAGTAGCTGAAATAGACAGGACATTAAAGTTCCAGTGCGTTGTTTAAAATGTTAAAGCTCTTAGTTTTACGTGGCTTAAAAAGCCAAATAATAAAATCGTAATTAACAGATAATGCTCCTCAATTCTGTATTTACATACTGGTTTCAGCCTCTCATTCTCTACTGCCTTTGTATGCTGTTACAGTAAAGAATAAACAGTAACAAAACCCTCTGTTTTGTTTTTTATTTTTTCCATAAATTTTACATATGTCTGTGCTAATATAAAATCTAATTTCCTGAGCCAAACTACTAATGTTAGTTACAAAGCCTTTTAATTTTTCAATAAAAGTTTGATAGTGTCCAAGAAACAAATTCAGAGACAGTTTCCAATCATGAGTCTTTATAAACATTAGATCTTTGTGACATAATATACACACCTTTTAGTTTACTGCTTTAAGGAAGCAGGACATACAAGAGCTCACTGTTTATCATTCTTTTATTAACTTGAGATCCATGGGCTAGATTTGGCCTAACGTGATTTTCACAGACAAGCTCTTAAAAAGAGGTCTTCGAGACCTCCCCTGCTGAGTGGCATGAGAAACAGTTGTTTCTAGTGTCCCTGTTGGGGAACCAAAGTCCGCTACAAATTTACTTTCCCCTCTTGCCCCTTCCCCAAAATAGTACCATTATGTTCATTCTGTCTGATTCATAATTAGACTTGTTCTGGTGCTGATGCTTGCCCAAGAAATGGGCTGGGGGATAATTAGGGAGTACTATGATAGGGAAACAGCAATGTGCAAGGAATGTACTGTGAGGACATACGGGAGGTAGGGTGCTATTAGTTCTGCTGTTCATGGAAGACTTATTTGATAGCATTTCATTTATATACAAGTTATATGACTTCCTTTATGATTACATTTATGTATCACTTTTGTCTGGTTTATCTGTTCTCTTTTCATATAGAAGTACTTGAAACAGTGGACTTTGTTGCACCTAATGAAAGAGTTGTTTTCAGAACTTGTGAAAAGGAGCGGCACCGTGTTGTCTTTCAAATGGTAAGGAAACAACTGCAGGTGCTCTTCTAATAACAACATAGTTAAACGAGGTAGTGCTAGTAACATTAATCTAAGTCTAAAGCAGCTCAGTGTATTGCAGACTATCAATTTCTTGATGCTTCAGGTGGAGGTAAAGTTTCACGCCAAATGTTTTGCAGAATTTCTAATCTGTTGGTACGCATGCAGTCAGGATGCTATGTTATAAGCTCTCCGTACAGCTGTTCTCAGAGTAGGTGATTAAGATGAATTCTATGCTCTATGACAGAAGCTTGTTTTTGTAATAGGTATGTTTGATATATTTCCAAACATATAGATACCAAAAATAAATTATGTTGATGTTTGATCACACGTTTAAGTCTTGCACTTAACCAGTCCAGCAAACAGTCTCACTGGAAAGACTGAAAGAAATGTTACTGTTTAGTGTGGATGAGAGAAGATTAGCGTGTGTTAATATTGCACAATTGGTTTAAAGGCTGCTAGAGAGAAAATGGTGGTGATTTGTTTTTGAGACCTCTCTGTGTAGGACAAGAGATGATGGGGGTTGGAGGGAGGGAGGGAGAAGTGTGGACTGCATTAGATACTGAAAAAGACCTTTTTCAGTGGTAGTGATAGCCCTGGAACTTGTTGCCTGTAGAGTTGTTATTAGTGGAGCTTCTTAAGAACATGATAAATAAATATCTAATGGTGATGGGCTAAGAACATTTGATACTGTTATAGCTTAAGAGTGTGGGCAGACCTCTGCGGATCCCTTTTACATTACCTTTTGTTATTCCCTGGTTGACTTAGTACATGCTTTAGCTAATTGTTTTAAATGTTCATAACAAATACAATTATACGCATGTGCAAAGGAGGACTTTTTTTTGTAAAGTTGATGATATTCTATAATTATAAATCCTCTTGTTTTACCAACAGGGTTCAGCAGATGCTGAAAGAGCCCTGGCAGTAGCTAAGCTTGTGTAAGTCATCTTCTGTCATCCCCTTCCCACTGTGGGTTTGTTTGGGCTTTTTTATACAGAGGAATTATCATGGAAGACAATTTTTTATGATTAAAAGGATGTCTTGATAGGACCAAGAAAAGTTCTGTAGGAACTGCACAGTAAAATGTAGCATCATGAAAGTCCAGTGGTATAACGGTGTAACTGCAAATTCCATGTAAAGTAATTCTTGCCCAAAACAGCAGCTGCATAAGTTCTATACTGGGATTGACTGCTTTTTGGTAGTGCGGTGTGTGTGTCCTTGGTCTCTCCAATGTGAAATTTCCTGGGTATTTCACAGTTGCAAATAAGACTACCATGCCTGAAAATGTCTCTTATTGTTTGGGATTTGAAGCTCCCAATAAAGTATTGTGCAGAAATGAAAAGTGTCTCTCAAACCTTTTTAGAAGGTGTTTGTAAGTCTCCATTTTATATAGATGGAAGTTTCAGTAGGACTTGGGGTAATGTCAGTGGTTGATTTAGTGTTAGTTATACTTACGTATACTTAATCCTATATAGACATATTTATGATGAGTATTTGCAGCTTCTGCACAACGCTGGTCATTGAAACCTGTGGACAGACTGATCTTCAGACCACTGTTAAAATTAATACGTAATTTATATAAGTGAGAAGCTAAAAATTCAGAAGTTCAAATAAAAACTTAACCTTAAATTCTCATTTAAGCCTTAATGATGATGGAAGAAGTTTCCTGGAAAGATGTCTATTTCCAGATTCTTGTTCTAATATGCTGAAAAATATTTTGTTTCTTTCCTCTCTTTCAGAGAGAGTGATGTAGCTGGTATTGATATCAACATGGGATGCCCAAAAGAATATTCTACTAAGGCAAGTGGATTTTGATTACTCTTAAATAAGCTTTTTTTTTTCTTAAAGGTGCGGAGTGTGGAATACATGTTCTGGTTTTGTGGGTTGAACAAATTCAAACAGTAAAATTTTCATGCAGATAAACTTGAGTTTATTTTTTTGCAAAAAACAAGAGAGTATTGAAGGTGTCATGGCCATAATACAGTAAAATAACATAGGGTATTAGAAATCTCCCTTAAGAATAGGTTTGGTCATGTAATTAAACATACCATATTCTTAAGTGGGTAAGCATGTATGAAGTTTGTAAGCTCAGGTTAGTGTGGATGCGTACCATTGAGCAAGTGGTAATTGTATTTTCTGTCAAGACAACCACTGAATATTGAGAAAAATGTAGTGAGGTTGTTAAATTGTATTATTGAACAAGGTTAACATTAAAGCTATTTAGAATTCTGGAAACTCTGACAGGCTATGTTGTACGTTGCATTTAAAACTAAACTCTGTAAGGCGGGATGAAATAAATTGTGTGTGTGGGTTTGGTTGTTTGCCTGAGGTCACTAATTTGTTGAATGAATGAAATATTTTCTGCTTAGCCTTCATAAAACCAAAAATTGCACTTTGTCATTTAACATTCACAACTTAGCAATGCTGAGTTCAGTTGTTGGTCAGTTTTAAGTGAGAGGAGGATGGATCAGTTAAAACAAGATTTAATTTTTTTAGTTAAGCATATGTGATTCTAAGCTAGGCCTCTATCATCTGTGGCTAAAACAGCGTAGTCAAACTGGTTGTTAGTACTGCTAAGCCAGTTAGCATATAGATAAAGTATCAATGAATTAGACCATGGAGCTCCATTTTGATGTCAAATGTTTGCGCAGAATAGATAAGAGAAATTTTGCACTTATTGTCAATGAAAAAGAACTTCAAATTAGAAGACTTAGAACTTCATTCCAGAAAAGAACCCTGATTGTTGCATCTAAACTTTGTCGTCTATTTTTTGTAGTATTGGCATTTTTAGCATTTGGAGCAAGTTCTCTGTCATGTCAAGCTATAATGCTTCATCCTTTAAACAGAAAAAACAATATATCCACATAGGTACTACTTTCACTTCCTAATTCTGTTACCTGTCTTTACATCTGGAAGCTTTTTACTAGTCTTTTACTAAAGCAAGAGCACAAATGTAAATGGTAACTTGAGATCTGCCTGAATTCCTAGTATAAGCCTAAGCTTTTATAGATCTTACATATTTTCTTTTGTCAAACCAAGTTGCCTGTGGACCAAGTAAAACTGGTTTTGTCCCTCTCCCCTTTCACAGTAGAAACAAATAAAATCTTGTGGCAGTTTGTTGTATCTGGAACATAAATACATGTCTGATTGAAATGCAGTATCTGGTGCATGAAAGCAATATTGTTTAAAACAGGAAAATAGTAAAGGCCAAAGCTGACACTGCCAGACATGCCCATACCTTGCACGATGCCATGACATTGTACAGACTCTACTTCACATAAGTGTATTGTCCTCCTTTCTCAGTTTTTCAGCCAAGAGAAAAGAATGTTTTGTCTAAATAAATTTATTTTCTATTAATGGAACATATCTTTTGATAAAACTACTCGAGAAGGGTTTATTTTGGATCACAACGCTTTAAATAAATGAAAGAACAGGCTACGTCATGAAGTTTTGGAACAGAAGAACCAAAGGGTCCTAATGGCTGTACACAGATTATGTAAGAGAGGGCTGATCTTTTTCCATCACAAAGATTGCTTTTCCTTTGGAGAATGTGAGGTGTGTAAGAATGTTGGACACCTTTCTGGTATCTAGTATCTTCGCTTTGACAGTTCATAGTGTTACAGCCTGAATCTGACAGTGGTCAATGTTGAAAGTGCTGGGTGATGGTGCAAGAAAGGCATAGGATCGATCAGTTTACAGGGGGATTTTCTGTTTTACTAATTCTTAGTTTTGTGGGTTGGCTTGCACTCTGAAGAATAATTACTTAAATTCTTCTACTATAGTCCATCGAACCTGGGAGTAATTTTACCAATATACATTTCTAGGGTTTTTCTGGTTTAAACCCATTAACTTTTTTAATGGTAACTTATGAAAATGACTAGGTAAGTGAGGTGTGGTAAAAATTAATTTAAACTCAAATTTTAATTTCCCCTGCACTGTAGTCTTTTTTATTTATGTATTTATGTTCTGTTGTTTCTTTTCTTCCTCTCTTTTTCTGCTAGATGGCTTTTGAGATAAACTGGTATTACCAAGAAACTGTAGTCACGTTGAGGACATATCATTAAATTCATAATAGTCTGATGATATTTCCAATAATGTTTTCTTTAGCCTTTATTACTTTCTTCTGTATTATAACAGATTACATGGAAGACTATTTTATCCTTCCACAGAGTCATAATTAAGAACAAAACACCAAAACATCCACCCTGTACTAGGGTAAAATTCATACAATTTTGAATGTATTTCTTACATCTCCCTCTTGGCCCCTAGATCTATGTATGCAGATGAGATAGTCCAGAAGGAACAGCTAAAATATTAAATTGTTAAAGTGTTCACAATTTGTATTTAATACGGCTACTTAATTGGTCTTAGCCTGTTATTTTAAATGTAGCATGTATAGAGAAACTACTGACATCAAGACCTCTCAAATATGGTGTGTAATGTTAAAACAAGAAATCTGTTCAGCTCTCACTTAATGAGTAGAAACCAGATGATTACAGTTGCTAAAATGGCTTTTTGAAATCCTCTCTGCTCCATAAAGTAATGGGAGCAAGTTGGTGTCCTGAATTACTACCAAATTATTCTGATACAGTTCTAGGAAGTGTTTTACCAAAGTGTTCACTAATGTTCCTGCATTTTAGATTTTGCTATTTTCTCCTTTTTTTTTTTTTCTTAATATAACATTGTACTTTTGCTGTAGACTGGTATTAGACAAAATAATTGAGCTGAAAAATATGTTTGCCTAGTGTGTAATAGTTTCTGTATATTTTCCCAGGGCGGTATGGGAGCAGCGCTGCTATCTGATCCTGACAAAATAGAGTCTGTAAGTATCGCCTTGTGGGTTTTGAACTGCCCTGGAAGGTATTATGTACTGTGCTCTACTGGAAGCAGGAATGAATGCATAGAAGACAAATTTGTAAAAGCTAGAATGGAATAATCAGTTTTGAATGCTGAAATTACAGTTACGGATAAATAATCCTGATTTAGTTCTCCTTGTCATTGTCTTGACTATAAAATTACTACCTTCTTCCTTTTCAGTTTTAGAACTTTCACAACGTGGTGCTATATTTGCAGAGGGAGGAGTTTTATGTGCATATGTATGTAAATCTGTATAAAACCCTATGTGAACCAGTATGGAAAAGGTTCATGCATATGTATGTGTATATTTGTGTGCATATATTCTTTTACATATATATAAACCCTGTATGAACCTATATGAAAAAGATACATATACATCGATATGTAATTTTTTTTTTTATATGTGTGCATATATATATTCCTACGGACTTCTAAGCTTTCTGAGATTAAAGAAAGCCTAGACATTGCTCTGGCTTTCCAGGAACGTTCTTAGCACGTAGCTCTTTTCTTTCTGTTTAAAGATCTGATTCTTCATAGTTCAGATGAGTTGACTGTGAACTTTGTCTTGCTTCCCCTTAGCTTTTAGTCACTCACTGTATCCTCCTTCAGAGTTCCTGAGGGCAATTTTAGTTTACAGCTCACCCCTCAGTTAAGGGAGTCATGGTACACAGTGGCAAATGTTTCAAGGTAGTTATTCTTTATTTCTTGTACTGTCAAAAGTATGCAGGTCTGGACAAAAGAAAAATACCAAAAGCATTGCTCTGCCTTTTTCCATGTGGCCTTTGGGTGTGTTTTGTTTTAAGGGTTCTTTGATGTCGGTCAGTCTTTTGAAGAGACCAGACCCTCTTCAATCGTCTGCATGGCTTTTTTTTTCCTGAATGATAGCCAGTCTCTTTCTGATCCCTGCAGTTTATGCCTTTTCCTTCTGTCTAAAATGGATATTGAGTCAGTCTTTCTTTTCTAAGTCCTTCCTCTTACTGTGATAACACCGTTCAGCTTTGTAGGTTAGTAGGACTTTTACAATTTCAACATGCTGATCCGTGGTTTAGTTGTCTTTGTAAGTTCAGACATGAAAATGGGTGGTTGTGTGTCATTTGTTTTGGTCTCTGAGGACATGCCATTAGAAGGGCATGTCATCAAAGTTATAACCATGATGGAGTGTTAGCTTTTTGCCAAATGTAAGAATCTCTTGGTGTCAAGAGCCACATTGTTAGCCAAGCTGTATAAACTGACTGACCATTCAGCAACTGCAAGTATTGTAATTGTGCCAAAACAAGAGTTTAAATGGAATAGACTGGACCTATTACTCTCTCTTTCATTAGCTGATGGGAAAAACAAAAGTACAAGTGATCCTGTCTTGATCTTAAAACATTTTTAGAGAAGGTTGGTATCAGTCTCAATTTTTCCAAAGAGAAAAAACACAGTCAAATAAGTGTTGTCTGCAGAAAGTCAGCTAACAATACAGGCAACAGAACTGGAACCAGAATCCAGTTTTTTGAGGCCTATATGGTCTTCCATGAATTAGGTAAGGTGGGTGATATCACCCAGAATTAAATTGTAATTTATGAAGCATGAGGTGATGAAGGCTGAAAGAAAATATTTAGGAGTGGTAATTGAGAGAAAAATATTTAGCTGGCCAGAAGTAAACCTGGTAGCAATATTTCTCATAGGAATGAGAGGCAGTTGTAAATATGATTGCTACCAGCTTCCTTTCCCCTCTACAATCATTACATTTTGTTTTGATCTTCAGAAGAGCAAGAAACTTGATGTTCAAAAATTTTTAATTGTTCGTTTCAATTTCAGATGTTAATAGGCAGCAAAGTCTTAGGCATGAAAATTACTTTTAGCCGACTGCAAAGGGATGAGTAAACTTACAGCCTGCAAAAGACATCTGAAATTACAGTTCCAAATCAAGCTGTCCATATGATTAAAAAGTGTAGGATTTGGTTCTCACATTGGAATCCTTATTGAGGCTAGCACTGAAAACTTAAAAGGTTTGCTTATGATGCTATTGTAAGAAAAATATTATAGTGCTGATGTTTGGAAAATATTGTCACTTCAGTTTGATTTCTATGCAAAAAATAATACTAATTAAAAATACTAAAGAGGAGGAGGGGTTTAGATCTTACTGTTTTATTTGAGAAAACACTAATGAGGGAAGATTTCAGTAGATAGTGTAAGGTGACACTAATTACTTGCCAGCTGTTCTAAGTATAAGAACTTGTGAGTGCTAGCTATAATGACTCATTTCTGTATTGGGAACCTAATAAGTGCAGTTACATTAAACAAAATTCAGGTTTCATAGCATACGCAACTCTGAAAGAAATCATTTGCCTGCAATTCCAGCCATTTTATGCAACGGAAGCATACTCAGAATAACATGCATGCTAATGTCTCAAAAAAAAAAAACCAGTTGAAAAACAAGCAGTTTTCTAATAACAGTCACGATCAACTGGTTTCCACTCTTTTATTTAGAGAGCTGTTGGATTTCTGGTGCCATTTATTGTATAGTCATACAGTCACTTAAAAATGCATAGGTTATTACATGGCCCTTTTAAGTATGGTCTGTTGGACTTAAATTCAGCCTGAGAGAAGGAGGTTCTTTCTGTAGCTCAGTTCTTAAATGGTTAAACTAAAAACTGCTCATTTGTCTGCTTATTCTGAGTTTTTAATGAATAAAATGTGCTTTGCGTTAAGTGTGGAATTCAGTTTACAATTTTTGTTTTCTTTTAGAAGATTCAATAATGATGATGCATGATACTTTCCTTGCTTTCTTTTTCCCATTTTGAAGGCTTTCTTCTCTTTAAAAAAAAAAAAAATCAAATCTCTCTTTAGGAAATATTTGGTTTTTGTAAGAAACTCACAACTGGAATATAGGACTGTGAAAACAATTGCTTGAAAATGAAAAACTTTTGCACTGCATTTTGAAATGATCAGAGATTACTGGTCACTTCATATTAGAAGCAGTGTTGAAACTCCAGCAGCAGTTAATTGCTCTGTAAAAATCCAGTTAAAATAAAAAAAAAAAAGTAGTGG
>VWZL01000998.1:0-42334 GCA_013396915.1 Stercorarius parasiticus | reverse complement strand
ATGGCTTAGACTAGAAATAGGCTTGTATATCTATCGGATAAAAGTATATATTCAATTACAGACTGCATGTGTTCGTCTAGCATGTAAGATTCTTTATAGAGAAACAGTAACTGGTGTTACATTATTCTAATTTCTTTGTATCTTCGGGAGAGAAGGGAGAGCTTTATTAATGTCACTGTTGTGATCACATTTTGTCTTTTTTTTTTTTTTCCCAGATATTGACTACCCTTGTTAAAGGAATTTGTAAACCAGTAACCTGCAAAATCCGCATTTTGCCCTCAGTAAGTAATCATTATTACTTATCATATATTACTTAAACATGATCATTATTATGCTGAAGTGTTTAGTTCGTGTTTAATTCTGTGATTTAAAATCAATTAGAATATATGGCATTCTAATATACTGGCATTTTAGACCTGTTATTGTGAAATAGCACTTGGAATCATAATTTCTGTTTGGGATGCTGCTCACAACCTAAAGGGTTATCTGACCTGCAGATACATAGAGAGAGTGATTGTGGGTTCATCGGATTCCACAATACAAAAGGACACAGAGGCTTTTATCCTCTAAATTTCTCAACTTTATTACAGATTATCACAAATACCACAAAAATCACCATAGCAAATATACCTATGATTAATAAAACAGGATATAGATATATCTATCTCAAGCTATTACAAATTATTAGTAGCTTCAATGAATAGTATAACAGCAATGATTAATATGGCAGCAACCCATTATAGCAACAACCAAGTAGGTAGATACTATTACAAGTAACTACAAACTTGTCAGTAGTGAAGCAAATTTATCAATAATATAACAGCAGATACAATAGATTACTTACATGCATATATATATATATATATATATATTTTTAGTTATATTCATAGTAACAATACCAGTATCAAGTGCATTAGACAGATCTCAGAAGGGGTCCAAACCATCCCAGACAGAAGGACAAATTGATCCCAGAAAGGGACCCAACTTCCCAGAAGTAGGAAGACAAACTGCACCAACCCCAAAAGCAGGCCCAGAGGAGGCCCAATAAAATAACAGACTCCAAAGGTGACGTGTGCATGGAGGCTGGAGTCAGCCAGGTGTCCCTGCCAAGAGTCCAAGATCTCATAGAAAGCTTGTGCGGAGAGTTCAACCTGCTTAGAAAAAGCGTGTGGCATGGGAAGTTCTCAGAGAGAGAAGCTCCATTTTGGATGAAAATTTAGTCATTTTTATGTCATGGGGATAGAAGAGGCTATAGGCCATCACCCCTTGAGCAGCCAGTAAATGCTGTTAATTCCAATTTTTCACCTGAGGCAGCCAACAGGTAATTGTTTTCTGTTCTTTCGGGTGAATTTTTATTTTTTTCCAGACTGTTTTCCTGTTCTTGCAGTTAGAACAGCCAATGGCAGTTACAGATTCTTTCTTTCTTGGGATGTTTTCCCATTTTTTCCAGACTATTTTTTACCTTTTCAGATGATAAATTGCTGATATAGTTCCTTTGTTGTGCACTTACTGATGGCATGTTAGGATGTCGCTGGTTTCTAGGTACCCAGCTGCACTTACCAAGGATGCTTCTGGTTCTGAGGCTAATGGTTTTCAGGCTGGCAGGGATTTTCTCTCTCAGTATTTTTGAGAAGATCTTTTTCTTCTGCTCCGTAATTTTCCCCTTCCAACCAGGTTGCCTTTCTGGCTACTCATATCAGTTGCCAAACTAAGGGTTTTTGCTCTCTAATTTAAAAAGTCAAGAAAATACTAAACATTAAATGTCTACACATGGTCTTACTCCATTGAACTTCAAATGTGGATACTTCTATTAACTACTTCTATACTTCTTAATCCCAAAGCTTTTTTTGTTGGATAAGCACTAAATAAAAAGGAAAAAGGCACCCTTATTATAGAACAAGACTGCCAAATGTGGAATAGACTGAGAGTAGTTTCATGTGTATGTAAGCATAGTGTGATGAACTTTGAATTTCTTGACAGTCTGCTTGAAGTTTAAACTTCAAGAGGGGAAGACCAAGCCCTAATGTTACTTCTCCAACTTCCAACATTCATGTTAACAATGAAGATTTCACTAATGAAATTGTGTTTACAAAAGAAACTGCCTGTGCTCTATAAACTATTCATACTCTACACTGCAAGGAAATTTTGTATTACTTGACTCCTGATTTACTGTATGTGCAATAACAGCAATAAATACTACAAATGATACACAAGTTAAAAACAGCTTCTGCAGCCTTTTTAGAAACGCCTTCATAAATTGAAGCACTGAAATTAGCTTATACAAAGAGGTTCATAATCTTTCTGAAAAGCAACATCTTCATTGCAATTAGAATTACTTTTTTTCTGGATAGATTCTTAGGTACAATCATTCATTTCAAAGAAATTGTGGTAAGACTGTTATATGGCTAAAGCTGTTACATTTTGTTTTGTCAGTATTTTTCTAGAATTTAACTATTAAGAATGCAGTGAAAATACATAGGTTCTTTTTTTGTTTGTTTTTTGGGTTTTTTTTACAGCTGATGTTAGCTTCCTTAATGGATTTTTTTTTTCAGTTGAGTTCCCTACATGTATTTAAACCTCCAGGAGATGATGTGCCTTCTCTTTTAATGACTGATTACTTTGTAATTGTGTATTGAATTACTTGCCTAGATACTGTCATTGGGTGTGACTTGGATAGATATTTCTGTAGGTGGATGAACTGTAACTGAGCTAGCTATTGTTCAAAAGTCATTTACATGTGCAGTTAAAATGATTAAATGAACAAGTGAAGCCTGTGTGAAAAGAATTGGTAACTCTGTCAAATATAATTTTCGTTCTGAAGTACTGTAGTATTAAATCAAAGAACTGGCACCTCTCCTTTTTATTTTCTGCAACTATCCTAGAACCTCTTCCTTTTTGTTTCAAGCTGCTTTTGCATAACATGTCATCCATCAGAACAGCAGGTGAGCTTCTGTCTCTGTGTCCATGCCAGCTGGTAGATGTTGCATTTTTCGAAGACCGAATGTGCTAATTTTGTGATGAGCCACAGATCATTCTCCAGCTTTTGAAAAGAAAATTTGCCTTATCTTTTTTCATTCTGCCTTCTAACAGCATCTTACACCTTTGAAGATATACTGGGAGCTTCCCCTTTTTCCTGTGTATCTTTTGATGTCATGTATGAATGTCACTAGACTTTTTTGGGTACTAGTTAACTTTTTTAAGACACATCTGAGAGGAATATTTATAGATGTATGATTACATGTTACATTGATTTCAGAAGGCATCCTCTTACTAAGATGCATTTTAATTACAATTTACAGAGGAGTCATTAGAGTGGACTTGCTAATCAATTGTTTTGTGTCCTTTTCCAATGACAGTCTAAAAACCTGTTGGAAAATATTCTTCTACTGCAGAGTATTGTGTCACCTGGTTTGAGAAAGTTTGCGATGTATAGTTTCGAGGAAGTATTGAAAATGGATTTTTATTTTTGCCACAATATATATTTTATATATTTCTTTACTTGAATTTCTTTAATTGAAGTATACATTGAATGGTTATGCGTGTTGGGAATTACTATTGAAATACAAGAGTCGTATCCCTCTTGATAAAAGAGAATACTTGCAACATTTGTTGATCACATGGTAGTTATTCCTTTTGCTTTGAACTAAAATCATGCCATTCTCTCTTATCCCTCAGGTGGAGGATACTGTGAATCTGGTAAAGAGAATAGAAAAAACTGGTATTGCTGCCATTGCAGTCCATGGAAGGTAAATCAATTTTAGGCAGGAGAGACTTAAATTTTTTTTTTAGTTTGCTGAACATAGCACAGTAAAATATGACTAGAATACATTACACATGTAATACGTGGTTCTGATTTCAACTGCTAACTAAATCGGTGTTGTAGAAAATCAGATCAGTAACTAAGGAACTTAACCACTTGCTACTTTTCTAAATTTTTTGTATCAAAACCCAATAAAATTATCATGCATACTTTATCTAAAAAATGCTGCATATCTGGATATGGAATTAGAGTAACAACATTTTAAAATGTATTTGATATGAAACAATTCGCTTGTGTTTAAAGAAAAAAAAAAAGGAAAAATACATCACATATAAAGTAAGTAAGTGGAAATAAGTATGTCCCAATAATCCTTGAGTCATGTCTGTTGTGATTTGGATACCTACAAATTCCATAGGGAATCTTTGGTCTTGTCTATTTTTACGTGTTGAAAAGGAAGAAGGAGGAGAGACCTCAGCACCCTGTCCACTGTGATGTGATCAAAGCCATATCTGAAGCAGTCTCCATTCCAGTAATAGCAAAGTAAGTTGGACTAATTAGCTCGTTATTGCAAGATGCCTGTACCTAGCTTAAGATTTGCAAGTGCAGGAGGAAGATCCTTCATGTAGGGCGAATATAGTGTTACCTGTTACCAAAGATCAAGTCCAAATAGAGGTAGCAGTGCCAGCAGTTTGCTGTATGAAATACAACACCATACCTCAGTTTTTAGTTTAAAAATTCCATGTGTTTTTCAAAAATTACTGCTTTTGTGTGTCACAATCTATCCAATGCAAATTGTTTCTGATTGTATCCAGCAGTTAAATTCCCTATGCTTTTAAGCCCTGTGCAGTGACTGTTTATAACACTATCACTGTGTATCTTGGACACTTGTCCCACTGCTCAAAAACAGTGTTACATTCTGTGGTCTCACATTTTCCCTGAGACCTCATTAATCTCCAGGCACATGGACATGATACTACTGAATCTGTCTGCTTGTACTGATAGATCCTTCAGTAACTCTGTGATAGTAAGATAAGGAACTTTTATTTTACTAGTCTTAGAAAAGTTTAGCTACGAACCAGTAAGTTTTAAGAGCAATTTTGTAAGCAGAGGTAATGACAGTGAGGTATCAAACTGTCCTGAATTGTATCTGATCTGCCTGTCCAACATCTTTAGATGTTTCACCTCTTTCTAAGTGGCAGTAAAATACCTGTGGCCAGAGAAGCAGCGTCCTTAAATGACGATCTCTCTTCATTGATCTTGAGTTTCCATGGAAAAGTTGCATCTCTGCAAACCATATACTTGGGTCGTGAATTTGAGAACTGTTTTCCTGTTCACATTTCTATGTAGAAAATACATTGAAAGTCACAGTTTTTGCAGTTAGAAAACCTGTTTCTGCACTGGACAAAGGAAATATTCCATGCTGATTATCTTTGTTGATCCACTTCTCAGTGTCTCACCTCCTTTCTAGTTCTCAGAATAATTTTTTAAACAGCATGGAATTAAAAAGCCAAGCAAAATGCACATTGTGCGTTGCCATGAAGCCTTAGTTTGCCCAGGTAAAAGATGAGGCTAACAATTTTTCTTAGATTTTATGCATGTCACAGAAATGTCAGCTCTATATGAGTACTTCCTATGATGTAGAAGTGTGTAATTAAGATATAAAAATATCAGAGGTTTATTGTTGATAAATTGCTTCTAATTAATCCCTATATCAGTTTACTGCTTTGCCAGTGTCCCAACATGCTGAACTAACCTTAACCATCCTTTTTTTTTTAATGGTTTCTCTGAAAAGGATATGAACTTAGTTTTAAATCCCCTTAGTGAAACTTTTCCCTCTCTAAAGAAAGTAAATGTACAACTTGGGATCCTGCTTATTAAATATATCTGATCCATGATACTTGATCCCTGCTGTAACTCATTTGGCTAGTATTTTGAGAATTTTAACCGCTTGTACCTCAAGCTTGGTCAGGAAATATACAGGAATGAATAAAAGGAAGTAGACTGGTGCTAAAAAAAGGCAAGAAAACTTGAAGTGGTGCTATGATTTCTAGAATGGTGCTGTGTTTATGGAATAATCTTTTAAGTGCAGGAAGCTGGCTTGTGCTCCCTTCACAATGTATATGTCCGATTTTAAAGTAAATTATAGTTCTCTAGCTTTTATTTCGAATTTGACAGTGTTTTCACTTTTGAAGGGATAAAGATCCTACTTTTACTTGATAGTTCAAAGTCCAACTTTTATTTTACATTTAAAAAATGTTGTGAACGGAACCTTTACGAAAAAGAAAAGGTGTTTTAAGTGTTCTTTTTGCTTACTAACATGTCCGACTTGCTGACTTGAAATCAGAGGCAGTACAATAGCAGTGCAACCTTATTGTAACTTAAAAGTGCTTTGTGACTCTCCGGAAGTACTGTTTGTGGTTACTCTCCACATGGGAGTGTCAGTACTGCATGATACTGTCCATGTGTAACTTGTTCCACTTGTGCCAACAAAGGTAGTGTGCAGTTGAAGGTTACAGAACTGGCAATTACAAGGTACCATTTTTCAAACAACATGGATGTGATTCTTTGTGAGCCTTATCCATTCAGAACTGTGTGAAAGCACACAGTTTGTATAAAACACAAACTATATTATTTCTTCACAAAAACAATCTTCCATTTCTAAAAGAAGTATGCAGATAATGGAAAATACTGTATCATCAGTGTTTTAATGAGCCATTGCTAATAAAACTCTCAGACCCATTTATTCTCTTAGATTTAGATAATACCCTAAATAGACTCTGCCACCGTTAGTAATGTAATATCACATTGAAAATACAAGGCTGTGTTAAAGTACAAGTAATAGCAAATAAAACTTTCATGATTATAACAGTGATGTTAATTTTTAGTGGAGGATCTCAAGACTTCATCAAACAATATACGGACATTGAGACCTTCCAGAAAGCAACGGCTGCCTCATCAGTAATGATAGCTCGTGCTGCCATGTGGAACCCATCTGTCTTCAGAAAAGAGGGTCTTTTCCCCTTGAAGGATGTCATGCAAGATTACATCAAATATGTATGTTTTTTGGAACATCTTACTTGTAGTTAACATTGTTTAGAATTGTTAATCCAAATCTTACTCATCTTAATTTCAAAGACTCAGGCTCTGGGGATGTTTTAACATATTGCATATGACATGACTCTTGCAAATCAACCACTACTTCCTCTGTTTTATTTTGTTCAGAAAAAAAAATTTCAGAAATCTGTATTCAGAAAACAGTTTTTCCTGATCATTCTTTTCTTACATATCATGCTTTTTAGCCCTAGCTTCTTGGGAACTTGAGGCTTTTCAAGGCTATCTAAAAATGTCTAGGAATCTGAAAAGCTAATGATATGTAGGTCAGCTCTCTTGATGTTACAATAATACAAATAATATTGAACAGAGAAGTGAAGGAATATTAAATATGCAGTTACTGCTAGAGTCATTTTTAGAAATTAATTGCTTTTCACAAATACTGTCAAGAATTTTTAACAGCAGGGAAGCAAAGGGAATGATCTGCCAATGAAGTAATGCTGTGTATCTATAGCTCCATTAGTTATAGCTATAGCTCCATCTACTATATAAAGTTTTATCTGTTATTCAAAGTACACAATTTTAATGACATAATAGGAAATTAATTGAAAGTCTGTGGCTTTGATCATGTAATCAATTCAAATTTTTTTGGTTTTTAAAAATTTGGACTGCCATTAACTAAATACTTACTAAAGTGTCACTGCATTGATAATCAGTTACGTGAACTGGTCAACTCTTTCTTTGTAAGTATATAGAATAAGCTTATATGAATAAGTTGAACTTCTGTCCATGAACGCATGCCAAAATAATCGGATTATACTCACATTCTTGAGTAGTCTTGAATATTTTATTGAGAAAACTGTACATTGTGGTTTGCCTTTCAAAAAGGATTTTGAAATTAATAAAGAGACATGAGCATTATATAAGATAAATTTGTTTGGTCCACTTTATATGTTTTTATATACTTTGTCTCTCTCCTCCAGGCAGTGAGATATGACAATCACTATACCAACACAAAATACTGTTTGTGTCAGATGTTAAGAGAACAGTTGGAAACTACTCAGGGGAAGAAGCTGCATGCTGCACAGTCCACACAGGAGATCTGGTAAGTACATGCTTCAGAAATAGGAATTGTACTCTCTGTCAAGCTTGCAAACGACTTCTCTGTCTGTAGCACTGCCTGGCATTTCATACCTTCAGAAGAAGTTGTAAAAAAAAAAAAAGTCCAGTTAGTGAGATGTGAAATAATATAGTAAACACTTTCAGGTTTCCTCCATACTCAAGTGTTAAAGCTTTAACCCTAAAACTGTCTATATCTTTGACATACTAATTTGAGTGGTACTTCACTGAGTGACATGCATTTATCCAACATTTGCATTAACTGATGAAGAAAAGTTTCAGCATTCTGAAGTGGTAGTCTGGAGGTTAATAGTGTGGAGCTTGTCTTCTTACAGAGATATTTAACTCTCCGTTTTGCATATAGGGTTTTTAATAATGCTGGAATTTTTATGACAAGATGTTTGTTTTAAATGAGCACTTAGAGATAAACTCAAAACAATGTATGAATGTCGTCTATGTGATACTTAAATGTATTTCTTTTGTGCTGCTTTTCATACCTGAAATATGCTAATAAACAATGACAGCCTTTTTGAGGAAATATAGTAGCTTTAACGAACCTCTTCATCCTGGACATCTGAAGCAGTCTGGATGAAATTTCTCAAAGGGGGAGACAGAAAAGGAAGATGGAAAAGTTTAAGAGAAACCATAAAATAGATGTGTGATTAAAGAATTCACGCAGAATGGAGGGGAATTCAGGTTTGGACCCATCCCAAACTGAACAAAATAAAGGTCTGAGCATGCACATGTCATGTCCATGTTGTGGGCTATAATTATCCTTCTGATGGAATGGAGGGGAAAAGTGTCTCTTTTTTTTTTTTTTTATAAAATAAACAGTCTGAAACTGCTTATTATCTTACATGTATGAAAATGGATAGAAATGTTGAAAGGTTGAAATATTTTGCAAATGGAGTTATTGTTTTCTAGTGAGCCCTAGTCAGAATTCTTTTCGTGCTCAAAATTAATGGAAATGCCTGCAATCCTTTTTGCCAGTTTATTGCGATTTACCAGTTTTGGCTCTCCGTAAACACTGCTGTCCACAATTATTACATTACAATACAATAAAGGGAATTTGTATTTTTTTTTATATAAGAGGAGCTATCCTTCATTAGTCATAAAGAGCAATGGAATCTGTGAACAACACTTAACTTTGCAGGTTACTTTTCACTTTTGCAATGTAAATAGTTGAACTATTTTTAGTATAGTAACTTACTATCTATTTTGCTTACAGTTTTCCAATTTGTTTAGACAAGATGTAATATAGATTGAAAGTGAAATAATCTTTTACAACTTAAGTCTTAGCCAAAAGGGTGGTGGTGTTCTCTACTGAATTAGTAATAATGCATAGTATGGAAAGAAAAGAAATTGTAAGTAAGAGTCAAGCCTTTAAACAGGTAATTAGAAGAGTCACAGTTTATGCTCATAAACACTGAGTAGACATCTAGTGTAAAAGTTTTGGTTTTATGGGCTATGCCTAACAATTCTTGAGGGGCTTCCAAAATTGAACATAATCAATTTTTCTACGTGTGATGCAATACCAGTTTCAAAATTGGCTTAAGCAGTGTGTGTGTGCATGTGAGAGAGGGACAGAGAGAGAGCCTCTTGAAAATTTATGAAACTGCTTTCTATTAGCATACTCAGTCTTTTAGCCACTGTTCTGAACAGCCTGTTTAATGACCAGATAACTGAAGAACATTCAGTTATTTAAAAGGCACCTATACATCTTTAGATAAAAATGTTACTTAATACTGCTGTCTCCTGGTGGTGATGGCATGTTACAGCCATGGGAAGTTTTAATCTCAGTTAACAGAGAGCAGGCTGCTGCATTTCAGAAAAAAAAAAAGTACATAACAGTACACAGTTAGTTGTCTTCTCTTAGAAGCATCAGTTAGCATTATTCAGCTCCGTTGCTTTTCCACTTGGAGCATTGGAAGTGGTTTTGTGGCTGGAATTCATTTTGTCATTGAACAGCCTTATACCAATGAGCATTCTCATAACAGTCAGGAAATAAAAGTTTTCTTATGCTGCAGGCTTTATTGTTGTTATCATCTGCAGAAAATGAAAAGTCTCAGGTTTTTCAAAGCATATGCAGCCTGCTGTGGATCTGAAATTTAAAAGGATTTGAGGCTGTTGCCTTGGACCCAAATCCTAGTTGCTTCCTCCCTTGTACTGGGGCTTGTGAATAATACTCTGAAGTTAGAAAATATGAGATTTTGAGATATTTCAATGTTATAGTGTTTATTTTTGAATACTAAAAAGAGAAGAAGAATCTCTTTCCTACTTTTTGCTCATATTGTCCTTGTGGAGCTGATGCACCAGGAGTCACTCAGAGACATTCTTTGCTGATTCATCCACCTGCAAGTTATTAATTGAGCTAATAACTTGGAACATTGCAGGACCTGTATTTCTGATTTATTCTGCCTGGACTTTCAGGCTGCAAATTGAATATATTGTGCTGGAAATGAGAACATTCTTTTTCTATTTGTAGCTCAACAGTGTCTGATAAGAACTGAAGGAGAAATGATATAATGTCACTATGCAGAACACAGCCACGCTTTCATGGGATTCTCTGTATATATATACTCTATTTAAACAATTGATTTCTGTACTTACTTTTCTCTATCATAATGTGATACAAACATTTATAAGCTAATCTCTAATACAAAGGAATTCTGTTTGACTAGTGAAGCATTTGAAATGGGTGACTTCTATGAAGAAACAACAGCTATTTTTGAAGCAAAGAAAACATCTTTAGAAACTGAGACACAAGATGAAGATGACCAAATGGAAGATCCAGATGTAATAAAAATGGCTGTTAGATTTGACAAGTAAGCATACAAATTAAGTTTTTCACTATCTTGCTTCTGTAAATAAAAACAGTGAATTTGACAGTGCCTTAGAGTTTTTTAAAAATAATAATTTGCATAACAGCTCTTACTGAGTGAATTTTTATGAAGCAATTTGTGTACATCGTTACATAATCACTAGCATCACCACTCTTCTGTGCTGTTTGGATGTTGTAAGAAGTTCTTTAGTTCCAGGCTTCCTGAGACTACTTAATTCTCTCAGTTAACTTATTAAAAGTGCTCAGTGATTTTTTTTTTTTAAAAATTCAAACATGTACTTAGAAGAATGTGAGCACACAAAGATATCAAGTTCAGTTATTTTTAGTGAAATTTAACTAAAACACAATATACTACTTCTATAAAAGGTCCTGAACAAATTTCATAATAGTCTTTTCTAAGCAGATAATGTACATGCTCATCTGCAGTCTTATAAACATGTTCCACTCATAGGTATTCCTTGGAAAACTAATTCATGGAGTTACGCACAACATTATTTTAAGTAACCTTTGATTATAAAGCCTATAGAAATGCTACTTTCCATGGTATACCCGTTTTTGCTATGTTTGCTATTAAGTCTATGACACCGCTTGAGAAGAACGTGATACAAAATGCTCCTCAAATCCAGTCATAATGCTTTAATCTTTACAGGATATATTTATTGCCTGTCTCTCTGAGGACTGAATACTGTGGTTTTAGGGTATTTCTTTTTTTTGCCAAGTACATGAGCCTGTAGTTCCATGTCAGTAGCTGAATTCAACGCCTACCTTTACTACCCTTTTTTATTGATAACTCTACAGTCTCATAACAGAAGCAGCTTCTTTTCTTTCTTCGAGTGTTTAATCTTATCTTGTTGCATATAATAAGCAGTGCCAAACTGTATCTCTAATCTGTGTGATATATTTAGTTAGACTATCCTTTCTGGTAAGTAACTTTTCTCTAGTTGTATTACTGCAGGATGTGAATGTTTGGGAAGAATTAGTAGAAAAGTTTAGATTTTATTTTAGATGTTATGTCAGACATATTACTTGAATTATCTAATAAGGAAGCAGAGTATTTCTCATAACTTGAGCTGTAAAATTAAACCACAAAGAATAACTGGTAGAAGTAATATGATAAGCAGCACTATCTGTTTTAAAATAGAACTCTATGCATAGTTGTTGACCACAATTTTTTCTGTCTAGGCGAGAATATCCACCACAGATTACTCCAAAAATGTATCTTCTGGAATGGTGTAGGAAAGAAAAGCATCCTCAGCCTGTTTATGAAACTGTGAGTCAATGAAGAAACCCTTTCAAACCTCCTGCCTTGTCTATGAAATTAAGTATTTTAGGACTCAAGGTAGTGAGAAATTCTGCTTTCTGGTCTGGCTATGTTCTTGAGTAAGCAGCTTCAGATATGATAATACGCATATGTGTGAAAACAGTAGCTTATTTTATTAGAAAATAAAAACTTAAAAGTAGGACCTTCAGTCTGGTTCTGATCAATGTGTGAAAAGTTGCTGTAACTGCAGGTCATTACACAGGAATTCATGACTGACTGAGTTTTACTTCTGTGAAGTAAAGAATTTGGATTCAGAATGTTTTCTCCGTTGTTGCACACTTATAGGTAGGAACTATGCTGGACAGAAGCAACTGATTGGTTAGATAGGGACATTATTTGATGATTTTTTTTTGTAAAGCAAGAATATTTGCAATAGTTCTGTCAATGACTTGAGTGTTTTTGACACGCCCTTCCCTTTTAACTCTTTTTTTCTTTTTTTTTTTTTCTCCAGGTTCAGAGACCACTGGATCGATTATTCTGTTCAGTAGTGACAGTAGCTGAACAAAAATACAGATCAACTCTGTGGTAAGCTATCAGTGGTTTTTTGCAGCTGTATGGTAATTGTTTCTGAAATATTGCTTAAAACTTGCAATGAAAGTGTACTCTAGCTTATTCCAGTTGACTTTGATCAAAGGCAACTAAAAGCTGCTTTGTAAAGCTACCTCTGAGAGGGAGAATGGATTAAAAATTTCTGAGAATTGAATGTGACAAGAGGAAGTAAGCTTTAGCGTAATCAAGTAAACCACTGCAGATTTTAATTCACTTAGTACATTAGTCCACAAATTGTATTGGAAGGGGAGCAAATAGATGACCCCATTCAATTTTGTCTGTGAAGAGTTCAGAAAATAATCAAGGAAGGCAGAGGGGAGCACTGAAGGAGGTAATGTCTTCAGCCACTACAGCAGATCCATTCTCAATAACAAGTCAGGATTAAGTGTCTAAATACAGTGAAGCAGAGGACAGTTTAGTGGCTCCTCAGAGATCAGTTAATCAACAGTTACATCCAGGGCTGCCCTAAAGTTTCGTGACAGTATTTTATATGATGGTCTATTAATACTGGAGTTGACTTAATGGCATTTGCACCTAAGTTGATTTAACTGCAAAGCTAGAGCTCAGCACTGAACATTTTAAAGAGGACAAAAGCATGCAACAATTACTGGTGTTCGCAGCATTCCTGTTCAGAGACTTTAGGATGTTAATCTCAGCTGAGATGAAACTTTGAGAAGAAAATGTTTTCAAATACTGAATTTCACTGCAGTCCGTCTCACATATGACAGAATTCGTATTATTGTGTAACAGTTCCTGCTTTTGTCAGCGTCAATGAACTTGTATGGCTACCAGAGATTATATTTGGACCTCAGTGTCTTTCAAGAAAAAAGATTCTTCAAAACTCAGTTTTGTTTAGTGATCGTATTTGTAAAAGTTAACTTTCTGAGGATTGCAGCCACTTGGGCCAAACACACATTGACTTCATACCTTTGAAATGAATAGTGTTTGAGACACAAAACCTGATAGAAACATATTTTCTAGGAATGTTACATCAGGAGTGATGCACCAACATTAACACCTAGCAAGATTCAAATAATTTCTGGAACTGACCTATTTTGTTCTTCTGCTATGAGATGACTACAAATGCTGTTTATTTCATGATGTTGCATCAGAGACAGGAAATTGTCTCTTGGCAGTGTAGAGACTTCAGTTTCTACTTTTACCTGTGCTCTGTCTGCTTGCTCTTCAGGGACAAGTCAAAGAAACTAGCAGAACAGGCTGCAGCTATTGTCTGTCTGAGAACATTGGGTGTCCCAGAGGGAAAGCTGTGTGAGGGAGAAAATCACCTGATTAACAAACGCAAGAGGGAAGATCGGGAGCGATTGAATAACAGAGACCATGGAGAAGATCTTGCTGAGCCTTCCCATAAAAAAGCTAACTTTATTGAAGGAACTTCTGACATGAATGTGCCTAAGATGCCACGATAGCATGGAAATTAGAGGTTTCATGCCTATGCAGCTACAAATTAGCTCCTATTTGTATATCTTGCTGTTCACATTTCGTTTGGATTCTCTCGGAGACAGATAAATTCCCGAGTTGTGAAAAATGCCAATGAGATGTTTACTGTTCACCACTCACTATCCCTATGGTGCCTTTCAGACAGGATAAATTAGCAACTTGATTTTAAAGAACATTGCAAAGATTATCCCAAATAATAAATTTTTTAAAATACCAGATATTCTCAAAGCAATTTTTTTATTGGTTTTATTACTTGTGGTTTTGTTTTTAAGAAGTCTACAGCATGCTGGTAAGAGATGAGTGAATGCATCATCCATAAACAGATGGATTCATTATGGAACTACGTAGTTAGTCAGAAAAATCAATGTATGAAAATACCAGTAGCTAAGTAGACATGATTCTGTCAAATCAGTTTTATGCATGTCTTGCAAGCTTTATTTACAGTTGTTATATATCAAGAAAATGTTTTTTGCAGAGAGGACCACCTAGAAATTATAACTAAGCATGAAAATAACATTCTTCTTTCATAATTTCTACTACATTTTACCCTCCAGAAATACAATAATAAGAATTAACCATCCTTTACTGGTCTTAGGTATTAAAGTTGTACCTTTCTAATAAGGAACTGGAGCCAAGCCTGGTAGCCATCAGTTGTTGAATGAAGGCACTTTGAGCTGTTTTGTTCTTTTGAACTTCGAAGTTCTAGTAAATGTCTACATGTTTACTACTTGCAATAATGGGCATCCAAATATGGCCTTACGTACTTGTTCTTGAAATGTAACCTGGTTTGCCTTAATATTTAGCTGTTAGTGATATTGGTGGCCTTACTCAAAGGCATACGTTTTCTTAATTTGCCATCATCATAACTTGATATTAAAGTAAACTGTAAGCACATGCTATATGCCAAGAGAGGATACAGACCCAGCCTGATTTCATGGCAATCTAGCTGAGTTTGTCTGATGTAAATTAGAGTTTTGAATCCCCAAAAGAATGTTCATGGATTAAGAGAATTCAGGGACTTCAGTTATTAATGGCTTATTGAAATGGTGGTTTAGTTTTCCTCGACAGGGTGAGGAATCTCGAGATTATCAGTTCTGGTCTGAAAACAAAGTGACAGGTACATCATGCCATGATGAGGAGGGCCACGAAGATGATCAGAGGGCTGGAACACCTATGCTGTGAGGACAGGCTGAGAGAGTTGGGGTTGTTCAGCCTGGAGAAGAGAAGGCCCTGAGGAGACCTTATAGCGGCTTTCCAGTACCTAAAGGGGGCCTACAGGAAAGATGGGGAGGAGGGACTCTTTATCGGGGAGGGGAGCAATAGGACGAGGGGTAACAGTTTTAAACTGATAGAGGGGAGATTTAGATTGGATATTAGGAAGAAATTCTTTACTGTGAGGCCCTGGAACAGGTTGCCCAGAGAAGGTGTGGCTGCCCCATCCTTGGAGGTGTTCAAGACCAGGCTGGATGGGGCTTGGAGCAACCTGGTCTAGTGGGAGATATCCCTGCCCAGGGCAGGGGGGTTGGAACTAGATGATCTTTAAGGTCCCATCTAACCCGAATTATTCTATGTTACAGAATACATGCCTTGGTTTGCTTTACGGAGAGAATTGGATATACAGTTCTCTATGAGCTGAAACAAATACTGTGTTAATACTAGTCTGTGAGGTATATGTATTGTATTTATATTAAATCAAAAGGGTGCTACAAGTTGGGGGGGGAGTGTATCTGTTTTCTAGTAAGAGCATGTTTTTGAATGCTTACTTAAATTGCTATGTGGTCACCAGTGCTTATACTTAACTCTTCTTAATTCATTGTAGTAGTTGTATACATTAATGAGGTTGTCTGCACTGTAATTATGGATGGCCATAGCTAGGCCAAACAGCATGTGAAAATGAGAGCGAGGAGTCACTCTGTTGGAATGAGCATTACAGATAAATATAGAAGGGCTGTAAATTCTGGCAAATGGCTATGAAGAGTAACACGTTTGACACCCTTGATCAACTTCAAAAAGAACTGAAGAAAAGTGCCAATTGTGTGTGTGTGTGTGCAGGTCAGAATGTTTGCGTTTAATGACTTTTTCTTACGTGCTTTCATTCCTCTTAACTGTTAAAACCAACATGACTTATCCTACTTTGATCATTCAGTTCATCCTAACCAGTTCTACAGATAGGATAACTGTTTTACTATGTATGTTCCCTTCTCAGCATTGGTTTTAATTACTTCAGTAACCAGTGCTTTCCTTCTAGAAATTGTTCGATTCACGTTAGTTTTAAAGAGCAAACTACACTGGTGACTTGTTTGTACAAGTTTCTGCTGTGCTTCTCTTTTCTGCTGTACCTTTCATAAACAGAAGGTGGCAGATTTTTTCTTTCTCTTTTTTTCCAGAAAAATATGCTGACTGCTGCAGTATTTAACGATCCAGCCATTGCACTTTTGCATTCTTGCATAGGGTGGCAATTGAGACCACAGTTGGGTTTGAGGATATTTAGCCTCTCTCTTTGGAAATGTTGGGGTTTTTTATTATTTCATTTTAACGTGGTGTGATTATGATACTTCGTCAATACGAACCAAAGCTGTGCTCTATTTTAAGTGTTTACTTAGTGAAAACGTTTCACTATTAATCCTATGGAATCCAGTGAAGCAACTGGGGTTTTTTCTGTCACAAGGCTACAGCAAGCAAACAAAAAAGCAGTTGTGTTTTATTTCTTGATACTGATGCTGCAGAAACTATTTGTAACGATACCTGCCAAAGTGTGATTCATGGGTATGGGGAGAACTGTAACTTGTCCTATCTGCAGCCTATATGTACTCTGCTTATTAGAAATGTGAATGGGAATACAACTATATTTTTACTAGCCTTTTAGCATGGATGCGCTCACTGTGGGGCTACCTCTGGGGCCCTTGCTGGTTGGAATGCTTTTTGGAATGTCCCGGGCTCTGAGCCCAACCCCGCCCTGGAATGTGAGGTTAAATGTTGGCGGTACAAATACAGAGTTTGAATATCAAAATCCTAGAGTTCCCCAGTACTGCAATTTCAGAAAGCTGGCAAGTGAACCACATGTCAGCTCAGCTGCTCCCTGATTCAAAGAGTAAGCATGCCTTGGGCTGCTGGGGGAGGAGGCGGAGCTAGGATGTTTTTTGTTTTGGTTTGGTTTTTACTTACCCCTTATGACCTGCAGAAGGGGCATGCTTTTCAAAGATGTTTACTGGCAAGATTGCAAGAGCTCCCAAACAGGTGTTAGCTAGAAAGAAGTCTTCATTCACAAAAGCATTTTATCGCCACTTCTTTAATCAAACCTACAAGCTCAACATACTCGAGAGGTATTGCCTTATTAAACAGGAGTTTGCTTATATTTGGAGTCCAAGTCAAGAAGCCATGTGTCAATGAGATGGCCTGTAAGGCTTAAGTTACCACAGTGCAGGAGGCTGATATCTGAGGCTTTTATTAGGAGTTTCTGATGACAAAGCTGATGAAAAATGTTAAAAGCAAGATGCAAAGCCTTTGGTGAGGAGGGAGCGCCTTGTGTATTGTTAAACAGCAGTTGCTAGGTCAGCTAAGGAGAAGAATTGATGAGCTCCAGAGGGAGTCTAGTCCAGTCAGCCTTACTCAAAAGAGCATTAACCTCAATGTTTTTTATGCGAGGAGGCTTAAAAAATATACAACATTTGTGAGGTTCACTTAGCTCCCAAATGAAACTGTTGTAGGAGTTAATGTGAATATGCCTGTTAAATTTCTATTAGATAAATAAATGAATAGTTTTCCCTTGCCCTGGCATGGTGGGAGAGTTTCTGTTGTACATTTTTAGAAAGTTGCTGCCTGAGAGAGATCCTCTTACAAAGCACTGTAGTACAAATTTTAACACTTTACTCATTTTAAATTATTTTTTCTTGATAGTCTCTATACATTTGTTAATGCTTCAGTGTGTCATTGTGTTTGATATGAAAAATGAGCTTGCTGTTTAACTGCCTTTAAAAATTATTGATTGGTGATTGTAACTGAAATAGTTATAATCTATCTATAGTTGTGGACGTGGATTTTTTTATTAGTGTTCTATTGCATAGAGCTGACAACTGGATTTGAGTACAGATCTTCAATCTGTACTCTTTAGCTGTTTTAAAACTGTATAAACATTTTACCTTTTCTAATAAGATTTTTTGATAATTTGTAAAATTGTCTCTGCAGTGTTAGGAAGCTACATGTGCCGTGCATGCCTGTATACTTGCCACTGTCTATTCTGTGCACAGGCATTAGCAAGGATTGTTAGCATTTGGTCATAGGTCTCTATGTTAAACTTCTTAAGCAGAAACTGATAAAATATTTTCCCTCATTGTGGTCTGAGAAAAGCGAGAGCTACAAAGATATTAAACTAAAAGCTAGTACTTTTTTACCTTTTTTAATTTCAAGTGTTTGAAAACATTGTCCTTTTGAGTTAGAAAAAAAAAAATTAGGCTCTAATCACACTTCACTGGGAAGGTTCTCAGTGACTTACCTCATTTGATTCAGTGCATGCTTATTTACTTAAGAAATTAGTTACTGCAATTTTCTTTAAGCTTCTCAGGCCTTGAAGATGTGAATGCCATTTAGCACTTTACTGTTTCACTAGCTCTCTGAATCATTATAAAATGTAAAGCCAATTTCTTGACCATCTGCGTGCTCTAGTTACATACTCTCATAAGTCCCAGGCAACAAACAATTTAAAAGCTGAAACCATTGTCATTGTTTTCTTCTCACTGTGCTAAGTAGAGGCAAATTGTGGACACCAGACAGAACACAAGTAAACATGTCTGGGTAGAGGTACCTATACGAACCACAAAACCCATGAGATCTTAAGAGTGTTAAAAACAATATGGGACAGTTTCACTTCAGCAGAAGCGTGTGTTTATTTCCCCTGTATGGCATACAATGCTTTTTCTTTTTTTGTAATTTTTTTTTCAGAAGTTAATCGAACATTCAGTGTTCAGATCTTTAGGTGAGAGGGAACAGCAGAAGGGAGTGTTCACAGGGGCATCAGAATGATAGGATTTCAGAAAGCTGGAATATTGAGACTGCAGGATTAAGCCAGTAAATCACTGTGCAGTTAGACCATGATGCCTACCTGTCATATCAGTGACATGGTAATTCTAGTTTACTGTCTCACTGCCCTGTGGCATTCTCTTATTACAGCTAGTACTAGCTTTCATATTTTGCTCTGCCTGAGCATGGAAAACAGTTGTAGTACTTACAAGGTTTATAGCCTTTAGGCTGTTTAAATACTGCATTATGAATACTGAACTAACAGAGATTTAATAAATTGTCTTCTCTCCCATTAACTTTTATCAGCATGCCAAATGTTGCAATGTAGATGGTAAAATCAGTGGTAGTTTGCTCACTAGTATAAGTAACATGCAAGACTATGCAGTGTGACCTCAGATGTGTGCATATCCTGTAATGGCAGTGATACTGGGGTGAAGGGGTAGAGAGAAAAAAAACCAACAAAACCCCAAAACTAATCACTGATGTCTTTCTGTACAGCACTTATGCATAGATTCAGCATTTACCTATCTTCCTTGTTTTTATATTCAGTATTTAAACTCTTGTAAAACCATAGTAGGCTTCCCTGTTCTTGGTTAGAGACAAAGTGTGTAACACAACATTTATTTAAAATTATGCCCTACGCCACTGCATTACGGAAGCAAACACAGCTCATAGTATGATGGAGGACAGAGTTTCCATTTCATTTCTTCTTGTAGAGGAACACACTGAAGACAAACAGATTTCTTCCACCCCCACTTTGTTATTTTTTTCACGCACCTAAATTTAAAAAAAAAAAAAAAGTAATTTAGATGAAAAGATGATTTTCCAGAAAGGGTTGATGTATTTCCATGAAAGGAAGAGCTAACCTCATCCTGTTAAAAAACATCTAACATCTTCACCTATCACTGCTAGACTGCCATTATGCGTGCCATTTCCCCCTCAGCCCAGCCTGTGAATTCACCGGATCACCTGGTCGGAGAGAACATTTCGCCCACACAGTTCACTTGTCTCACTTCCCCTGTGCTTCAGAATGCCATGTGCACACTGTCATCATACTGATGTCCTATATGGCCCAGCAAAACCGAATGATGATGTTTCTGTATAAATGCATATATGAAAAGTGAACACTCTCCTTTACAAATTTTACAGGGTTTATGGGAGCCAAACATGATCCTCAAGCCATGAAAACCTCCCCTCTGGGAAAACGAGAGAGGTAACACAGTAGCTGTCTTGTTTTAGGGCATTCTAATCCTCTAATTATATCCTTACAAACTGTGTCCCTGGGGCCAATGGAAAATGCTTCTGTTCTAAGGCCGGAACTCTCACCTAGGTCTGTAGTTTATTTCTGCTGGTTGCAAAGATAAAAGTGCCTATAAGCAAATTGGAGGGATATTCCTCAGTTTAGTATGCAGTGATACTCTTTTTTTTTTTTTTAACAGTTTAGGATCCTAGACTCACAGAAAGCAGCTAACTGTATTCCTTCTTGCATTAGGAAGTTTGGTTGGCTTGTCTATAACTGTGACTTGAACTGATTTTCGCTAAATACAGGTCGGCCTTTAGAGAAGTTGTCTGTAGCTTTTTAACAGATTTTGGGATACTGACGAAAGATAATCTTACTGAGGCTACTCTTCACTCAGGTCAGTGTGAGTGAGAAAGACAGGATTTTCAAATGGTAATTCAGAATAGTTTCTCCTCAGTTCTTTTCTTAGCCTCACTAAGCTAAAGTTAGCTTTTGTAAATACCATTCTTTTCTACCATCTCAATATTTAGAGTAGGCATGTCAAGCTGACCAGTCTTTTTATCTGAACATAAATAATCACCTTGTTAATCCCTGAATTTCCATTGCAAGCCTTTCTTGCATCCCTAGGTGAACTACAATGAATTTGGGATTCAACTGTTACATGCGAGTTACTAGGACAGTGTTGTGCGGCCGTTGACTTCCATTCAAGAAGGCGTTTAGCTGGGATGACAGAAAAAGCGTATCTGTTGTCTTCCTCTCTTTGCTTGGCAATGATTGCTTCTGTAGGTAGAGATCACTAAGCAGCACAAATACTTCTTCCTTGACTTCTGTAGTGCACAGCTGGTAGCATTCAACTGGTGTCAGTGTTGGTTTTCATTGTGTTACTTCCTCATGCTGTGACTGGGGTCCTCGAGAGCATGTGCCTGTCCCTTCAGCAGGGGGATCTAGCACAGGGGCAGAGCAGACAACTGGGAGTGGACACCACCTTTGATGGCCCCAACAAAATCTACTACCAAATGTCAGTCAGCACATGAAGTGCCTTACTTGACATGTAAAGACTGGCTAGAACAGTAATGTAGCAAGAATACCTCAGATGAATTACGAAGGTGGAAAACACAACTGGATAGGGAGCCTGTTGCTCTAGCACCTGCACTCACGGGAATACCTATGCAGGCAGTAAGGATGTTTTAACTAAGGTGGAATGAGCTGCTTGTTTCAGTACAGTTCTTAGCACTAAACATCCTGTTGACAACCTCAGCACGAACATCAGTAGCAGAAAATGAAAAGAGCAATTAAAATTTTTTTTTAGTCCTTTCAAGTACAGTATCTCCAGATCAAGACTCAGGGTCAGTGATATGGGCTTCTGTGGAGTTTTACTGTTACTGTTTATGACACAGCCGATCTCCTAAAAGAATGTAATAATTTTCATTCTTTGACACTTCTATGCAAATTAGCACAGACATTAGCGAGATGAGAAGGTACAGACCAACTGGATGTGCAGTTGTCTGATGTGCTTCCTTGTGATTCAAGAAATGGAACTGGGAAGTGTCTGGCGTATGTCTATCCAATATACTTCCCATCTATTTATTGTTCAGTATTTTGTGGACAAGTTCATAACCTTTGCATAGCAGATAAAAGTTATCAAATTTATTCTGCTAATTTGCATAGATTAGTCAATTAATGAACAATATACAGTATTGAGCTCTGTCAACATCCTGTGTGTGTATCTGTATTATAAACACACACAGTACATCATGAACTGCTGTAGTTTAACATAAAACTAGCACCAAGAGGATCTTCCTTGATAAGTGAGGAAGTGGCATGATCTGTCATTAGTTTCCTCCTAACGAGAAACAAGTATCTTGAACCACATCTTTAGACTCCCACGCCATTGTGAATATCAAGATGTTGAGCTCGGTTTATTTTAAAGGTCATCATGTGAGATCTAACACACAATTTCTAAACTATAAACAAAACAGAACTCCACAAAAGGAAAATGCAGATTATCAAAAGTGAGTGAAACTTAACACAATATCTAAAAATAGACTCCCAACATTACTTCTGTGACTTAAAAACATTAGCAATTATGCACAGGGTTTGTTTGTTGTTGTGAGATGAAGTTCAGGTCTGTGTGGAATATAGTTATATTATCTGTATTATAGCAACATCCGAAATAGGCCAAGTGTTAAGAGTATATGGAGCATCCACTATCAAGAATTTACTAAGAGAACAAACATGAAAGGTAGGGCAGGCAGGATATAAATGTACATGAAGGGTGGAAGGTAGAGAGGAGCACAAAGCTGACTGACCCATTTTTCACTAGCTGGTGTACATCTTTTTGTGCTTTTTGTGCTCTCTGTGACAGACAAAGATGGATGTGGTAAAGGAGGAGGAAGTTGAAGGACTCAGAGTAGACTCGTGTCATAATCAAGATATGGGAGAAAGAAAAACTTCATATAAAGCAGCTTAAAAGAATGTGTTGTTGGATGAACCAGTGAGAAGAAAGTTAAAATAGTCAGGGATCTGGAACTGGGGTTACATGAAGCCATATCAATGTCATAGAGTAAAATGATTGCCATCTCCCTGAGTGCTTTTATTGGTCATTTACATATGGTTCTGGGATGCTGGATAATGTCCTGAATTCAGACCTACACACTACAAATGCGGAAAGTATTGACATACTTTCTTATATATGATTCTTGACAGGAGAGTATTTAAAACAGAGATCAACGTTGTTTCAAGTTTTCACTAGTTGACTATAAGGTTTTAGACTGGATTACTTATAAAGAATGAAATGCTGGGTGAATTAGATGGATTAAAGTAACATATTTTGGATGTAAGTTCTCACAAACTTAAAAGCTATTTAGGCAAGGAATTTTGCCTCAAGCCCTTTTCTGTTTGAAATTTTTAAATTGTGTGCTTAAAAAGAAGGAACTGGTATCCAGTACTTCATGGGGACTGCATGAGATTTTTCATGAAACTTTATAGTTTACTGAGATGGGAGGTGAACTGAAGAATGCTATAAAGGAGTATTGAATGACCATCAGTTGAGGAAGTTGCTACCTGTCCTTGAATTTCATAGGTGTAATAGAATGACACTGTGTTTGAACTATGTTGCCAGTATATTCTTGGGACTAATTATTCCTGAAACAAATAATACACTTGGAAGCTCAAATAAAGCTACACTCTTAAGATACTGAATAACCTATTGTAGCATTCAATTCAAATGTGAAATGCTTTATTTCTTGAATGTATGGAGATATAACTAAGGCAAGGAACTACGAAAGCTGACTTGACATCTGTCCCGAGCTATTCAGGCTCATGGGTAATTTCATCCCTTTACAGTTCCAGTTCCTCTGTTAGCCTAGAGACATTGTATGTTATCAAGGCTCACATAATAGGCTGTGATTCTATCAAGTCCTTGCCTTCTGCTGCTTCTTACAACCTACATCACTTACTACACCCTCCACTGTGCCAGCACACGCTTTCTTATGGTTGCTTTTATTTTTCAGGTGAATCAATTCCCTGATCCGATTCACTCTGGGACCACCTAAGTATTAATGGTGGCACAACAGCAAGGATGGCACCTATGCAAGAAAGGGTACCTGGGAATGGAGACTGCTGAAGTCAATGTTCATCACCTAGGAAGGGGCAGTACAGGCACAGCCTCATTAACTTCAGCCCCAGAGAAGAACCTCCTGGCAGCCTAACATTTGTAGATCTTGTTTATGGGCAGGGTTCATATGAGTCAAATCAGAGTTGTAATTTTTTTGCATCACATTATCCCTACAAATGGTGAGAGTCATGGCAATAGAGCCCTCCTGAATAAGAACACTGTCAATTGGGAAACAGTTTGCTTTGCAAGTTCTGTGATTCCCGAGAGCAGCTAAGGCAAATGTTATTTCCTCATAATTTAAGTTGTATTGTTAAAATACTGGTTAAAATGACTGGCTACTGCCAGAACAGCCAGGCCAGAACACATTGCAGAGCTGGCTAAACTTCTCAAGTATTTATTCAGTTTTGTAGAACATAATGCACCCCTGCAATGAAATCTGTGCTGTAAGGGTTCTGTTAGCAACAGCTAATACAGCTGCTTTATAGCCAGGCTGGCTGTGCCTGCATGAGCTGTAGCTCTAAAAATGCCTACCATGTACATACACTCTCAGTCACAGTGGGAGAAGTTGGGGGGACAGTATCTGCATTATTTAATGGTAAAATAGTTGTGATTCTGATAGGCTACCCATTGATTTTGATGCATATGGCAGCAATGTGAGTTTGTGATGGAAATCTCCATTTCTGAGCATAGATTGTGATTTTAGGAAAGACTGTATCTTTTAAACCTTAGACATTTTACTGCCTCTTGCTAGCCCGCGGTAGGGATCATGGCAGCTGATAAACAATTCAGTCAAGTGTAGAATCTAAAATTAAATGCCTTGTCTTCCCTCTTTTGCTCTCCCACTATTGTTTCATGCAAATGAAAAATACTTTGAAATAATTATTGAATCCACAGCGTACTTCTAAATGTTTGTCTTGAGTATTAGTGCTTTAGAAGAGGTTTGGATTAGTGTCTGTATAGGCTGAAGTCCTCTGCCTGTGATTCAGATGTCAAGTCAGTTTTACAAGCGTGTCGTGTTGAAGTTCTGGAAAAGTAACCCTGGACATCTCTTCCTGCCCCTGCGTTGTCCTCTGGGTTCTGCAAGTGCAACTATGTGTACAACTCTTTGGCCAACTAGGCTGGGGAACTGATGCAGAGGAAAAACAAGCAGGCAAAATAGAGTGGGTTTTTTGGGTGGAATTTTTTTGATAACCAAGAGTCACTGCCGCCAGAAGAACCACTTACAAAACACTTTTACTCTCATCTAGGATGACTTTGAACCAGGCTACATAGTTCCTGGGCTATCCAGGGCCCCACAGTTCACACTACCAGATGCTTTGGACAGGGTCTCACTCCTAAATGAAAGATGAAAATAGATAGTTTTTGAACACAGAAGTGGCAGCTGTAAGTATTTAAAGGGTAGATATTGGCAACCACAAATGAGCTGAAATGGAAGCTAAGTGGATTCTTGCATGGCTAACAGACAAATAGCATTCTTGTACAAACTGCGTTGTCTTTCCTGGCAGTAAGGCAGTCACTGGGTAACAGATGCTGTGCCTCTTCTGTATGCACGAAAGATACAAACATTTTATATTTGGAGGGGAGTTAGTCTGTAGCAAACAAAAAGTTGTGGCAATTCAAAACATGGACAGGAGATCAAATACGTTTCATCTTGCAGAAGTTCCTAAGTTAACTGGTTTTAATTGTAAAAGATTATTTTTAAAATAGAACTGCCAGAGGCTAAACTTTACAGATCATTAAAATATAAAGACTTTTTTCCAAATGGTCATCAGTTTCTCTCTTTAAAGAAACTGCTATATAGTTGCCTACTCCTATGATACTCCTAGGGTTTCCTAGCGAGATCTCGCTCCTTTCTTCTAAATCATGGTATTCATTCACTTTGTTTCGGGGCGTTAACAGCCATGGTAACTAACTGCCAGTGAGAACCTTGTCCAGTCCCTCGAGTAACAGGAGCCAACAAAAAGGAACATTTTTCTTTCATTCCTTTCCTATGGTTCTCTGATCATTTGCCACAAAAAGCAGATTATTTTGACAGAACCAGGTTAGGGAGTGGCTCCATGTGTAGTCAGACTGGCAGATCTGAGAGGACTGGCAACTACATGCGGTGTGAAGGAGTTCACCTCTTAATACAGATCAGTGGCACAAGTCTGACCATGTCCTCAAATTCAGTAATGCTCCCTCTTGGATCAAGGCAGGGAAGATGGAAACTCCGTTCTCAAGGTGCCTTATGATACCAATTCTTCTTTCAAAAAAAAGAGGCCAAATAAATACTTAGCTTATGATCCTTATGATTTCTGAATGATGCACTTGAAGTTCTGATTCTCTAGACAGGAAATGAGCTTGATCCTTTGCTTTATTTGGCTATGAGTGAAGCCAAGGTTTGCAGAGAGATCCTCCATACTGGACTGGTCCCAAAAAGCATAAGGGATGGAAAAATGTGAGGAGACGGTAAAGGTTCCGGGGGAAGAATTGAAAGAAAACTTGTTCCAGGATACACACTAACCTTTTTTCAATATTCTTTGATGCTGCTCCTGAGAATCTATTATATTCTATTTAACGAGGTTATGACATCTTCTACAGTACGTCTTCCTGATGAATTCAGATACTTCTTACAGCTGCTGAGATAGGTGACAGACAAACCAGACATTGTTATCTGTGAACCATATAACATATATCTGGGGAAGCATATGAACTTCTTGACATTATTCACTCTTGAACTTTAAGGCAGATTGGCAGAAACAATACAGTTGGCTCCAGTCTCCATGTTCCTACCACATCTAAATAAGCCTATATAAGACAGAAATTCCTTTAAAAGGATTTATGCATTTTAGTTTTCCTCTGACTCCTGGCTCCATATTTTTGTCTATAGATTAAAAACCACAAACATGCAGGATTACCAAGAGTTATTTCTAAAGGGAAAGATTTGGGAGCGGAGAAGCAAAACAGAAAAGTCCCTCTGTTCCCTAGAACAAAAGCATATTCTTTGGAATCTCTTCATAGAGATTCTATAGAGGGAGCATATCCATTGTTCAGTATGTGAAAGGTATTCAGCCTAGTCCTACTGCCCGTCAGAAAATTTACCAGGCTCTGGCAGTATCCCTGGGGAGGCAGATACAACCTGTAAACAGACTAAGCGTTAGGGATTACCTATGCCAAAACAAGTACTGTATTATATGAAGTAATAACTCAGTCCTCTATTCATAAAAGTGGGGAACGAGCAGCTGCTTAACAGTTCTTTTCTGAGTGTTACAGAGCCTTTAAAAATCTATTAATTTTTCCCTACAAATGCCTGTATTGTGTAATCTGGTTTGGGGATAGGCAAGCATACTGGATCTTGCAAGTCTGTAGATTTATGTGTGGTTATAAAAGAGTCTGCATATTTTAATTTTTAATTTTCCAATAAACTGCAGGAGTCAGTAACAACAAGCTTGTTCATACAAAAGCAGTATGCAACTGCAACAGCATCTGGGGTAGGAGGGAGAAGGAGAGACCCCCTTGCAGACTAAGCAGAGTGAGTTTGTTATAATGTGATTTTAACTGTGTCTGACCCTTTTTAAGTGGATATCTCCTTGGTCCTCATAACACAAGTGTGAATTATAAGTGTAAGTTATTTTTTGGGAGAAAAGGGCAACATCATATCATTTGTGCGCAGACAATATGCCAGCTGAACTATTAGTTCTGAATACATAACACTGAGAGATATGATCCTTTAAAAATTTTGTAATTTTAATAAGAACTGTCTCTACTACACAAGCCCTGGGTAAACAAGCCCAGTTTTGCACATTCAGTAAATGTGCAATAATATGGATTTGCAAAGCAGCAGCCAAAATTCTACTCAGACTATTTAAATCACACCCCTACATTTTCAGTTTAGAAGAGGGTTTTATTATTTAAAGGACAAGTTTTGTTGCCATCTTTAACTGACACCTTTTGCTTTCCAAGAATTCTTCTTTAATTGGCTGGCTAGATAAGTAGCAGAAACCGTGGCAAGGTGGAGCAGTCTGCTGGAGCTACAGCATGAAAATTTATCTGCACATGTACACCATAGCCTCTCCCTGCAAATATATGTATTTGTCACAGAAAGCTGTTGGTAAGAAAATTTCAACAAGTCTAAGTAATTTAAAAGTTCAAGTTCCATTTTCAGAACTAATGTTGGAGACTACATCCCACTGACTTATAAAGAAAGACCGATAAATTCTAAGGCATTTTGGAAATTAAATTTAGTTTTTGGAAGTAACTTACCTGCTGCAGACAACTTACTCTGTCCATAGCTAAGACCCTAGTCCTACTGCTGTGTACAGTCAAGCTTCTTTTCAAGGCAGTGCTGTAAGAACTTGGTGATTGTCAGAGTTATTATTTAGGTTAATTAAGAGAAGGATTTTTGATCTAGTGCTATGTAACTAAAAATCAGAAATTCTCTTTCAAGTTGGATACATAGGGGTTTTTTTAATTTGTAAAATGAAAACAGTTACTTCTTCTTTAGCTGCGTGCAACTTTTCACTTTTTGCTGAAATTTTACTTTACTGTCCCATTGTCTCTTTTAGTAACAAGAGGCGAAGTCAGTTTACATAGGATAAGAGTCTCACCGTAATCTTCTATTTTTAGAACTGAACTTTTTCCCCACAACTCTTGAAGACAAAACACCATGTGAGAAGTTGACTACTCTCATCATATTCCAGCTGAGAACAGAAATAAAAGTGCCAGCAACATCACAAATAAGACTTTCTCACGAGATTTACAGCACATTTTTTTCTGACAGAAAGCGTTCAGATGAATTTCCAAGCTCTTAGATGTTTATCTGAACTATACCCACATTTTTTAACCTTTTGTAGCTCCTACTTATATCTGAGACTAAAAAACATATTCATCAGGGCCATGGCTTAGAACAACAATCATCCCTAGTGGATGGATTGTTTCTTTTCAGAGTTACTGGTATGAATTGTGGGGAGGGGAATAAATTAATTAATTGTTGTTTAAGTGCTTTAAAGATTCTCTCTTACTTGAAGTCAGTTTCAGTCTGTTTTTCCTTATGATTTACTATTGCACTTATTTCTGACAGTGATCCTTTGAAGTGATTATCCTTCTCTTTAATGAATGCAAAACGTGTCTCTAAAACTAACATTAACAAGAGAAAATCCTATAGCAAAGAATTCGATAGCCCTGCCTTTACCGCTTGCAATAAACCTCATTATTTATTTTTCAGACTTAACTTTCTCCAAGCTTTGCTATTGATCAGCCTCATCACAGGTTTTCTTCTAAAGTCACTCTACAGCGATGTATTCACAGCATTTATCCTTGAGATACCATCTGTTCATTTATGTACTTGTTCACAGGTTTTTTTTACTGGCGCTTGTAAAGAAGATTGATACAAGGGCAGTGTATTAGAGAGTTTCTCTCGAGCTCTTGCCCCTTGTGGGCATGCACAGTGACTAGTACTGCTTCTGCACTTCTGTTTCATGACACAAAGCATTTGGCAGCAGTACCAACTTAAGATATCCTTGGCCTGTGTTGCTTATTGCAGCCACCACACCATCCCTGACCAGTTGTGCTGACACAGCTTTTTGTAGGGCCACACTGGGGATCAGATCAGGGAACTTTTCCGCCCTGAACAATCCTCCCCCTAAATAAAGAAGGAAGCTGGGTCAGTTCCCTTGGTCTGGCTCACAGGGTGGTCTCACAAATGGTGGTGCCAAAGTAGCTGAGCAGATGGCATGCTCCTATGGTGCAGAGGGAAGGAAGAAACCATTAAGCTGGTATTGCCTAACACCATATTCTTATTAGTCTCAAAGTACAAACAGATGTAAATATTAAATTTATTTCCCAGTACTTGTTATAACTGCAGTTTACCTTAATGGCTAAGTTGCTTGAGTATAAATGAGTAAACGGGGTTTTGAGACTTATCTGTTGTAATTTATCGTGTAGCCTAAATAATTTATTTCTTCAAATTGATTAAAATGTTGTTAGAGAAAGATCTATACTTAGCATACCCAGTTGGCATTAATGGCAGTCTGACTAACTGGCACGGATCAAAACATTACTTCTTTTGCTAATTATTCTTTAATTGCTAAGTTAATACCATCTTTGGTTTATTATCTGGCACAGTAAAGATATGTGTTTAAAACAGCAACAAAGGTCCTGCAAATGGGGTCAGGTCTGGCTCTGTTCCCTAGATTACAGTGTGCTCTGGCATTCAGTCAAATTGAACAGATTCCAATGATTTCTGCACTGTGCCTGACTTGGGCTGGCTTTTCCTGCAAGTCTTGTAGGTCAGAAACCTGTGATTGTGCATTTGCTGCCCTATATTCATTCTGCATAGATTGGTTGGTTCTTTGATCCAACCTGCAGATCCCCCATGTTTTAAAAGCTTTTTTATTTTCTTCCCTCTCTCTACACTTTGTCATAAGGCAAGCAATTAACAATGTATGTTGAAGCAGCAGGTTCTTCGTTATCAGTACCTTATTTTCTTGAAATTAGGTATGTTCAGTTGGTACAAATAACTTCTTTTTTTTTTTTTTTTGGTGGAGAAGGCATAAGACCAGAGGAACAGGAAGGGGCTATATGCAAAGCCCTGTCTTTCACATGTCTGTTGTGGCCTCATTGCAACGTAGGTGTGTAATGAGAGAACTCTGGTACGCACCCAAAAGACACCTCAGAGAACTGGCTCTGGGGTTGCTGGTGAAGAAAAGGAAGGTGATAAAGTTATAATCAAGATACGGGTTCCATCCTGAATTTCAAAGGGAGTTAAGGAAGATCTGCTATTTAAGCTGTGTGGGCTAGTGTGGCTTATTTTAACTGTGACTGGAAAGGGAGTGTTCACTGCTTGTCTGTGTGAGCTGTGTAGGTGGCTGGGAGAGGTACGTCTTCCCCCAGCCCAGCAGCAATCGAACCAGGACGTGCATCCATAGCCTCATAGGCAAAGGAGGCAGGATGAGCTGAGCTGAGCTGAAAAAAACCTGCCCTTCCAAAAGAAAGTGATTCCATTCCCACCATATACTGCCTCGGGCAGAAAATGAACACAGCAAAAGCGAGTGAGACGGTTCCATCTGGTTTAGTGAGTTAAGTCAGTTCTCTGAGGGTCATACAAGAAAAAATCTGCAGAAACCCTCTTTTCCATAATAGGGAAGTGTTAGACTGGTGCAACTATCTCACTGCACCTTTACTCTGTTGGTTCTAACCAACAATTTATAACCAGTCAGGCTGGGTGATTTGTGACTTTCTGCTGAAAGATGTTACTGTTCCCTTGTCAGAAGTATCAGATTTAGTGAAGTTTTATCTGTTTAATTTACTAGCTGACATATTAGTGGAACCTGAAGTTAATTTTAGTTTAAGTCACTATTTAGACTGGGAACTATGGGGCTCATATAAAGATGGTTAGCCGCTGACTGTTGGACAGCTGATGGCTCCAGGGGCTCTGGCTCTCTAGGACCTTATATCAAACACGCATGAAAAGGAGCTAGCTGAGGTACCTCCTGTGTGCCACTCATACTACCATATAATGAGCCAGTTCAGGGAACCCAGACAAAAAGTTGCTTTCTTTGGAGAGCTAGTTTGTAACTGGCTCAAATCCCTGAGCTGACTGACTGCACAGTGCTCACCTCACCACAAATCACTGAGCAGCTAAGGGTAGGGTGGAGGGCCAGGCTAATGGCAATGGTAAATGAGGTTGGCTTCAGGTGTTAGAGAAATACACCCTACACTGAAGCAGGAAAAATATAAAAACTTCCCTTTAAGAATACTGTTTTTCTTGAGTGTTTGAGCCACTACTGAGAAATGCAGAGATATTAAGTACAAAAGAATTTAAATCCTATTACAAATTAATCTTTTAATTTTGAGTCATATTTGGGCCAGTTATATTATAAATATTGAAGCAGATTTCCCAAAAAGGAATTATTCCCACCCTTTTATTTAAATACCTGTCATTCTGGTGATTTTATAGGTTAATTAGTTCATTTTCTGAAATGTATTTCTGGGATATTTTCCCTTTAACTATTTCGACCCATAACCTCGTGTTCTGAGAGTTACTTAACCTTTGGTCTTGTAGTTTACTGGCAACCATACTGGCAACCATTCCTTTCCTTTTAGGATCTTTCTTATTTGTGATTCTCTTAGCAATATAAACCACATATAGCTACTGCTTCCCAACATGAAACCTCACACAGTAAATTGATGTTACATTTACTTAACAGACGAGTTTTAGATGTTTCACAGAGTTACTGACATCAGGAACACTGTACATTAATACCAAATGTTTGACATCATTTACTGTAATAAGAAATTGTAATCTCAGATTAAAATCATCTTAAAAGATGGATCAAATTTATTTTCCAATTAAAGGACTGCTATAGGAAAGAGTTAACGTTGCTTGAATATCCTATATAAGGTTCTATGCCTTAACAAGTTTGGATTTCTTTCAAATTTTACTCTAACAGTAACGTTTCTTGGCTTACGGTTATTTTCTACTGTAATTTTAAAGCTTAATTTTAAGCTTTTACAATCAATTTTATAACAGCCCCGGTATAATTTATTAGGGCATTCCCAATGAGAAAAAGTCCAAGAAATCCAGTAAAACTGTTTTTAATACTCTGAAGGTATATAAATACCAATGTTGAAACTATTTTTAGTTTGATCTTGTGTCTGATTCACTGGTACATACCAATTGTTTTGTACCAAGCACAGTCAGAGCCTGGTAGCCAGTTGAACTGGGTTTACAACTTTGGAAGCTGCTAAACGAATAACTTTCATGTACTGTCTTGACTGGAAAAGATTCATTTCCAGTTTATGGTTATACTGTAGCAGACACACCCCTCCCTTTGTGATAATAAATATGAAGCAGTATTCTGTGATATGGATCCTTCATATATTGACTGGTTTTGGAAGGTGCTACTGTACAAATTTTAAAAGCATAAAATACACTTTTTCATAATATAGGTAAAACTTTGAGCAAGCTGTTTCCCATTTGGTGCCTGTGGTGCTTTAGAAGGCTTTTCCTTGTAATGTTTCTTGAACAACTGTATAAACCCAGAGGATTAGTCTGCCTGCAGGAGAGCACCAAGAAGGGCAGCTGTTGTTCTCTTGAGCATTTTTTTTGATGAGCAAAAGTATGTCAAAGCCATCAGGACAGCTTAATGCTACTACATGCTAAAAAAGTCATGCATTATAGTGATTGTGGGTACATACAGTCCTGCTGACTGCTTCCTCCTGAATCCCTGCCCAGCAGAGAAACCACTTAATGGCTGATTGATTGTTTCTTCTTTTTTAATTGAGCAAAACTGGAGATGTGTATGTTTTAATTCAAATGGAAACTAAGTAGCAGATTCCAGAGACTTTGCCTTTTATTGTCTGTGAGTACAGTGGATGAGTTTAAGTTAACGAAGAAACTTTCATGAAAGTACTAGCACCTCCCTGTATTTTACAATTTTATGTTAGTTTATAAATATTAAAATATTTTTTAAAAACCCTAGTTCCATCCTTCGATTTGCAAACCTGTCATTTTGGTGGTTTTATGGGTTAATTCGTTCCTTTATAAATAAATAAATACGGTTGTACTTATGAGGTATTTTCACTTTTACTGCTTCAACCCATAACCTCCTGCTCTAAGAGGAACATAACCAAATGCATATTACTACTATGCACACTATTGCTAAAACACGTTATCCCTCAGGATCATCCCCTTGATTAATTTTTTTGTTTTCTTACATGTTTCAGAAAACATTTTGGACTGTTCAGTTGCAGACTGAACAAGACTTGGAAAAGCGGGATGTTTGGTTTCATTTAGATAGGAAATAGGTTGATATCATCCTGATATCTATTATCAACAGCTAGTATGCCATGAACATCTATTTACAGTGGCGATGTTGCAGTCATACTATTGTAATCTTTCAAAAATGTGTCCTTTGTTCTCCCACCTTGGGTTTCAGTCTGGTACCCTCTGTTCCTGCTGTCTCAATAGCTGAGCAGGTAAGAGCCTGGATATATGGCACCTATTTCTATTAGTTTATTTGCTGTGGTTCTGTGGAGGGCACTGTCAGTGGTGCCTACATGCAAGAATTAACTCATCTCTTTACATTACTCTGCCTATTTTCTTTGTTTATAATAGGATAAAAGTTAGATGCTATATCTGCAGTAGATATTTTACCTGGAAACATTATCCATCTTCTGCTTAGTCTATAAAAAGAGAAAGAGTAAAGGGAGACATAACAGGCAAAACAATAGTCTTCAGCTTTTTTTCCTTGTAATTAGATAAATTCCCAGTTGGAATATATTTTTTGCTGTTTTCTTATTTTTTTTTCTTTCGCAAATGTTCACCAAACTCATTCTTTTTGTGAATTTCCCTCTATTGTATTATCTTTATCAAAAATGTATCTTTAAAACCTCACTATGTCCCTGTGAAAGAGCACTTTACACTGTGCCATGCAATAGTTCTGACTTTTTTTAGAACTTCAGGGTGTTTGCATTCTTTTTCATCCAGATATTTGTTTCATAGCAGTGATTGCTAAAACTCTAGTTTGCTTTAGTCTTCCATCTGTGGAAGATGGTTTCCGGAAATATACGGCATCTTTTAATCTTCAGGATATTGGCTGAAGCCATACCAAATCAGTTCTGACCAGAATCTATTTCCAACCAATAGTTCAGCAGTGTTAGCTTGCAGGTGTCAATATCAGAGACACCTCCATCTCTGATAGTGCAAATGTCAGTCTCCCTTCTATGGACTGAAGATCACTGGGGTGTACTCGGTTCGCTGTGTAGGGCACAGGTTCGTTTATCATTTGCTGCCTGAACTGTGGGGTTTGTGCTAATTACTTTTCTTTAGTGTTGTCAACCCAGCATCTTTTACAAACCTTGACTCCCTCTTGGTGTTGTTTAAGGAATTTAATTTTTCAAGGACAAACCATCATATTTCTGTGTTTCTGCTACCTCTTGGATGTTACATATATAGTATATAGAGGTTTTCTAATATGTTTTTGTCTTCCATTCTACTTCCTCCCTAAGTAGCTTTTAACTTCGATATAGTGCCTTTCATTTAGGGATATTAAACTACTTGTTTAATCACTTACTTTTGTCATGGAGGGGATCAGTTTCCATTACCTTATATTCTTTGCCTCCCAATTGTTATTACCATTCTAGATGTAACTACTAGAACATTTTTGCCTAACAGTGACAGAAAGTAGATGTAATTTACAAGATTAGAGAGTAGCCTGCATGCTGAGCAATTTTCTAATGATACATTTTGCAATTCTGATCAATCAACAGATTGTGAACCTTAGTGTCAGCAAATCCTTTATATTAAAAAAATCAAACTGAATAAAAATGAATAGTTAAATGTTTCACCAGTAACCAGTGCAGTCTTGAACACTTTAAATGTAAACTAAATAACATTTTAAGCGATAAAGACACAAAACATATTGTACACATAATCATATCTTCAGTCTGTCAAACCCAAGCAATTTTAGTGCCTCAAAAGGACATTATGCAATGAAGTACATGAGGAAAAAGATTTTTTTACCACTCATAAGTCTGTATCATGCTTTAGAATGGACATATTTTTTATTTTAACATGAACCACTGTTACTGTCATGGTTTATACAATCGTTTCAGATGAATTTAATTTTTTAATTGGAAGATAATTATTTAAGTTTGGTAAGGACCTCACAGAATTATTTACTGATCAAATAATATCATCATGTTGAATTTAACAAGTTTAGCCTTTTCTCTCACTGGTTTTCTTAATCTAAAAAATACTTGTTCTGTAGCTTGTCATCAGTTACCTCCTTGTGGTTTATTGGTATTATTTCTTCTTAACATATGGGAGCAGCAGGCCCTGGTCTCCAAAGAAGTAAGCAGCAAGTCAAACATTTTATTTTGCATTTGTAGACAGGTGATTTGTGTTTATTCAGACATCTATGGCCTTTGTGATAACGAAAGCAAAAGGACTGATCATATGATTTGTTTTTGCTTGCCAACTAGATGACATGAATCCTTGGGATAAGATTTCTATTTTGAATACATGTTAGAAGTCTATTTTATGTAAGCATTCATTGAAACTCTGTTGTTTTCTTCAGTATAAATTAACAGCTAAGCCATTCTTTATACATACCAAATTAATTGTATTAATTAATATATAGGCTCTGCAAATACAGCAAAAATAAATTAATTTTGAATGGGAGAATCTTTACTGAGTAATGTTCTACAGCTGACTGGGATCACTCCATTAATTGAATACCTCCTCATTCTCCAGCTTGGAAGGATACCGGGATAGTATTTAATCAGTTATTCCTTTCTGTGTTTTGTCTTTTCTACTTTCCATAAAATTTTAATATGCAGCAGTACCTTTATCCTAATCCAGTCTGACCTGTAAGGAGCCAGAGGACGCAGCTAAGCCTATTCCTGGGAAGGGGTTAGGGTAGAAAGATAAGGACTGGGACCAGCAGCATAATATCAGATGACTGGCTGTAGTGAGGATTGATTCTGTGACCGAATCAAATAGTTAAACCTCCCAGCCCTTGCTCCGTCAAAGAAGAATCAACTTTCTTACATGCAATCTGGACAGCAAGCCAGGTGGAAACTCAATCAACTAAAAAACTGAGAGGCAAGAGCTGCTAATGAGAACTTCTGCCTCTATTCCAATGCAAAGGAAAAAATAAATGTAAACCACCTGGCCAGCCTGTTTGACTTTATACTGGAATGGATCACAGCAAAAAAGACACACAAGCACCTGCCATAGCTGGTATATGGCAATCGTATTCAACACCTGTTGCCTCTCAGCTGAAACCTGTTGTATCCAAATTAAGTTGTTGGATCAGAAAGCTCATTAGGCACAGACTGAGCAAGTGATGTGAGCATTTGTGATCTAATGACTGCAGAATGGATGGATCCAGTTCCACAGAGAAAAGGTAGAAATCCAAGATCCAAACTATCAGGGAGCTTTTAAAGTTTTCCGCAGCATTAGAATCTATTGTTTTATGTTGGCTTAGTCTGACCTGAGTGAAGGACAAAAAAGTGATTTGCACAAGGCTGACGGTCCTTCTCACTAAAGAATGAGCCCATCAGGCTTCATACAGAAACCTGGCAATATGCATATCAAGAAAAGATTAGCAATACACTTATTCTGGTTGCTTATTATGAATCATGGTGGAAAGCTGTAATGAGGGGAAATATTCTTTTGCTACCCCTGAAGACAATTAATATAAAGAAACCTTAATTTACTGATAAGCAAAGGCTATGTACCATTTATTAAATTACAATATATAAGGAGGAATGACTTAAGTACGTAAGATTGTGGCTATATCTAAGTTAATCAAAGGACATCAAATGTATATATGGAATACAGGAAAAGCAGTGGACCTTAAACTGCACATGCATTATACTTGAACAAAACAGAACTATATCATAGGAGTATCACAGTATGTATAGATCCTAGAATAGAATAGCTAAAGGCTCAGAGACCGGGGGTTCCATTTTGCTATAACTGTTGTGTGATGCTTCTCCTTTTCCAGTACAAATAGAAATATTAGCCCAAATCATCTAGGCAGGCTTCTTGACTGTTCAGTCACAGTGTATAAGAAGTATTCTAGACTTGAGAGTCCTTACTCAGAGGCAGTTGCAATCTAAGTGAAAAGAGGAACAACAGAAGTGGTATTATCTTCACCATAGAGGGAACCTAGGCAATGTTTTAAGTGTCTACATAAATAGCAAGTTACTCATGTTGCTTTGAGAAAGTCTGAAAATTAGACTACAAGAAACTGGAAGCTTGGAACAGAACCTGTATTTTCAATATCCCGAATCCTGTACTGTCTGCTGGCTAACGAACAGTCAAAAATTAAAGTTAAAATGTGGAAAAGTAAGTAAAATGCCACCTTAGTCTTCCTATCAAGCCTGAGAGCTTTTATGAAACCTCATTTGAGTTTCCACAAATATTTATCTTATGCAAACATCACTGTGCATTAAAGGAGCTTGTTCTTGTTCCAGTAGCAATCTCAGTTGTCATCTGATTTCACTCACAAACCACTTTAGGCTTTGTAATAAGACTCTAAGGTATCTGTAAAAGCAATCATTTCAGAAGCAAATACTCGTGTCTGGAGTGTCCTTATATATTGATAGCAGTAATATGTAATGCAGCTGATAATTTTACTTTGCTTTCACTTGATGATCTGAGAGAAAAATACTATGAATATAAAGTCTGTGAAGAGAGCCACATAGTTAAGTGCCAGATTTCTAGACCCTCTAGTCTTTTTAACACATGTGATGGTAATCTCCAAATGGGAGGATTCCAACCTGCTCCGTAAAACTATAGAAATATAAAGCAGCAGCAAACTTTATGAAGTAATGGCTGCTTTACATGGCAGAATGTTAAACAAACAATAAAGCAAAGCAATGATTGTTTAATGTAAAAATATATTGAAGAAAAATATATTAAAGTCTACTAATATGGCTGCAGTAAGTTTAGGAGAGTGGTGAAACTTCTTGGGGAAAACTGTAAAATGCTTAAATGAGACTGTGACCTCATTCAGTTTTTATGTAGGTATGTTTTTGTCAACACACACCTTGTAGGCAATCTTTTTTTGTTAAACTGTAATCTTGCTATTACAAATGCCTCATTGATCAAATTCTGAGCACAAGATCTAGATAGGAGTGTTGTAATTAACAGTCATGGCATAGTCTTAAAATCACAGAATGACTTAAAATCACAAAAGGATGACTGCAGATTTTCACTGAAAACTTAAAGTTTATCCAAGTTCAGTCAAATTATTGTGTCTTCTGTTACCATGTATTCTAGTGCCTGAATTAGGACAACTCCCAATTTCCCTACAAAACTTTCCAATGCTATGCAATCTACTTTTGTTTTTGTTTTCCTTTTAATTCCCCAATGGCAGAAGTTTCACATTTCGCCCAGGCACTCGTAATTAGCCAAGGAAATTATTTAAAATGCCAGATGTCACATATTAAATATAAATAACCTATGACCTTGTGTGCAGAATGCAAGCCCCTTTCCTATATGACTGCTGAATTTAACTTTCTTGAACATAGCCTCTATACTGAAATAGTATCTTTCTCCTACAGAACACCATTCTGCATGCTTAAAAAATGGATGTGCCTTGTTAGCTATAAGAGACATAAAGGCTGTGATAATTTTGTTTATGTGCCATTTGCAAATGAGTTTAAATGCGCAAGTATACATTCACACTGGTCCAAAAATTTCCCTTAGTTGTAGTTGTGCTTTTTTCAATAGCAGCTGTAAAAGGCATAACCACAGCTGCAGCCAAGGAACACTATCGGCTGATTCCAGGAGTCTTTCTTTGTGCTTTCTCATCTGCCCTTCCTATGCCACGCTGCTGTGTGTGGCTTCTAAACAGGTCCAGATTCAACCACAAACGGGAATGAGATCAAGCACATGAAATACAACCTTCTGCGTTATATTCTTAATTCAAGGCTGTTTGGTTTATTGAATCATGCAGAACGAATGCCTGACCATGCTTCTTCCAAAGCCTATTCTGGCTACAACTGCACAGCTGGGTTTGATTTGCTCCCCATAGGAAGGGGGGAGGAATCCCTATTCCTCCAAGACAAATACAGATCTGGGATGTGGCTGCAGATCCAGAATTCCTAGCTATCCGGCATAGGATGATGTGTGGAAAATAAAACACAGCGCAATGTAGCCCTCAGGTTTTTGGAGACGAAAGTCACAACACGCCTAGAAAATAGCCCCAGTTTGGAAAGGATTCAAATACCACAGGAAGCGCGTTCCTTCCTTCTCAAGGCGCATGCAATAACTCCAGCTTCTGACCAGATCAAGGTATATCCCCATCTGAATGCAATAACACAGTCTAGAAGCAGCAAGGACAGAAACCACCTATGTATATTAAATAAATGAATAAATAAAAGCACCCCCTCCTAACAAAACCACAAGTGAAATAAAGTTGCCCTCATTACTGCCACCATTTCATCTCTCAATAGCAAGCAAATGCCAACTCAGCCATCCATACTGTGGACCTCAAGCACAGAGGTTGACAAAAGTCCCTGGAAATTGATGTAAGCCCACGTCAGTCATTTCAGGGCTTCTGCCAGCTCACTCTCAGTCACGCCTCAATTACTCTTTAGCTCTATAGAAAGAGCTAAAAGTGTTTTTCCAAGTTCAAGCACAGAAAGAACGCAAGTTTGATGCAGTAGGACAGAGATAGCAAAATGAAAAATACAGTGAAGACAAGACAAAAAGAAAGGACATTGCTGGCAAGAAGTGGAATTTCTGAACTTGAAGACAGATATATCTGATTTGGATGTAAAAAGCTTTATAAAGATTACTGTATATAACTATTAATTGCTTACAGTGCCACCTTACCTTCTACATATTTTACAAATTCTATCTTGTTATGTAGATGGCCATGACATAACCAATTACTTTATTTTATTTTAGGGTATATAGTCCTTTTTCTTTATAATTGCCAGCTGTAGGTAGGGCTAAAAGCACTGCCTAATGACCTGCATGTATCACCGTTTTCTGAATGAATACTGTCTCAAACAGGGGAGAAAAGATTTGTTTTACAGTTAAGGGAAAGGGATAAGACAACGATATTTACATTTTTAATTTAGCAAACTCATTAGAAACATACTCTTATCAAAGAACATGGATCAAGTACTTGTTTGTGTCCAAGTTTCCTCTTATGCAGAGAGCAAGTTTGGTTGTATTTTTCTCCAGGGACATGCATAATGGATAATCTGCTGGTATAGCAGAACAGGAAACTGCTATGGTTACTCCACGTGCTGTAATCTGACACAATTATTTAACAATAAGACATTCTAATACATCTGCTTTGAAAAGGTGAAAGATTACCCAAAGTTTTCAGACAAAAATTAGCTGCTAAGAGCCATTTTATATACAGTATATTTTACTGAAGTGTTCATTGTAGACCTGTTTTCATTCAAGAATGCATGAGGGGTTTTTTTAACCATGGTTAATCCAATTACACATTCTTTTCCAGCTTGTCTTGTGACGTGACCTTGGATTTAGAGGTAAAAAGAGGCTACAGGCCAACTGGGTATGAGCTTCTGATAAAGGTTCAGGCTTCCTCCAGGAGGAGTTGGTTACCTTTGGTTTAAGTCTTGTAGGAACAGTAGCTGTAGTTGCTCATGTATTTTAGGTAAAGAAATAGCTTGTGGTGTGTGGGAAGTGACAATAAAAAGGATGGCACATTAGAATATTAAATAAAAGATAAACATATGGCTGCTTTGTATTCTGGGCACTAGAAGCAGCTTGCCGTTTTTGCTTAGGCTCCTATCCCAAGTTCTACATAGTATTTTTTAATACAATGCTTTCTGTTTCCACTAGAATTGCAAGGTCACAAAGTAGGTAGTTTTTCATTTAGGCTTCCTTTCTCCAGCACAGATTGCTGATCTTCCTTAGGACTGCACAGATAGATGGAATGAACCAACCTCTTCTAAAAGCCTGCTGGACAGAGAGTTTTGCATTGTAGCCAATTTTTCTTCACATTAGCCTTTTCTCACTTTCATTCAGTCTGTAGAGAATATCTAGACTCAAATGCATGTATGGAGGTATCTTGTGTCTGTTTGCATCCATCTAAGCAGCAACAAACACAAAAAGACCCTGAGCATAGAAACACATTAGTTATTTATGAATCAAGCAATATTATTAATAAGGTATTAACAGATAAATCTATAATTCCCACATAGCCATACAGTCACAACACACTAGTTCAGTTATTTATCAACTAAGTAATTAAGCCTGGTCCTTTAATGTTTAAAAGATATAGCAATGATATTTCTGCTTAATTTGAGTTTGAGAGTCCGCTTGGAGCAGGCACTGCTGCTGTGAGAACGGCTGAAATTCAGCATTTCCCTTTGCACTGAAATTATTTGTCTTCCAACCCTAATGCGAGGCACAGCCACAGGTGACGGTGTGTTACCGGGTGGGCAGAGCATTCTGAAGCGTCTGCGCTCCTAATGACTGCTCGGCTCCCTTCATTGACGGCATACATTGCTAGTAAGTATTTTAATTAGTCTCCTCACAGTCGCTTCATCGCCACTGTTTCCAAGGAGCCTAGAAGGTAAGCGGCCGGCAGCGCAGACTCCTCCAGCCACCATTTATTATCCAAGCTAGATTCCTCATCGTATGCCAACCTACCTAATTACCCGGGTCGTTAACTAGCGCCGAGAACGCCACCTATTTACAGGCGAGTTTTGAGGAGACTGTGACGCGAAACCCGCATCCCCCAAAGGGTTTGTAGCCCCCTGCCAGAGGGCTCACACGGAGGCTACGGGAGCTCCGCGCCGGCAGGGCGACACGTGGCACCCGCGCCCTGTGCGGCGGCCCCGCCCCTTTGTGCTCAGCTGGCTCTATCCGATTGGCCGCC
>VWZL01000995.1:0-37229 GCA_013396915.1 Stercorarius parasiticus | reverse complement strand
TTGATGTATTTATAAAAACTTTAAACTTTAAACTTTTATAAAGACTTTAAAACTTAAGACCTATAAAACTTTTAGGAACCATATTATCTTCTCCTTCTTCCCCACCCTATCATCTTGTCTCACACAAACATTAACACCTTTATATTTTGGTCACTCCACCAGTAACGTTAGAAAGAAGCTACATATATTGTATGTAATCCTTCCTCATTACTGTTGGGAGGCAGTAGAAATGCAGGTAGGGCATGACTGGCATTGTAACAGCATTGGACAATCAGACACTGACCACAAAAACTTACCAGAAAAATTTACAAGTGAAATACATTAATAAAAAGGGAAACAGATGAGTATAGGGAAGATCCCTGATAACCAGAAAGGAAGTGAGGTTTGTGGTGATAAGGCCATCAGCAGATCTCTCCATTGCGAGAACAAATAATTTAGTTCATTCTGAAAAGGCAAGGATTTTTGGTAGCAACTTTTTGATTATCATATCAGTTATGTATACTAAAGACTTCTATCCTGAAGGATTTACTTTTCTCAGATCTAACTTTTTTGAAAATATTCATTTGTAGCATAATCAAGAAGGAAAAATACTGGAAACGTGTTATATATCATCTGATATGATGTCCAAAGTACATAATAAGTAGGAAACCCTGGGCACTAAGTTTGGAGCTACTGAAACGGAAAGATTACAGTAGCTTTCGATGGCTGGAAAGGTCACCAGTGTCCAGAATCCTGTTGAAAAAATATCCCTTCTATACTCTCTGTTTGCTTACCCAGTCAGTGGAAGTCAGGAACCTAAATAAGGAAAAATCTTTGTCATGTTTTTGAAAATGGGCTTCTTTTTTCAATTATGTTTACAAACAACTGCAAGGAAATCTTCCAGTTCTGCTGCTGACTTGAGTATGTTAGCATTTGACATTGTGCTATTAACCATAGAAGTTCTACTGTCAAGTATGGTACATGGACACCTAGTACCAGGAGTTTTCTGGTTGTAGTGGGGATAACAGAATTTTCTTAGAAAATAACATTTTTGTTCCTCCTTACCATATGTTAGACCACAACTCAGCACTGTTGCTCTAGCTACACTCCATTTCTGCCTTGCTCTTTTTACACTGAACACACTGCTCTTGATTTGTGGTATGTTTGCTAGCTCTTCAGCTGATAGATGCACCACACACTCTCTTTCCATGGGAACTGGGATTGTTCTCAGATTAGTACGGAGATGAACGCTTTTCAGAGTGAAATCTGAAATAAAACCAATTTCCAGTTAGGTCTTAACCTAATTCCTTTTAGACCGGGTATGAGTTAATTAAGCTTTATTCATCTGGAAAATCTTTAATTTTAGCCCAGTGTTACAGGTAGCAAACATTTAGTCCAACAACATCACATGGGATGGATACAACCTTCTGCTTTGCTTTGAGACAAAAATAATTAGTAAGCATTTCTGCCTTCTTGTTTGGAGGTCTTGTATTTAGATTATTTTCTTGTTTGCTTTTGTAAAAATTCTTTTAACAAGACCTTACTTCTCTACTGCTACTGTCCAAAACAGTACAGTGAGTTGTAGAAACACCTCTTCTATTAAAATGTCTTCTCATCACTTACATGAAAAGTTAAACTTTCACAAGCCCTCTTTTAGTACTGGGTTAACCAAGCTAGTGCAGACCTTAACAATGACATAAAATATTTGGACCTTTATGGTTGATGTCAAAAAAGCCCCAAACCGTACACAGCTATTTTATTCATATTTGTCATAATTGTCTCGGTTGTCTAATTATCATTTCCATATCTGGGTTGTATTTCATTTGCGTGGCAGGGTTTTGGTAGTGGGAGGTGCTACAGGGGTGGCTTCTGTGAGAAGCTGCTAGAAGTTTCCCCTACATCCAACAGAGCCGATGCCAGCCAGCTCCAAGATGGACCTGCTGATGGCCAAGGACAAGTCCATCAGTGATGGTGGTAACATCTCTGGGATAACATATTTAAGAAGGGGAAAAAAACCCCTCAGCAACTGTAGCTGGGGAGAGGATTGAGAATATGTGAGAGAAACAGCTCTGCAGACACCAAGGTCAGTGAAGAAGGAGGGGGAGGAGGTGCTCCAGGCACCAAAGCAGAGATTCCCCTGCAGCCCATGAAGGTTAGCAGTGGAGCAGATATCCACCTGCAGGCCAGCAGAACCACACGCTGGAGCACATGGATGCACCCAAGGGAGGATGTGAATCCATGGGAAGCCCATGCTGGAGCAGGGTCCTGGCAGGACCTGTGGAACTGTGGAGAGAGGAGCCCACACTGGAGCAGATTTGCTGGCAGGACTTGTGACCCCATGGGGGACCAATGCTGGAGGAGTCTGTTCCTGAAGGACTGCACTCTGTGGTAAGAACCCATTCTAAAGCACTTTGTGAAGAACTGTAGCGCATGGGAAGGACTCACGGTGGAGAATTCCATGGAGGACTGTTTCCCATGGGAGGGACCCCATGCTGGAGCAGGGAAAGAGTGTGAGGAGTCCTCCACACAAGGAGGAAGGAGTGGCAGAAACAACATATGATGAACTGACCACAACCCCCATTCCTCATCGCGCTGCACTGCTGCGGGGGGAGGAGATAGAAAACTCGGGAATGAAGTTGAGCCCAGGAAGAAGGGAGGGGTGAGCAAGGTGTTTTAAGATTTAGTTTTGTTTCTTATTACCCTACTCCGATTTGAATCTCTTTTCCCTGTGACAGTGATTGCTGAGTGATCTCCCTGTCCTTATCTCCACCCACAAGCCTTTTGTTGTATTTTCTATCCCCTGTCCAGCTGAAGGGGGAAGTGACAGAGTGGCTTTGGTGGGCAACTGGCATCCAGCCAGGGTCAATCCACCACACAGGTAAAGGAATTATACCAGTAGTTTAAAGTAGCTACTATTGAAGTGCAGCCTTCAAGGCAGGGTTTGTGAATACTGCCTAAATTATTCAGAAAATCTTTTTCACCTCTCTGTGCTTCAGTTATCTCATCTGAAAACAATGGATATAATGATACCTCTTCTGCAGTTTGCCACAGTGCTGTGCAAAATTCAGTCAATAGACAGTAATTTTGAAAAGATAAGAAGTGTATCATGGAAAGGTATAAACAAACCACTTCTTTTCAGATATTAGTATTCATTTATATATACACATTTAACTTGCATTACACTTTTATTAGCTAATTTAAAAGAGGAAAATCTTTGCAATTTGATGACCAGTCATTTATGTGTTCTTCAATGAGCCCTACACATAGAGAATATGTAGTTTTCTCTGTTACAGGACCTGAAGCCTAGAGGGAACGGACGGGTAAGTACTGTAAAACTTCAGAATAGTGCAAAATAATGCAGGAGAACTATGGAAAAACTCATATATACATATATATAAAAAAATATAAAAGAACATATCTTTGAATTAATTGTTAAGCTCTACAAATCACAGCTGGAACTGCTTTGTGATGAAGCAATATAGTAATAACCCAACTTTACAGGGAGTGCTAGAAATGGTAGGAGAGAAACACTCCAGCAGCGTACGGACAATATTGATGCGTGGTAATTGCCAGAATCATTTATGGATTCTATTTTTACAATATTCCGCAATAAAAGGAAGGAAGCGTGCTTTTATACCTCAGAATAAAATGTAAAATGTTACAAGAATTTGCATGAACAGAAGCATTATGGTCACATCAAGTCTTAAGAGGAAAATATAATATTATGCATAAAAACAAGTAATAAAAAGAAGTCTCCAAGATTTTCTTACATTATTTATTTTTACTAACAGCTACCAAGAGCTACTTATCAGCTTTTAAATTTTTTTTTTTAAATCTTTCTACTGATAGTATTCACATCTTGAATATCTGATGTGTTTCTAACTTTTAGTCTGGAAACAAAAGAATGAAAAAGCTTCTGTATTTATGGATTACTTCATTTGATCCATCATAGAAGAAGGGCAATTTGCAGCAATCCTAACAACTAGACAAGAGAAGCCTTACAATGAAGTGCTGGTTACTGCACGAAAGTACAGCAACAAAGTGTCAGTCTTGTTCTGAGCTTCATCCCGCCCTAATTTATCCATCTCAAATCACTCAGAGCAAACCCAGCTGTATCTTGAAGAGAAAAAATGTGTGTTCTCCCAGGACTTAAAATTTGGCAGTAGTGTAGGATAGACAGAGGGGTTAGATTTCAGCACTAATGAAGAGATATCATCCATTCCCTTGACTGTTGCAGGACTGAAAAGTTTATCATATTTACCATAGTAAATACTCAAGGTTAATATGAAGCTTTTTCCTGGACTGGGAAACACTCTTTCTGGAGTTCAAAAGGGGTTACCTGAAGCACTCTCTGAAATGATGATGCTCAAATCCTGGTTCAAAAGTAGGACGCAGCTGGCTGCATGTCACATTTGTTTCCTTTGTTATGCAAGGTCTGTCTTGAAGGACATCATTGTGCTTACAATGCTCCTTTGGAGTTAGAAAGTAGCAGCATCATGACCAACATTAGAAGATATAGTAAAGAATTTTTTTATTTTTTCACAAAATAGGTTTTTTCAACAAGAATAATGTGGGCAATTCCTGTGCTCTAACAAGGCCCTTGGGTGTCTGCAGTTTTTCCAGTGGTCTGCACATGAAGCACACCATATGCAAAAGTAGATGAAGTTTTGAAACAAGAGGAATTTTGAAAGCAGCTAAAAGGAGGCAAATGTAATTTCTGGCCTTAATTTCTGTTTTAAAAAGAACATTAAAATCCCAATGGAAACATTGGTTTGAATATGTCATTTTTGCCATGCATTCTTATGCCATTTAAACCAAAATATGTTGTGTAAAAATGAGAACTCATAATACTCTCTTATTTGGAATTCTACTTTCTTGCTGTCTGCCGTCTATCCCATAATCATCTAATTTTTACAGGTGTTGCTCAGGTAGTTCATACATGAACCCCTGTTTCCTATGTGGTTTACCAGAATGTCTGATATAGTTAATTAAACATATATATATATATATATAAAAAAATATTAAAAGCAAAACAAATTAAACAAAAACCTGGTAATTATGACAAATTTGTTCCAGGGAGACGATGTTTATTTAGAACCCTTTTGCGATTTCTTAACAGTTGGTGCATGCTACAGCACCACTGTTGAGCTCTCTGGCTGTATGTTCTTTGCAAACTCCTGCAGATTTGTTATAACACATAATAGTGCAAAAAGTTCCCTGTTTTTCTTATAGGCCCTAGACATGCAGGTTCTAAAACTTCAGTTGCTCAGCCCCAACATATGTCAGAGCACGGAAGGCACCTGGAACAAAGGTAAATTGTATCTCAGAGCTTTTGACAGCAAGAGAATCAAATGAGCACAACCCTTCAATATACACTGTGGCTTCTAAATCATACGCCAGAACTCATCCTCCAACAGGGGACATGTGACTGGTTTATTGGCACTTCGCACTTGTGCTTCTTCCATTAACATCTGTACTACCTAATCAGGAGTAGGAATAGGAAGTGAATGAAGCAGGCAAGATAGTCTAGTTCAGTACTTAGAAACAAAGGAAACAGGGTGTGATATGGCAGCTTTACCACTGGCCTGGGGGTTGGGGTGGATTTCCTTGCTCCAGGGTTCAGATGCATGTACTGGCTATGTCCTAAGCCTACTGGAGTACGATTTTGTTGGGTGTGCTTCCCTTTGCTCACATTACTCTTCTCTATTGCTGTGACTTGGTTTCCAAGAGTAGAAGTCTGGAGCCCGTAGGCAGAAGGGAGCTGTGGCATGCTCTAACCAGCCTAGGAGGCCACAGGGGTCATAAGTGGAAGAGCCATGCTGTGAATGTCTTTGCAGTCTTGACCTAACCAGTCCAACAGTCCTGATATGACCTATGAACCCTCCTGAATTAAGCCTTTGAAATAAACCTCTGCCAGTTACAAATAGAGACAACTAGAGAAGCATTTTAATCATAACTTGGTGCCAGGCTGAAATTTTGGTTTGTCAACACTTTCTCCATAATTAGTCAATAGGTAATGACTCAATGGTACCAATCCATCATGTAGGGAAGGAAAGTACTTATGACCTGATCCCTCATCTGCAGAAATATATCATCCACTAATATTTTCACTCCCACAGATTATGTCTTCAGGTCTTTCTCTGACGTCAGTGGCCTGAGTGCATTAATAGAGTCCCTAGCCTCTTCCGTCCCCTTTAACTGATCTGAGGTGGTGAAGCTGTGTAACCCTGGCTTGGGAAACTGTGTTTCCCCTTGGCCCATCTGAAGAGTTGCATGTTAAGCTTCCCTTCCCTTGCAGAGCACACCACTCTCACTACTCTTGCCACTTGAGGGAAAAAACAAAAATATCTAGAAAAGTAACTTAATTTTCTATACTAGAGTGTGGACCTTCCTCCGTGGTCCAGTGAATAGTTAAGGAAAGACTTATAGTGTAAGTCTTTGGCTGTTTTCTATTAAAGACATTTTAAAGTTTTGTCTGGATCTTTTCATACGGTATTTATTCATTCAGGCAATATATTTCCAATATAATATATTCAAATTGCTTTATGACTATATTCTCTGCATAAAACAGGTTTCCAAAGAATTCAGCCAATATCTGAGGTATTGATCCATCATCAAGTGACAGCTTTAGAGTTCCCAGTCACATGAAAAATCATGTTCAGCATTTTTCCCCTAATCAAACATCGGATACAGGAATTTCAAGTGAAGATAGAAGCCTTTTTTTTTTTCTCTAAGAGAGCTAGGCTGTATTTTTTTTCAACATTTTTGATAAGAATGTGATGGTTTCATTGTACATAAAAGTGAAAACAGTAGTAAAGTGATACAGATGGACTTTTTAAAGGTTCTGTCATGGAGAGGGGCTAGCTGCTTTCTGCTGCATCTAAAATTGCCCACACAATTTAAATTAAAAATATTTTCGAATATCAAGGAGTTCTTTCATTTTTCAGCTCTCTGCCTGAGCCTTCTTTCACCAGGCTGTTTTTTATCTAGCAAAATATAAGAATGCCTCAAAGATAAGAAAAAAAATACCCAAACACAAACCCATGAAGACCATTCTAATGGTATTGGAAAATATATTTGATGTCGTTAGGAACCAAATGTGATGTTCTTCCTTAACTGCAATTTGTCTAAGTTACAAGTAACAGCAAGAACAATGCATACAAAAGAACACATGGACTTAAAGATTCAGCCGTTGCACAGCTTCAGACATTGACATAGACGGATTATGATATAAAACTGAGAGAAACAGCAACTATATGTTGAAAAAAAATCCTATTCACAATTGAAACTTCTCATATCTCAGGAACAGAGAAGAATTTAAATTTCTTTAACTGTAAAGGATGCTTAAGAGTATATCTGTTGAGATAAAGATCATGCTTAGGGTAAACCACAAAAATTTGTATCTGGAAAGCAATTGTAGTTGCAGAATAAAAATTTACTAACTTGAACGTTCAGTACCTTTACTTCATGGTTAACAGTTTTAAAATAGGAACATGTTCACAGACATGAAAAATCATAAAGAAAAGATACAACCTTTATTAACTCTTTGTTATAAAAAAGTAGGAGGGTTTTGGGGTCTTTTCTTACTGAAATATTGCTGTAAGACTAAAATACAGTCTTAGTCTCTAGTCTAACCTCGTGCTTCAAAGGCAGGTCAGATCTGGGGTCAGATCAGGTTGCTCAGGTCTTTACTCGGTTGGGACTTGAAAATCTCCAAGGAGGAAACCTCTCTGGGCAACCTCTTCCACAGCCTGGCTCTCCTTGTGGGGGAAAATTTTGCTTATATCTGGACTGAATCCCTCATGCTTCAGTTTAAGTCTGTTGTCTCTTGAACTCCTGTGATGCACTGCTGGAAAGAGCCTGGATTCATCTCCTTAGTGACTTCCCTGTACGTGTTGGAGGGCACTGGGGAAAGTCCCCAAACCCATCCCTTCTCCAGGCTGAACAAGCCCCAGTCCCTTCTCATCTCCTCGAAGGGCAAGTGCTCCAGCCCCAACCATGGGTGGTCTGACCTTGGCTGGCTGCCAGAGGCTGATCCCAGCTGCTCTCTCCTACTCCCCTTCCTCAACAGGAGAAAATAAGATGAAAAAACTCATGGGTTGAGAAAAAGACAGGAAGATCAGTTACCAATTACCATTACAGGCAAAACAGACTTGACTTGAGGAAAATCAATATATTGCTAATTAAATAGACTTGGATTGTGAGAAACAAATACAAAAACTGAATCACCACCTTCCCCTCACTCCCCCTTTTCTCCCAGGCTCAACTTCACTCCTTCTCTCCCTACTCCTCTGCCTTGTCAATCCTGAACAACACAGGGGAAATGAGGACATGGGTGGACACGGTCACCCTGTGAAGGGGTCTTGCACTAAACTCACTGGAGTCTGTTGGTGCCTTTGCTGTATGGAAAGCAGACCCAAACCTATAGATATCTCATTCCTCCTTTCCCAATAACCTTTTATTTTGCTTTTCTCTGATTTTCCTACTTCTTTTTTTTTTTTTTTTTTAATTTTTCTGTGGTAACAATCAGGCTGAATGAACATGCTGAAGTCCAGGCAAAAGCACATTCTGGGTAGGAAGCAGAACTTTAGCCATCCTCTTTAGCACCAGCCAGCTTATATCCCTGTAGCATAGGACATAGAATCATAGAAACTTCATGGTTGGACCTTTGAGATCATCGAGTCCAACCATACACACACACAAAAAGACACCCTACAATCTCTGCCACTAGAGCATGCCCTGAAGGGCCAAATCTACACGTTCCTTAAATACCTCTAGGGATGGTGACTCAATCACCACTGGCTGTTCCAGTGCCTGACCACTCTTTCTGTAAAGGAATTCTTCCTAATATCTAATCTAAACCTCCCCTGATGTAACTTCAGACCATTTCCTCTGGTCCTGTCATTATTCACCTGGGAGAAGAGGCCAACACCCACCTCTCTACAACCTCCTTTCAGGTAGTTGTAGAGGGCAATGAGGTCTCCCCTCAGCCTCCTCTTCTCCAAACTGAACATGCCCAGTTCCCTCAGCCTCTCCTCATATGGCTTGGTCTCCAGACCCCTCACCAGCTTGGTAGCTCTCCTCTGGACATGCTCCAGCACTTCAATGTCCCTCTTGTACAGAGGGGCCCAGAACTGAACACAGTACTCGAGGTGAGGCCTCACCAGTGCCGAGTACAGAGGCACGATCACTTCCCTACTCCTGCTGGCCACACTATTCCTGATACAAGGCAGAATGCTGTTGGCCACCTTGGCCACCTGGGCACACTGCTGGCTCATATTCAGCTGGCTGTCGACCAACACCCCCGGCTCCTTTTCTGCATGGTGGCTCTCAGTCTCCTCTGGAGCCCTCAGTTGGGTTGAGAGCTGAGTAAGTACTGAGAAATACTTGAAATACAAGGAGCTTTTTGTCCCTGATGCTGAATACAAATTAACTAGCCTCTCAGATATCACATCTCGGGTGTAGTGGAGATGTGACAGCCTGTTCAAAAATTTTTGTGCCAGACCTAGTATTATTGCCTAAGCCATTCTGCCTCTCCCTATTTTGGTCCCCATTTTGATCAAAGAATAATAATAATTAAATGACCTGGACTATGCCTGAAAATCATTCACTTTAACACATCAGCCATGGGAAACATGCAGGAAGAAATTACCTTAAGACTTGGTTAAACACCCTGCTCATGTTTACAAGAGCAGATCAGGACTACATGCAAACAATTCTACTAATATCAAGAGCAATCCTATAGCATTTTAGCAGTATTTACCCAGTAAAATAACCTTCTTTAGACTTCAGTGGAAGTCTTTACAGACTGGAGAATAAGGAATGTGAAACTTCATAGTGCCATGGAATTATGTATTCAGTGCCTTTACTGAGTCTAATGACACAGCAGGGAAGCCCTCAAAATCCTGAACATATTAATAAACTACTTCTTAAAAGGCCATATTCTCACAGTGGCCAAAAAAGATCATTCTGAGCTGTTTTACTGAGATCGAACTATTTCAAAACCACAAGACAAAACCTATCATCTTCTTTCATTTTCTAAAACTGGCAAAAATGTAACATTTCAGCTGTGTGGTTGTTTTTTCTCCCCACATCATTCCACTTTACAGCACTGACAACCAAGATGTTTATAGTGCTATTAATATCAAACCTGCATATGTGGAGTGACTTGGGTGTTGTTTTGATTCAAATTCTGCAGAAAAAAATCTGCTGAGAGCAGGAAAAATGAAATTGGAAATTAGATGCAACTTTTTAATGTTGAGGATAACTAACCCTTAGAACAGTATGTCAAAGCATGCAATGCATCCTGCAACACTAGGAATTCTTGGTTTAAGAACAGATTTCTTTTAAAAAATAGTTTAGAGCTCAATCATGTGCTATTTGGCTTGATAACATTCATTTACAAACAAGGAAAACCCAGTTTTTTTCACCTCAGAAAATACTAGGTGAAAATATTTGGCTTATCTTATAGTGGCTGATAGAAATAAGAATGTTTACTTCTCACCTTAAGGAGACAACACAACCCCCTCTCTTATGAATAAAAAGTCACAGATAGCTGCAATTGAAACAGCTGCAGGTGATTAACTGTAAATAACTACCAACTTTTTGGCAATCTTAACAAGGACAGCAGGAAGGATAAATCTCTCTTTATCATATCATTAATTATTGTTCCTATTGTTACTGCTACATATAGTTTGAATCTCTGTGCTGTGCTTTACACTGCACTAGACATAGAAAAACAAATAAAGACATACTCCTTGTCCTTGGGAGTTAATGATCCAAAAATAACCCACTCACGGAAATGTTTCTGCAGGTGAAAGCATTGGTAGGTGGTGGCAGAGAACTATTCTCTGCCAGTTCTAAACTGGATCAATGGATAATAAAGAGACTTCACTGCCAGACTGATGGTCTGGCACATCACATGCAGATGCTGCTAATATTTAGAAAGCAGGAGATCAACTTGGTTTAAAAAATCTGTAATGGTGTTTTCTGAAGTGTTGTTCTGGAAGATTTGCAATGGAAAAATATTGATGAATTTGAAGACTACTGTTGTGAAATTTGTTTCATGTCAGGAACATAAAAAGTAGTAATTTTCCTAGTGTTCAAATTCTGTTTTGCTCTTTTGTGTGCTCCACGACTAAAGGATGCAAGATTTCCCTTTGCGATTTTACTGTCTTTTGGCATCCTCTTTATTTTTCTGTTTAATTTTTCATTCAGGATTTCTGTAAATTTTCTGTGAACCTCATTTGTGGAAATTTGTTCTGAATAGGTAGAGGCACAGGTATAGGGGGAATCGAGCAATACAAACACAATGAAAACGTTTCCGTAAGAAGGCTTGAAATGTCACAAAAGATTAATGTTTCTACATAACTTGGCTGCGAGTCTGCATTTCTATCTCCTTTGACTTTCCAGTTCTAACTACTACTAAGCTTGTTCTAGAAAAAAAAAAACCAAACAGGTAGCAATTGTTATAGGTCAGGGAGAACTTTACAAGAGTGAACATTTAAATATTGAAATTACATGATATAACAAGGCTCAGTTTATTTGCTCTTATTCAACAAGTGCTTGCTGGGCAGAAAGAAATTTTGGTGCCACCTTCATAGTAATAAAGAAGATGGGAAAAAACTCCAATCATAATATATCCTAACACTTTTATTTAACAAATGAACATGAGAATAGCCTGCCTTTGCTTTTGCCCCTTTTGAAATACAATTACATAATTACGTTGTACAACAAAGGCATAAAAATGCTATCGGTTTCATGTAGTAGGATTTTATATCTATCTCTTACCAGCATGAGACAAAAAAATATGTCAACTTTGTTTTCATTATCGATACCCAAATGACCCAAACATAGGTATTAATGATAGTGATGAGTGAATGGATAGCTTATTAGATTGCTTTTTTCCTTCTTTACCCTCGATATTGCTGCCAGAATAAGTCAACAAGATTTCAATATTCAAAAAACAGGGTAAGAGGTGAAAACTGAACAGCTTTTGTCAGTTCAATTATTCGTCTATTAGCTATGAAGAGTGGAACAATATTTAAACAAGTATTTCTCTCCCTTAGATTAAATTTTATACGGAATGAAAGTGGGCTTCGTAAAGATCAATTATAGCATAATAATGCCTTAGAAACACGGCTGTATTGGTTTGTAATGTATCAAGTATGACATATTTAGTTGTATATCAAAAGGCTTCATTCCTAGCGGTGCGATTGCCCCTTTAGTATTAATTTATTAAAGTCTTTGAGGTTAAGTTTAGGGAGATCACTCAGTGAATTATGTAGTCATGTAAAGAGGTTTTGTGTTGATTTTGTGAGGAGCTGAAAAAGTGCAGCATCCGCTGGCAAGAGAGAGGCAGTATGAATTTGAATGATGCAAGACCCAAAAATATACAATGGGGAGATTTTCAGAAGAACCTGAAATTTTATATAAATGTGGATGAGGAGCTCTGGAGGGAGTCAAGGAAGCACTAGAATGACCCACAAACATAAGCAAGGAAGAACACATCATTATTACCTGCCTCTCTGCCTTCATTAGTCAAATTAGTTCAGACAGTGCTGCAGTTTGCTCATAAAAGCCTCTATCCAGAGCCTACAGTACCCTTTGCAAGAAGTGAGAAGTACAGTCAAATCATACTGAAATGCAGTAGTGTCTCTCCATACCCAAGCCAAAGAAAATGATCATCTGTAAAGAAATCAAATCCAAGAACTATCTCTCTCCTCCACAGATACAAGCCCTAAGCATATTTTTATCTTTCACAAAGTGTGGGTATTTCAGCATGTGCTGCAGATCAGGAAATATTAAGAAGCAATTTGCTCATAATGGAATTGAATGCAAGTCAATCCGCTCAAGTAAAATGACTTTGTAGAGGTGGGGTGGGAAAGAATTTGCCTTCATGTAGAAAAAAAAAAAAAAAAAGATGTGGAGCCTTAATTGTGTGTTTCTTTTCCTCAGACTGCTCGAGTTTGCAGTTCAAAAGGGGTGGCGCTGCATCCCACACTGCCTCTCCTGCAATCTGTTTATGCAAGGACCATCCATCTGCTCAGTTTAAACAGACCTCCAGTTGCTTATGTGTTTGTTCACAGATGTAGGTAGGAGGTTCGACTGCAGGTTTCTAAAACTCGAATCCAAGATTATGAGACACATTTGCAAACATACTTGCATATAGCAGAGTCTTATCTACTTGCTAGGAAATGCTCTATTGTTTGACTTGCAAATCAGTTCAATTTAAATTGAAACATGGTAGTGATACTTATGCATATAAAATGAAATTTGCACAATATCTTTTCCTTTTAGTCAAGAACTCTATAACATACAATGACAGAAAACATTAAAGACAGCATCCATGAAATTATTATATATGAAATAGAATTTCTTTGAGAGGAGAAAGATCTGCAGGGAGAGTTTTTTTCAAAGAAAACCGTTTCTTAAACTGTGGAAAGTGCAGCACTTGAAAATAACATTATAATTTCCGTTGATTCCCAAGGGTCCCTACAAGTAAATCAATTACTGTATTTTTAACAATGGGCTGAATTTGCCTCTTTATAAGAAAATTACAGATTACTGCAACAGTTTGATTGCAACTGGAAGTCCTTTCTAATTCTTTCAATCTTTCCTCAGGAATCTCCCTTTCTTATGAAAGCAAGTTCTTGATGTCGGAAAATAAGTTTGGAATACAACAGAGATGGTACAGAACAAAATGCACCAACACATGACTATCCTGTTTTGGCAGGAAGATACTTTGTAGGAAGATGTTACTATGATATTTAACAAAATATAAAGTGAGACTTTCTTCCTACTCTAACGGCTGCAATAGATCATTAGATTACAGTCCACAAACAAGATTTGAGTTCACTGGCAAGTGAAACTTTGTGGGACAAGGCTAATGCTATTATTATCACTGGGGTTTATGGTTCATTATTTGATACCCTCTATGAGCACATTTTGGTTTGGAAAAAAATACTTTATCAGTGAATCACAAGCAAAGTAAGTACATATGCATGATTTCACTTTTATCCTAAACATATGTTTCAATATGTGTCTAAGGGAACAATTCTTCATTATATAATGAAAGAGCAGGTTCTTAGTTCTCCATGTAGTTTTTCATCACATCCAGAGCGATTCAGCTGCTGCGCTGCAGAACAAGTCCAACCTGCCCAACATCTCAAGAGCACAGTTGTGTTCCCAGACACTGTTCTGCAAACACAACTGAGAAAGAATTCTGACAGATCCCTAGGCAATTTGGACCACTTTCATCAGTCCATTTTAAGTATGTTGGTTCTAGGATAAATTTTAGCTTTTGTTATCAGTTTTGTAGGGTTCTGGGTAGTGCTGATTCTACTTTACATCTTCGATTTTTTTATTGATGTAATTTTCTTGCAGTGAGTGAAGTTAAACCAGGATTTAGATCCCAACCTGGCTAGGTACTGAGGGTACCTGAGGATTGAATAATTTCAGATCTTACAGATCTGGCCCATACACAAGTGGAAGGAGGCGCAGAATACGTTCAAGATTTCTTTACAGCTAAATGATGTTGTCCATCAGTAGATATCTCTGGGAGAATCCTGGAAGTTTGGCTACTGACATTTTATAGAATCGTACAGTAGTTTGGGTTGGAAGGAACTCTTAAGCATCATCTAGCCTCCTTTAGGTACTGAAAGCCCACAATAAGTTCTCCCCAGAGCCTTCTCTTCTCCAGGCTGGCTGAATAGCCTGAACTCTCTCAGCCTGTCCTTACAGAAGAGGTGTTTCATCCCTCTGATCATTTTTGTGGCCCTCCTCTGGACCTGCTCCAACAGTCTTTCCTGTGCTGAGTGCTCCAGAGCTGGATGCAGTACTCAAGGTGGGGTCTCACCAGAGCAGAGTAGAGGGGCAGGATCACCTTCCTTGACCTGCTGGCCACGCTTCTTTTGATGCAGCCCACAATATGGTGGGCTTTCTGGGCTGTGAGTGCACTCATGTCCAGTTTTTAATCCACTGGTATCCCCAAGCCCTTCTCAGGAGGGCTCCTCTCAATCCTTTTATCCCCCAACCTGTATTGATACTAGGGGTTGCCCCGACCCAGGTGCAGGACCCTGCACTTGGCCTTGTTGAACCTCATGAGGTTCACACAACACCACTTCTTGAGCTTGTCTAGGTCTATCTGGATGTCATTTTGTCCCTCAGACATGTCAATCACATCACTCATCTTGGTGTCATCTTCGTGTCATCTTGGTGCACTCAATCCCACTGTCTATGTTGCTGATGATGATATTGAACAGTACTGGTCCCAAAACAGACCCCTGAGGGACATCACTCATCACCAATCTCCATCTGGACACTAACCTCTGGATGTGACCATCCAGCCAATTCCTTATCCACCAAGTGGCCCACTCATCAAATCCATATGTCTCCAATTTAAGGATGTTGTGGAGGACCATGTCAAACGCCTTACAGAAGTCCAGATAGACTGTAGTTCTTCCCTTGTCCACCTGTGTAGTCACTCCACCATAGAGACCACTAGGTTGGTCAGGCAAGACTTGCCCTTGGTGAAGCCATGCTGGCTATCTCGAATCCCCTTCCTATCCTCCATGTGCCTCAGGATAGCTTCTAGCAGGATCTGTTCCATCATCTTCCCAGGCACAGAGGTGAGGCTGACAGGTTGGTAGTTCCCAGGGTCCTCCTTTCTACCCTTTTGAAAAATGGGTACAATGGTTCCCTTTTTCCTGTCACTGGGAACTTCACCTGACTGCCATGACTTTTCAAATATCATGGAGAGTGGCTTGTCAGCTACATCAGCCAGTTCCCTCAGGACTTGGGGATGCATCTCTTCAGGTCCCTTGGACTTCTGTGTGTTCGAGTTCCTCAGATGGTCACAAACCTGATCTTCTCCTACAGTGGGAGGGATTTTGCTCCCCCAGTCCCTGTCTTGAGGTCTGTCCACTTGAGACATGTGGGGAGAGAGGTTGCCAGTGAAGACTGAGGCAAAAAGGTTCTTGAGTACCTCAACCTTCTCCTCATCTGTTGTTACCAGTTTCCCAGTCTTGTTCGTCAGGGGGGGTTACACTTTCTTTGGCCTTCCTTTTCTGGCTGACATACCTGTAGAAACCCTTCTTATTATTCCTTGTGTCCCTTGGCAAGTTCAGCTCCAGCTGCACCTTGGCCTTTCTGATCCCATCCCTGCACAACCAGGCAGAGTCCCTATACTCTTCACAGGAGACCTGTCCGTGCTTCTACTGCCTGTGCATTTACTTCTTGCCCTTTAGCTTGACCAGGAGGTCTTGACTTATCCATGCCGATCTCTTGCCTTCTTTTCCTGATTTCTTACACATGGGGATCCAGAGCGCTTGTGCTCCGTGGAAAGTGTCCTTAGAATCTACCAGCTCTGTTCTGTTCCCTTGTCCATGAGGACAGTTTCCCAGGGGATCTTATTGACTAATTCCTTGAAAAGCTGTAAGTCTGATTTCCTAAAATTCAAGGTGCTGACTTTATTCTTTGCCTCACCCACATCCCTCAGGACTGTGAACTCCACCAGTGCACGATCATTGCAGCCCAGGCTGTCTCCAACCTTGATGTCACCAATTATCTCACTTGCATTGGTGACTAGCAAGTCCATTATCCCGTCCCCTCTGGTAGGGCTGTCTATTACGTGGCTTAAGAAGTTATCCCCAATGCATTCCAGAAGTCTTCTCACCATGCTACTTTTCCAGCAGACATTGGGGTGTTTGAAGTACCCCAGCAGGACAAGGGCCTGTGGGATGCCTCCTGTAGCTGGAGTAAGAAGGTTTCATCAATAGGCTCCCCTTGGTCAGGCAGCCTGTAATAGGCACAAACCACAAGGTTCCTTTTGTTGCCTTGATCTCTAATTCTTACCCATAAGCTTTCAACCTGCTTGTGGCTATTCTTCAGAGACAACTCTCCACAATCTATCCAGTTCTTGATGTAGAGGGCAATGACTCTTCCACTCCTTCCTCACCTATCCCTTCTGAAGAGCTTGTAACCATCAATAGCCGCAGATCTGACTTTAGCTATGAACGGCTTCCAGGCAGCTGAGTACCTGTGTTAGAAACAGACAGGTGGTGTAATCCATTTTTTATATTTTTCTTAAGTTCACAAAACTTGCCTATTTTCACAAACCATTACTTATGCATCCATGTGCGTACTGAACAAAGAAAAAGAAAAAAAAAAGAGGCAAATTATGGATTTCAGCAAAAGAAAAACTTGTTTTATGTGCCACCAATAAAATACTACACCCAAAAGTAATCTGGTGCTATTGGATATTAATGACTGCCAATATTTTAAAACATAGACTTAGAAGTGGAAAGTGATAGCCTCCCAGGCTAACTAAAGTTCTCTTTTCACTATTGTGACCAGCATAAAATTAGCAAAAAGGCCCAGATTCACCCCAATATGCTTCTATAAATGATTGGAATTAGGTTAGGAATGAATGTACATTAAAGATTTTGCTCATAAGGAGCAGGATGAGCTTCCTGGATTTGTACCATACCGCTGGCTGCTGTCATTAGGGGTGACGATCTGAATTTCAGTAGTAGGTTGTAGAGTTTCAGTTAACTGTATGCCATTAAATTACCAGTCTGAAATTTCTGCGCTGTTTAGATGACAGCAAATACCGCATATTGCAGATCCTGCTGAAAAGTTATCCAAATAAAATGAAAAATTGCTTTTTTTCATTCCAGACACTAGCTGAACAAATCCGAATGGCAGGTATGGCAAACTTGAGCAATGACAGCCTCCTAAATAAAGAACTCAGCCTTCTGTATGCTGTCTTTTAGGCAGTTTAGAACCTAGTGACCAAACACTTTATGGTGGTGCATTATCCTAAGGAGTGGCATTAAACAGTAATGTTATTTTAGGGATGAAGGAAAAGAAGCAACAAAGGACTGTGCATCAGCAGCTGTGGTTCAAAAGCTTAAGGTAGAGCAGAAGTGGGAGACTGTTTGATAGAAAGATAGATGGTTAAAACAGGTGAGTCCCTGTTCCCAGGAGGACTTCAGAGTAAATTTAACTCTTAATCTTGTGTGTGTTTGGCAATGAAAGTACCTACCCTACAGACAAACACATTTTCAACTCCTCAGTTGTCCTGTAGAGCCATACAACTATAATTTTAGAGAAGCTGTGTTACATTAAAATCAGGTCACCACCACTTATTGATTAACAATCAAACATCACTTCTTATTTTTGAGACATTCAGAACAAACTTTAAGTAGGATTCCTCCTTCCTCCCCTCTTTTGTTTTCCTCCTGCTCCTCATCCCCATTCCCATCTACAGTATGATGTCATGTATTTTGGGATATGTTTGTTTTTACTGGATTTTAGACATCTGGAGCAAGAAGACACTATATGGAACAGGTCTCTACATGTTCTCAAGTGCTGATGAAAGAAGTTGTGTTACTTCATTGCTTTCTGTGCTTTCTGTATCAAAATGCACAGGGATGTTCTTTCTGAGAGCTCATCTCTTATTCTAATTGACGTAATTTCATGAGTACTAAGTGTGTTGTCCTTAAGAAATTGGTAGAGGATGATTCCAAATATACTCATGACTTAAATTATTGTATGTGATCAATTTAATTTACTTGTACATGATTTCAAAGACCTTAATTTGCTTTTACAAGAAAAACTGACACCATCAGAACAGAGCAGCTACAGGAATAAAAATGACATTCTTCAAACAATAAAATCCTTCAGTAAAACCAACATGCTTAAATTAGAGTCATCAGAATTCTGTGTTTACCTTCACTAGTCAGATTCCCTTCACAGGCCTGTTTGCAAGTGGGGAACTGCTCCGTACTGGTGAAGTCAAAACACGAGTATGTTTGAAGCATTTTTTGACCCTGCAGTTGATTGGATCCAAGACCATCCCTTGAGGCACTGTCTGTGCATGAGTACTGGGCAATATCTGTCCCCTCCAAACAGACCCTTTGCAAAAGTGCTGATGAACACTTTCCTAACTTCCATCCAGCAATCACATACTGTAGAATATTTTGTATTGCTGTAAGCCAAAAAATTGAAATGAGGGGGAGGGATAGTTTTCAGTATTTTATGATTTAATAAACAATTTTGCTGTTGACCAACTTGAAGAACAGTTAGCATCTTTCAGGGAACGTTGAATGTGAGTTGGATAACTCTGCATCTACAGGGGCAGAAAACACCACACAAAAAAGCCACAAAAAAGCTAGGATGTTCGCTGTACAGGAGAACAGCTGTGTAGAGCAGCTACTGTGCAGTAAATTCCCAGCCTGGCACTCTAACTTTCCTGTGTAGATAACCCCCAAAACTCTTCAGGCTGGTCAATGAAGTGCCTGCTTTTATTGCCATTAACGTGAATCACAGCTGTTTACATTTGCTGCAAGACAGTCTATGAAATGTGTCTCTGCAAAAATGATATTTGAAGTTCAATATCTGTCATGTTTTTTAATTTCCCAGTTCAAATATGTTTATCTTAAAAATTAGTTTATTCCATCTGCCAGCCCTGCACATTCAATTTTAAATTTGTAAGTGAGGCCGCTGCTTTTTAGCTTCAACTTCACTCATGGTGAAGATTCCACAAAAGAAATTCTCCTTACATTTCTGTTCATGACGTGTGAATCAGAATACCGCCTCTGTGTGTGTGTGTTCTGCTACGTGGAAAGGAGTAAAAAAGAAAAAGAAGAATGTATCATTGTTGCCTAAGTAAACAGACATAGCTTTTGTCTCTCGCAAAAGCTAAGTATTTGTCAGCAACAGCCACATAGCCACTTTTTAAGAAAAAAGCTTCTTAGGTGCTTATCTTTTTGAAAATTACTATGACAAATCCTGTTTCAACTCATCTCTGTCAGCATCAGACTTCGGATCCCACCCATATACAACCTGTTGAAACAAAAAAAAAGCTTCCACTGTATTTGAGTTCATTGAGAGAAGTTTCCTCAAAATGCAAGCACCCCAATTTTCAGTTTAGATCTCAGAACTCAGACAATCAATATTAGGGCTAAGTGTTGCTGCTTATCTTGCAAAAGAGATAGGATCATTTATAGTTGTTTTTGAAAATCAGAAAAATTAGGCTCTTTCATAAGCATTTTTTTTTCTTTAAGGAAAAAACCTGTTCCTCACAGTAGGGAAGGAGGTAAAATTTTGATGAAGAATCCTTTTTTTTTTAACTTATGTTGTCTTAATGGCATGAACAGCAGAGGTCATCCTGCCACGAGGAAGATTTGAAGATGATTGTGGAGTCAGTAGGGTAATGGTAAAAGAAGCCGAATGTATGCATCGAGTTGCTGAGTGTCACCCTTTTATCTTCTTTCTTTTCCTTTTGCTTTCAGAGCAACGAAAAAGGCCAACGCTTCATAAGGTTTCATTCCCCCCTCCTCTAATTGACAACATCAGAGGAGTCTTGAAGAAGTGACTGGGAAACAGTATGTGATTCTGAAGAAAAGAAATAAGAAGACAAAATTGACAAAAAGAAAGTACCTTTCACCAGGTAAAGCTTCAAGAAGACATATTTTCAATTTCATGGTCAAAGAGTGAAAGTCAGGCTGTAGCAGTGTCTAGATGTAATAAGCACAAGCAAGTAAAAGCAGCGTTTACAGTGGTGACACCAGCTTTACTTTTTAACTGAACAATATATGATGACATAACCATTACCATTCTGTTCACACTCAGGAATAAGTGCTGATAACACCAGAAAGATGGTGTGAGCAGATTATGAAAGGGAAATAATGGCAAAATGTGCTGCCCACTCGTATTAGGTGTAAGAGATAACGCCCTCTGCTGACTGACAGGCAAAGAAGCTATCTGGCCAGATAAATCACCAGAGTTGTCTGTGGATTTTTTGTATTGACTTACATGTCTTGTTGCCAAGAATATGTTACACTTGACATGGGAGTAGAAGGAATGGAAAAATGTTTGTCTGAATATAGGAGGTGTAAAAGGAGAGGCAATTTCCTCCATTATTGTTTTTTAATCTTAACAAGAATCCATCTGGAGGGAGACAGGCAGAAGAGAAAGAAAACAGAACAACAAAGCCCACTTTTGCTAGCACGCCTAGAAAAATGTATTGGGGCATTCAATGTGAATATTTGTTGAAATGAAAAAGAACAATTCAAAACTGATCTTGTTGTCTCTTGCTGAACAGACTTTTTGGAAATATCGTAGGTGATTAGTTTGTTAGCTAGGAAGCTTGGGAAAAGTGAATTTTAATTATTTTTTTAGCATTGGCTGGAATTCAGTTTGAAAACTTTGAGACTGTAATCAACCCAAAAATCTGAGGCTGTTACAGTCCTGCATCCTACAAACCAGTCGATGTATGGGCTTTGTGAATACATCGTAGTTAAAGCTGCCAATCTCTCTTTGCATTTGAGTAGCAAAAATCTTAAGTGCTACAATCTGCAGCTCAGGCACACTGTTGGCATAATTTTCTGGGTAACTTAAAATAAATAATATTTGAGAGAGGCATAAATTTCTCACAGACATTTTAGGAAAAGATAATGCACATAATTGTAATAATTAAGGACGACATGATTCGATATGAATTATTAAATCAGAAGTGCTAGTCATCAATAATATAAAAGCTCCGTTGTTTGCAGCTAAGAAAACTTTGAAACTAGGACTTTGGTGACTGTAGAGGTTTCTTGCCTCTTGACCTAGAGTTTGTTAGCTGTTGTCTGTAACAGACTATTATCATCTAACAGACATGCAGAATTTGGGAATGGGAGGAGACATGGCATGGACTTTGATAGTTTCTAATTTCCTTACTGGAATTTTGTTAGGGAACATTGCTGGTAATATTACTGAGTTAAACTTTTCCCCCAAAATATGTTTATATATTTATGAGGCTGCATTTAGAAAGGGATAGTAAGAAAGATATTTGTATTTCTGTAGCAACTTTCTAATCTTTTCTTCCTTTGATATTTTTGTAGGAATTGACTTACTTCACAGGGTGAGAAGGGACAGATGATAGGTTCCTCACTTTCATATTTGCTTTGTTACTGTTAAGCAGATCTGTAATGACTTCAGGCAAGAGTTTTGTTGCTGAAACTTTTACTACTTGAATTTAAAAACTAATATTTATGTATTCCTTTAAGTGATTACTTATCTGGGGATATGTATGATTTATACTTAAACGTTATCATTTGTTATATATTTCTCCGGTACGATAAATCATATCAAAAAATGAATAGAAATGCTTGGATAACAAATAGATGCATAGAATTGGTTATTAAATGCTGAAACTGACATACTGTATGGTAATTGGGTGTGCTTATTAACATTTGAAATGTGGTAGTAGGTAATATGTAGGTAATATGCAAGTAATGTTTGGTCGACAGCTGTTCCTGCCTGGAAACCCTGAAGGAAAAGTAAGATACTTTTCTACAAATTGTATATTTATAAAATTACTTTAATTTCAAAATGTTAAAGGAAAAATAAAAAACCTCAGAGCTGGTTGTAAAGATAACCTTTGAAATTCTTTGGTAGCTGAGTGAAAACTACTTCATTGTCACTTACAGGAAACAGTGGCTCTAGTGTTCTTTAATTTTATTTTAAAATTTTTAGTAAAGGTTGTTGTCAAATGTCTTTGCCCACTAAAATTCCTCCTGTGTTCAATAGAATCAGTGGGATTTCATAGGTAGCAATAAGAAATCTGAATTTGCCCTTTTAACTGTGATGAGTTCATAAATTATAGGGGTTAAATACAGACGAGGAGTTACTGATGGGAAGGAGGAGGAGTTACACCTGATCTGCTCAGCGTACTGACACCTCACTCTCTTACACTTCACCCTCTCACTTCACTCTTACATCAAGGAGCCTACAACAAATACTGGAGCCCAAGGCTCATTGTAGATCAGCTGTTGTTAAAAAATATTAAAAAACCCAACCAAATCACAAAATAAAACTTTTATTCTTTATTCCTCGTCTCTAATATTCTTATAGATATTTTATGTAAGTGGAGAGTAGCAATAACAATTTTAAAGATGTGTGACAGTAGTGCTTGGTTGACCAGGCTTCGACACTTAAAACTTGGGTTACTTTGACAAATGGAGTCTCCTTTTAATTTGGTAGAGCCTGATGTACTCACAGTCCAGAGGCAGGAGTACACTTACGATATCCAGGTTGCTCAGGGTCCAGATAATACAGAAAGGGTTATCTGCACAGGTTTAATATCTGTCTTCCAACATTCACAAGGATACTAGCAATTTAGAGATTAAAAAAGTGCAACATCATAGTTTATTCCACAGGCTTTTGTGATAGACAAGCTTGAAAATTTAGAGGATGTCTCACCACTGTTAAATGGAAAAAACTGAAAGCAAACATGTCACCATTTATTCCCATGTTAGTCTTCCTGCCATGATTACTCTATCATTACTAGCAAATGTTTTGTGAAGGTGGTGGAAATCTGCACTGGAAAAGGGCCAAACATAAGCATAAATAAAAATTTTAAGGACTGAGTTCCAAATGTGGTTTTGAAAGTCGTCCTTGATAGGGAACTCGGGATCACAATCACCTTCATTGCAAAACTGGACTAAAGACAGTTGATTTTACGGCTTGCACTCAGATCAAGCCTTTCCTCAGAGAGGTACAAACAGAATTGTTACAGAAGTGCTTGCTTCAAATTCTGTTTCCCAACAGAAACTTTCTCACTTCATCCTCCTCTCCCCAGTGGCTGAGCTGATAGAGGAAGGAGAGCCCACCTGCAGCCCCAGCAAGGACATCTGCCCTGTGGTCACTACAGCAGCTCATGATGGGAGGAAGGGATTCACAGCAGCAGATTGGCAGCACGCTGTGCATGGCAAAAGGAAGGAAAATCAGGCCCGGAAATGCTTTAGAGGTGCAGATAGGTCTTGGCCATCACAGTCGAGTTATGTGGAATTGTGACCACGGTGTAATGACCAGAGTCACAGTAGTTTCATTCTTTTGTTTTGTTTCTGGTCAGAATGTCAGCCTGAAAGCCTGGCAAAGTTTTTCCTGGGAATAAAGACAAGTGAAAAAGAAATCCATTATGCTGAGTTGTTTCTAACTGTTGAGCTAGACAGCTCTGACTCATTCTGTTCTCATACGTACTGTGCATACGCCCACCGTATATTGGCTGAGCACAGCCATAACCTTGCAGTCACAACAGTCATGTCTTTAACCCATTTTTACTAAGTTTACTGCCTTGATATTGAAATGCCAAAATAACTTAATATGGACTAATAAACAACAACTTCAGTATAAATTAGACACATTCTACTCTATAATCACATATACCAGACCAGACTATGGCTATTTTCTTGACGTGTGTGTGGTGATTCTTTGTGTGTCAGTGTTTTTTCACTCCATCTTCAGGGACTGGTTATGATTACCATTTCAAGTAATATTTTCCAGGATAAAATATAACTTTAGATCTGTTTAAATGTGACTGGTTGTGTTCAACATTATTTAAACCTCATTTTCATGGCATCTTTTAGTGCCATGTAAACTTAGGGTCAAATCATAATCTTAATGAGTAAATAGTGAAAATACGAGGATTTTTTAAGAGATCTAGATGTAAACTTCAGATTTAAACTGTATAGTAAAAAACTTGTGATTCTAGAATGCTCTGTTACTACGATCACAGACCTATATATATGCATTTATACACAAGTTATAGCCATATAACAAATTTTTTGTATCTGTATCAGTGCTGTGTATGTCTCATATTTATGTATAAGTGTCTCATATAAATGCATATGCATGTGAGGGAGTGTATAATTATATAAATATTTATATAGATATTTAATTTTATGTATATATGGTTATTTTGTTCCCCATTCTAAAAAGGAGATTTTATGGGTCCTCAGATATTTAACTTAACAGACTGCAAGTCCAAACATATATCCATCAGAAGAATTAAAGTACTTGTGAGAAGAATGATTTGTTTGATTTTAAAAAATGCTATTTGTCAGTCTTGAGAGTTTAAATGATCTGTTTATAATTTACTTTTAAGTAGGGAAAGACTGTTAGAACATCTGGTAAGTATATAATTGAACTTTACTCTCTAACATCATTCCATCCATGAAGTACTTGGAAGGGCTATATTAGATGATCTCAGACCGTACAACAATTACAGTTACTAGGTTCAGTGTTTCAGCCTTCATTGTAAGATTTCACTAAGTGCTGTTTTGGTACTATTGCTAGGGAGCAAAAATTATTTGAAATTTAAAAGGGATTTAATTTGTTTCAGATGTCATTTTGGACTTCCACAGGATAGATTAAATGGTATTTTATTTATTAATAAATATTTATGGTCCAAATATTCTCTTGTCACAAACCAGATTCTACTAACTTTTCTCAAGCCAAATAATCCTTTACTCTACAAGTAACTCAGGTGACCTGAGCAAGACATTCATGAAGTCAGACACTATTTTGTTGGTACACAGATCACAGGTTTTTGTGTAACTTATAGAAGGATGACTGATGATGAAAGGTCTCTGTATCTTCCTAACCTTCCTCTGCGATCCAGCTTTTCCATTGAATTCTTTTTCCATAACCGTATAATACATCATTATGCTGGTTTTCTGTAGGCCTGTCATCTAAACACCATGTCCAGTTTTTCATGTCCAGGTTGTGTCAGAGTCTTGCAGACTTTTTCTGCATAATTCATCTAACAGAAAAAAACTTTCCCAAAGAGTCTACTTACCTTGTATTTAAATGACTAAGAGATCTTTTTTATTCATTGCCCTTCAAAACACGTTTTTTACTGACTTTTTCCAGAATGCTCTTGTGTAGATATTTTTGCTGACCTATTAGTGTGAGCACATGGCCCCTCTCCTCAACTTGCTGAAGTTCCCACTTCTTTATTGCATCAGAAGTTATTTGTCTATGTTTTCAAGGTTTTTACAGTCTTTCTTCACCTTGAGCTTTACTACTTCTTCCAGCTTGAGATCCTGAGAGGCTGATTCCTGCATCTGCGTTAACTCACAGCAACATCCTCTGTCACTCATTTCTTTGATTTTTAAACCATGCCTTTCTGCTTTCTCCTATAGTGCCCTTCATGCTTTAAGAAAGCTCATGCAGGTACCATGTGACCTTCCTCTCATCCCTGCGTAGAACTTATGGCTGAGAGGTTTGTAGAAACTGTTGACAACAAAGATGCTTACCCTGTTGAACGCTATTGTTTAACGGCTTCTTTGTCCTCCCTTGTCAGTAGCCTTGAGGTTTTTTTTTTCTTGTAAACCAGAAGCATGCACTGGCTTTCTGTTTCATGTACAGCACCCAGCAGAGATCCCTAATCTGTAACTGGAACTCCTGGGGTCTGTGGTAGTAGAAATAATAAACGATTAAAAAAAAAAAGACTTCTTGAAAGTGCCAGGAAAGTTAACTCTTGACGTATGTATAGCAAACAACAGTTTGCTGAGATGCATTATGAATCAGAGCTACTGAGTTTGCTTGTGCATCCTGAGCTGCTTTATTCTTTTCATATTTGTTCCTGAAGCTCATTGGGCAGATGCTGGTTTTTGAGCTACAAATAAAAAGTGTCTTTCATGTACCTGATTTTCCCAATTCATTGTAAGAGCCTTACAATGGTCTATTTGTCAAATTTACATTTCACAAACTAATTTATTTGTTAATTAAGAAAAGAATCTTACAAGTTTACCTCCTATAACAGTTTGTCAGTTTATTCTTGTAAACATTCTGGACCACAACATACATCCCTGAAACTCTAAAAGCTAATGGTTAGAAGTGACAGTCTCAAATTATGTATTATTGGCGTTATGTAACTGTTTATTATATACAAATTTGTGTCAGTCTAAAAGCTATGAAATTTTCCTTTTGAATTGAATTACTGGGTAAACAAAGTAAAGTTTTTCTTATCCCATTGAATTTTTTCCTTACTTTGTCTGGTTTTTGTGCTTATTAGAGGGGCCTTTGCATAGTGTGTGGTCACGTATATTGCAGGAATAGTTGTAGCATATGCTTCAAAAAAGTTAAGCCTGGCACCTCACTCCTTTCTTTCCTTCCCAGCCCTTCCTTCAATTTTAACACTGAAATTATTATTCTTCTTTTCTATTACCAGTGTTTAGCTCTGCACCTTAATTTGTGCTCACTGCCACCTCATTCTGCATAGCTGAAAGAGACCCTCATGGGGTTTCCATTACCCCTGCACCATTAGAGTAAATGTGTTTTACCTGAAGAAGAACTGTACTTGCACTCCCAAAAAGTGAGACTGGATGAACCGCACCTAAATGAGGGCTACTTCACCACCAGATTGGTCCACTGGTCCTTCAGTGCACTGGTTTGTAGTTAATATTTTCAAAATCTGTTTTTCTTTTGAGGTCCAACAGGTTACAGCGATTGTATGACTTTTAAATAACCGTACTGTGGCAGTCTGAAATAGCGAAACAAAAAAGGAATGAGATAATGACAAAGGCAAGGTTTGTAGAGAGAAGCAAAATAACTTTTACTGTGGTTGTAGCTGGGGATGTAAACAAGCTTTCAAGCCTCATCTGAAAAAGAAGCAGCAAACTGCAAGCTAGTAATGAACGGATGAGTTCCAAAGTACTTTGTCTTTATCAGTGGGTTCAGCACACATTATATATTTGAAATTAATCTTTGTTTTTTTTTCTGTCATTAGGCTGTTTCAGAGCCCTGCTTGAAACATTGTGTGGAAACAGGACTGTTAGGCAGGAAGCAACTTTTGCTGCAATTTCTCCACTCATCTACAACGGCATTTAGTGGCTGCTGTGCTGAATAGGAATCATCTTCTTCTCATTACCCCTTATCAGATCTGGTTTGTATTCTCGGTGCCGCTCACTCCATCACAGCTAGGGACCGATAAGGAAAGTTAAGACAACATGAAAGAAATGGTGAAGGCAGTTGCCTGATCCAACAATTTCTCAGCCAACAACGGTATAAGTAGTATAGATAACAGAGACTTTTTCAGGCAGGGAGAGAAATGAGAAGAGGAAGGATAAGACCTGAATCAGGAAGGGATGTTCTTCAAGGAACGTTTGGAACAAAACAGAATGAGCTAAAAGGGGCTGGAAGAAAATATAATTTAATTGGAGAGAAGAAGAGGGCAGAAGCAAATCACAACAGTAAAGGATTTTGAGACGACTCAGACTGAAAAGGAGAGAATTTAACTGAAGGAAAAAATCTGTAAAGAAAAGAAACTGGATCAAAGAGCAAAAAGAAAAAAAAGTGTCTTCTTCCCATATTTTTTTTTCCTCTAACATTTATAAAAACAAAAATATCTTGTTTCTGTTGGATATTTATGCCCTATATTTCGTTCAAATGGCAGCAAAAATAACGTCGCTGGTCTGGACAGCCTTTCAGCAGTTATTGATGTTTCAAACCAACTATCTACGTTGTAAATCTGATGAGAATATCTATTAATTTTAGTGGTACGCATTTGGGAAGTTCAGTGATTTTTGTTTGTTTTAAAGTACAGGGTAAATCAGCATTTTCTCAAGTCTCAAAAAATGGACTATATCCAAGTAGAACCCTTTTGCAATCAAAGCTTTTCTGTCTTTTCTCAGCCAGGTGTTGGGTAGCTGATGAATATAGGATCCCATAAGATGCAATATTGGCAAGGATTTCCCGGACAGAAACATATATGCATTTGCACGCAGACAGGGAATCTGATACACCAGAACAAGTGGAATAGGCGTACCTTGAGTAGGTAGCCTGTAAGTGCTTAGTATAGCACAAGTGTCCCAGGCTGCTGAACACACAGTATGCATGCTTTAGAACTAATCTGTGCATAAGCTGTGGTCATTTACTGGGGAAATATGGGCATCAAGTAGCCTTCATAGAGAGTAGCCCAGGCTGCTATATATTTGGAAGTTCAAACAAAGTGCTGGTGCCTGTTTTTGGTTTTGGTTGGGTTTTTTTTTTGTCTGGATAGAATTTCCAGAGTGAACATATCTAAAGAAACCTGTAGGTATACTCTCACATAGAAACCTGTTCAGGGATGTATATTTTGTCCAACACGTGGACTCACAAAGCAAATTGCAATTGAATGATAGAACTCAGTTTATAGCATTCATCTGTATGATAGCATTCACATACATTTGAAGAGTAACTCTTTGGTCCTAAATTTAACGTGGAAACTGTTGATACAAGAAGAAAAGAGAACTGACACTTAAAAATATTCTGACTTAACACATCTCCCCTGCTTCCTGCTTTGTTTCTCTCCTGCCTCCCATAAAACCTTCCCCGTACCCAGCTTAAATCTGGAATGTGTAAACGTATCAAGATAACTGGATTGTTGTGCTGAAGTGGAGCTGTAATTCTGTAGCACACATCTGAGGATTGTCCGAGGGTTTTTTTAATGTTTGTTTCACATATGTGTTGGGTTTTTTTAAAAGGCATTTAAATAGAAAGATAGTTTTCCACGCCACTGTGCTGTGCTTGTCATGTGCAACGGTACACTATCAGTTCAGGAGCAGCCATATAAGATTTTATGGCTGAAAAAAGAACAGCATTTAACATTTTACTTCAACCTAGTAGCAATTCTATGATTCTTCTGCTCTTAAATTCCTTAGATAAATTTTTCACTGTGCAAAAACTATAGGTTCAGAAGATGTGGCCTAATTTTCACCTTTCTGTTTGACTAAGCATACCAGATTGTGGCCAAAAATCATGTCAAGGAGTTGAACATCTTGACACAGGAGCAGTTTGTTGCTAAATGGTCTTCTTGACAAAACACCTGTAAAGTACAGGCTTTGCAGATCATCAACTCTCCATGTTTTACGCATTTAAATATTTTGTGTGTCTTCATCCACTCACCGCTGCAAAAGTGGATGCCATTTTTTCACTTGCATTGCTGTAACAGGGCATTGTCCTTCCTATTCCCAATTGGTAAGAACTAAGCTGACATTTATTTCCATATAACCTTGTGCACCCTACTCTGTGTGTTGTAGCAAGTGAAAACTGCAGCAAGGAAAAACATTCATCAGAAAAACATCGCCTTTTTTCTTTGTGTCTCTAATCTGCTTTGCACCTACAAAGTCTGTGAATTCTTTTGCTGTAAAGGAAAGCAGTATGCTGCCAACAGCTCAGCCCCCCAACAAAGTCAATCAATAAGGCTCCAGGCTAAAAAAAATCTCAGTAATGCAGATTTTGGGTTTTAATTTCATTCCTCCTCCCATCCATTAGTTTCCAAATAACCCATCTTTTTACCTGTTTAATATTTCTTGCTCTGGTGTCTAGACAATTTCTCTTATACTTCAAAGTCCCACCATGCTCTATGACAAGGCCTTCCTAACAAGAAACTCAGGAAAAATAACACAAAGATGAAATTGCAGAGCCTCCATTGTTCTTGCTACTGTTCATAAGTCTTCTGACAGAACAGATGTCATGGGAAGATGCTGATTTAACAGAATTGAAATTGTTAATATTAACTGAATGGAAATCTACTTCCTTAGGAGACAACTTACCTCTCCAAACTCCCATTTCCTCATAACCTGACTGCCAGGTGCAGGCTTGATAATAATTTCCAAGTTCCGTTGACACCAATTTCCTTTCCTTTTAGATCCCAATAGGGAACTAGAAATCTCAGACCTTCTGAGCATCACATTTACCACCTGACTAATTTTATCAGCTGCCTGCCTGGAGGACTTCAATTCTTCCCTGGTTAATCAGAGGACCTGATGATCAATTCTTGTTATTACTGGTTCAGGAGATTATTGACAACCCACCAGAACCAATCAGCCTGGATGCCTGTGAGCTCATTTTGGTTCAAAATTTCCTGGCTTTTATAAACTTCTTTCCCATGGAAAGTACTGCTTCAGATCCAAGGTTACGATTTCAGCCTCATCTCTCAAGAATTCAAACTCATATTTTTTCATAGAAAAGAATTTCAACCTTTTTGCTTATCTAAATGATCCTTTATATACAATAGTAACAAATAAGCAAACTATTTCTTCATTCACGTGTGACTCTCCTTTAAATTTTTTATTCTCTCCTGTCCAGATTCATTTCATGTCATATTACCTTGGTTAACAAGGTGATCCTTTGCTCTGTCTTTATACTTTTTGCTACCTCAAGTATCTTCAATTTTCAGCCAGTCTTTCTTTTTTTCATTAGGAGGGAGGTTCTTTCAATAGCTTTTCCCATTTTGAAATGGATTTATAATTTTGAATTTCAGAACACCACTCAGATCTTGGTAGGCCACAATTGCAGGGGCAGGATTCTCAGCTTTTACCCAGAGGGGCTTTCCTTTTATCAGGTTACATGGTTGTCTCTCATTGCACTCTCATTTTGACATGCAGACATCCCCTGCCATGACCCAAGTGAACTTTCAGTGTAAACAGAAGTGGATTCAGCTTGGTGGCATTGAGCTTTAACTGCTGAACAAACAGCATACATTAAGTCTGCACCGTCCTGCACTGCTCGATTGCCCATCTGGCTTCTGAGAAAGCTCTAAAATTGTCACATGCATTGGTTGTAGTTTTGTGCAGAAACACTAATTCCTAAGAAGAATTTGTCTACATTTATCAGCAGAACATTGAGAAGACAGTGATCTAGGTACGGTGATGCTCAAAATCTTTATAAACCTTGACTCAGTTAAGCTTCTGCTGCATCTCCATTAAATACAATTTTGTTTTATAAAATAGCCACCAGCTTTGCCAGTTGAGCACTTGACTATTTCATATTCAGTAGTCTGACATGATGTCTCTATCTATATTTGCAATAGTGTAAAGATTGTTATCGCTTTATCAGAACTCTTAAAGCAGTCTTATCCCATATTTATATGTGCAAACTGAATTGGAAGAAGAACATAGCATCTAACCCATGTTCAGCTGATATGAGACCCAAGCACTGTAGTGAGTCTCCAGCATGTCCCTGAGAACCAAATTCATGTTATTTCTTTACTGTTTGATGAAACTCTTGTCCTCTTAGTCTCATCCCAGTTCTAGTTATAACTAACTCTGTGCTGGATTCCTCACACTTTAGCGTGTAATTCTTAAATTTTTAGATTGCTCTGTCCTTGGCAAGTTCTTAATCTAGCAATGTGTTCATAATTATTATCATATTCTTTCTTCCACCTTTCCCACACTAATGTCAGGGTGCTGCACAGGCCGGGGACTCCCTGGGGGCCATGAGCGGGGAACACCAAGGCAGCAGGGAAGGACCTCGCAGCCTGGGCACATCCCACCATCACAGCAAGGAAGCAGGGCACTGGGAGGCAGCTGGAGCAGCCCCAGCCCAGGACATTTGGCACCTCCCTGGGGACCGGGTTGGGTCAAGGCCAGGCAGGGCTGTTGGCCCACCTGTGGGAGTCAGGATCAGGCCTGGTGAGAGGAATCAGGGTCATACACAGCCCTGGGATGGCCAGGCAGGGCCATGGTGATGTTAGTGCCCTCAAGGCTCTGACAACTAATTTGTTATTGATTCCTCCCCTTTTATTTGCCCTTGTCTTTATGGTAATGCAGGTGATCCTAAATTACCACCATATGCCAAATTTGGTCACTTCGTGTCCTATTGGCTTAACATCTTTTCATATTCTTCACAAAAATGTAACACGTCTATGTTTCATATGAGTGGAAAATAGTGACATTGAATGCTGAATTTGAAACTAATTGGGATCTTTTGATCTTTTTGGGTGTTAAGTTTTCAGAGTTTTCTTTTAAGTACATTTTGGGTTATTCTTCTCCAGAGATTAGGTTTTTGACAAAGCTCATTTTTCCCTCACTTGACCCTTTCTGTCAAACTGAATTTCTTAATGAAATTTATTCAGGAGAGCTTGAGGATATGCAGGAAGTATGATATAGAAATTATAGTTAGTTTGAGATATGTTTTGCCTGTCGGTTGATGACCCTGAAACATTAGTCTGGGAAAAGTTGGTGGAGAAAGATATTTAAAGTAACAGCAATTCAACTGAAAGTTGGCTAGTATAGACAAGTTATGTGTCACATCCAGCTCACCTGAAAGAAAATGCAGAAATACACAGGCTATACGGTATGGCAGTACATTTCTTAGGCTTTAATTCTCTGGGGATAGTAGAAAAACCCTGATGAGTGGGACAGAGAACAGGCTAAAAGACTATGTTTCTGTTCACTGTCCTCAGACTTTGACCACAGAGAAGTCACCTGGTCAGTTCAAGTTTCATCACCCTATCTGTAAAATGCTTTCTCATCTTTGTAAAGCATGGTAAAGAGTTTGTAAAGGATGTAAAGCATTCCTAGAACCCAGCTGAAAGATGAAAAAATGCAAGGTTATTGATACCTTATCTAAGTACAAACCAAAATACGCACAAATGTGCAGCAAGAAAGTTTTGAACAGTGAGCATCTTTAAAAATTTTCAGGAAGAAAGCTGCTTAACAAGACATTGAGAGGCTAACGTGATGAATGGAGCATAAAGCTGTAGATAACTGAAAATTATATCCCTACAAAATCTGTTTTGCATAAGGGAGATGAGTTACACATGAGAAGAAGAAAAGTTGCATTGTTTTACAATTAAGGGATTTAGAAAATTCTGTGCAGACTCAAGTCAGATTGCATCTGTGCAAGGTAATCTATCTGGTACTGTACCCCTTCCTTATTATGCAGTCATGAATCCTAATTGGTTAATACTGTATATAAGTAATAAAATGCCTCTTTACAACTATATGATGAAAATTATTTCTCTTTCTGCCTGGCTTTCAGTGAGATTCCATTGGGTTTGCATATCAGCTCTTCAGTGTATATTCAGAAGGCATATATTAAAGCTGTCATAATCATTTAAGAAAACTTGTATGTTTCAAACCCACAGTCTGGAGTCCTAAAAACTTAATGAGTACACTTTTGATGACTTTTGTTTAAAAGTGAGAAGAGTCTTACTGGAGATCCAGATGGAGATAAGCCCAACGGGGCAGGAGGTTCTGCCAACATTTCCTGGCAACTGAAGGCAAATGAACGGAAGGGCCAGTCTGTGCATGCACTTCAGTTAACGAGGTACTGTGCAGCTTTTGTTAAAATTCTGTCTAAGTTGGGGTTTTTAAATGCTGCATTATCTCACAGTGAGTTCTCTTGGACAGCTGGGTGAGGATGCTTGAACAAGCAAAAGGAAAAGCACAGAGTAGTAGAAGGGGTCTCTTCATGGTCGATTCAGGAACAAAGACTTCTTTGGGGCTGCTGCATGCCAATAATTTTTCCAGTAACACCACACATGAGGCTTAAACAGGGATAAGCATACTGTCATAAGTAAATTTATAAGGCTGTGAGCTGAAACTAGTTAGGCTGGAGCAGTGGAGAGTGGCAGTCTCCCCAAGGAGATGCTCTCATCTATGCTCACGTTGGTCAGACGTACCCTGAAGTCAAGAGTTTAATTCCATAATTTGCATGCAATTCAGAAGATCAAACCTTCTTGTCCTTATTTTGGTCTCCCCTCAGGCTGAGAGTGAGATATGCAATACAGAAATAACAACTGAGATGTAATGCTAGTAACAGGCACCTCTCAGCTGAATCCATTGGTTGGCTGTGTTAGCATGCATCCTCTAGTCTGGGGAAAAAGAAAGTGTGTCACTGCAAAACACTTAGATCTAAATACTTACACCATTGCTGGCTTGTGCATACTGCTTCACACCCACTTCAATGCAGATGAAACTAAATCACTTCCCTCACCCATCTCCCCCCTCCATAGACTGAAACAGTCTTAGCAGAGATGCAACAATTCATAGACCACTTCTAAGCTAGGTCCGTGGTTTGAGAAGTATCTCACATCCCCATTTACTCTTTGTTGGGAGACCTGTCTAGCCAAATGTAACCTGAGATACTTCAGAGGAAACTGAAATCCTAGAAACACAGGAGCTCAGATAAATAACGCTGAGCAGACATCCATCTGTTTCAGGGGTGGGAACGCTGAGAATAGGCCTGGTTAAAGGAAATAATAGATCATACCCTGGCAGTTGATCCTGGCCATTTTTTAAGCTAAAACTCTTTGAGGAAAATCACAACTTCACAGAATTGTTTTTGTTCCTTGAAGGCTCAAGTTTGAAAGCTAGTTAGGGTTTGTCAACAAAATGAGACCACAGTGCCATAGAAATTGTCCTGTGACTTTAAAGATCCTTTTCTCAAGCATATCACTGACTTTCTGTAAGCTGTTTAGCCCCATATTTCTACTTGCAAGGGCCAGTTAGAATCTCTAATCCATTTTTCCCTGCTAGAATGAATATTTATTGATACAACCCTTTATTTGTAACTTTGTTGCTGAAACATCAAAGTATTTCTAATGAGATTTTTAAATAACTGCCTCTCACGACACAATTTTAATGTATATATCAAATTAGCTAAGTATGAAAACTAAGAGCTAAGCAAAAGCAAGCAATTTCTTCCTCTTCATTTCCTAAAAGAAGATTGTAAAGCAGTGTTGCAATGCAATGCAGATGCCCAAAACTGTTTCCAAGACTTTTACATTAAGGTGCCTTTACTGTGCAGGAAGAATTCAGCTTCTTTGTATTTTAGACAAATTAAGGAACATAAGCTTTTCTATATGAAATTAATCCCAGTCTTTACAAATATTAATAGCAAGATGTTAATGCTGCAGTTTCAAGAGTATTTTGGAATATTTTTATTACTATGGGGATCTGAATGGAAAAAACCCTAATACACAAAACTAAGCCTGCCTTTGTGACACTAACTGTATGATTTTGGGGACTATCATTACAAACAACAAAGATATTGGCTTAGTTAATGACAAGAGATGGTCTAATTGCAAAATTTCAGAAATAAATAATCTGTTTAAGGTTAGATTTGCACTGGCCTGGGTAAATCCTGAATTTCCCACAGAAAGTACTCTTCCACTAAATATAAAAACCAGTTTAACCGCAGTAGCATGCTGCTGTCTTTGGATTTGTAATATTCTCACCTTTGTCACAGTTTTTCAAACGCAGATTTTGTTATATAAAAGTCACCTTTTTCTCAGATGTTTTTGCTCTTCTCTAATCTAATTTAGGATTTGATTTTCATCTTGAAACCAGACCACTTTGATGGAAGAACAATGAATTTTCTATTTCACCCACTTAGAATTTAGTAAGCCCGGGAGATTTCGAAGCGAATTGCTTTTGCTAAAATTTTTAAACTTTTCTATAGCAATTTCTCACTTTCAGACATTGCAGCACTGAGACATTGAATTTTTAGTTACATTCCAATAATTTGAAATGCTCTACTCTTTTTTGCAGGCCTGCTGTCTTCAGGAATGAAAAGACAGCAACTGCATTTGCTCTCTCTCAATTTTTTTCTTTCACTTTACTAGTGGCCTCTTATTCCCTCTCTTTCTATTAGTTTATTAAATTTTAATAGGATTGAATGTATTTTGCACTTCCATTTTCCACCGCTATGTAGGATTTACTTGCAAGAGATTTCTTTTTATTCTCTTTATCATTTCTCAAAATGGTACTGACTGTGAGACCAGCAGCATCTTCCCCTAAAAAAGCCAACAACTTGAGTTTTATTAATGAACAACAGGCTTTTTAGTTAGAAAGACCTGTTGATCGTTAGTTTGAGATTATTTTCCTTCTTGCATTCTTTGTAGACTTCAGTATTAGACTGATTTCTTTAAATTAGTTCAGAGAAAGGATCATTCTTTTAAAAAAGTGTAGATATAACTTGAGTTTTCAGAGAAGTGGTGAAGGAAGAAATAACAGGATTACACTAGGGACATGAGGAAGCATGAGGAGGAAAATAATGGCCAGATTAAGAGGTAGATGGCAACCAGAGAGTGTAAGGTACTTTTTTTTTTCCTTCCAGATTTTATCTGGATCCAAATCGAAAACTGGAAACCACTAGTGATGTCTAAATTAGTAAGGAAAGGGGAGGGAGAGTTGATGGGGGTGCAGAAATCTCTCCTCCTTCTATGTTATCCATTCAAGGATTTTAACCCAGTTCAAAAAGCACAGCATCAGTTAAATGCACATTTATTGCTGTGATTGTCCCCAGACAAATTCTTTGGGCTAGCATGCTTGCAATAGTAGGCTAATTCATTCTACCTGAATGAATGCTTTTTCTCACCAGAAGAATGCCTTCTTTGAATGCAGACGTGTCAAAATATCTTCCTTTTTCTAAATGATAAATTCTGTTCTACATCTATCCTCCTGTTTTCAGACATCCGTAGGGCATTTGAACTGTATAGTGATGAAACAAATCTAGGCAGTTGGGGAATCACAGACAATTTCAGTGAAGGTAATGAACATGTGGATGTATGCCTTTTCTTAACTGTACTAGTACACACAAACTAAGACATTTCTCGATGGACAATGTTCCTGTAAATTATTCATATGATGCACTTACTGGGCTGTGAATGCCCCACAAAAAAGCACTAATCATAGAATCATAGA
>VWZL01000994.1:197427-214290 GCA_013396915.1 Stercorarius parasiticus | reverse complement strand
GCAGCCACCGCCGCCGGATTTATAGCGGCCCCGGTGCGGCCGGGCCGCGGCGAAAAGTGAAGCGGAGCGGGGCCGGCGGGAGGGCCCCCGGGGCGGTGCCGGCACCGCCTGCCCACGGCCGGACCTCCGTTCCAGGCTGGGTCCCTCCCTGTTCTCCCCGTTCAGGCTGGGACCCGCCATGTCACCCCATCCAGGCTAGTACCTCCCATGCTTCCTCATCCAGCCTGGACACTCACAACCCCCCCATATTTTCCCACCTGCCTCCCAACCTCTTGGGTGGGACACCCCATGCCTCCCCCTGTCCAGGCTGGGGGGAAGAAGGGGGTTCAGCTGGCGCCAGGGCTGGCGAAGGTGACATGGGCTGGTGCCCACAGCCATCTGGAGGGGGACTGGGTGTGAGGTGGGCAGTTGAGGAGGCACTGGGGGTGCCCCCGAGCCTTTGTCCCACCCGTCGCACTTTCCTTGCTTTGCACCAAACTGTGCTCCAGTTGCCTCTCTGCATTCCGGGATGTAGATGGAGATGGTGGAGGGGGTGCTTTACTCCATGCCTCAGTTTCCCCAGCTCTCTGTGGGTGAGCAACCTGCCTGGTTTAGGGTGTCATATCCCTACAGTCCCAACCCCGGGTGCAGCTCTCCTTGCACCTCACCAAAACCCCATCTATTGCCACAATGGACTTGGGGTCTTTCCTATCATTTTTTTCCCCAGTGGTGTTCCTGAAGCAGCTCCTGCAGCAATAAGGGCTGTCTGTGCCTGGTGCGGGGACAGAGCACATGGGGCTCTGAGGTGGGTCAGAGGGGGCAGCTGGCCAGCTTCTCTGCTCTCTCATACCCCACTTTTCTCCTGGCTGAATGATCCACAGGGCTGACATCTCCCCCAGGCACCAAGAGCCTTTGCTGTGCCAATGGCAGCACCACCCTCCTGCCAGCGGTTACTGCACAAGGCTGATCTTCCCCCACCCCACCACAGCAGGCGCTGGGGGGACATGAGGGGAAGCAGGGAGGAGGTCAGGAGTCACTCTGCAGGGACACGGGAGCCACATCCAGCTGAACTCCTTCCACGCTGCATTTCCTGTTGTTTGTATCGGCAGTGAAAACCAAGAGATCAAAACAAAGCTAGGCCAGGCTAGGAGTCCCTTCATCTTGCTGTTTATTCCAGTGTAATATAATTAAAGCAACAGGAAATATGCTTTCCCACAGTGCCTGGACATCTTTAAAAAGAAACAGCACAAACAAAAGCTCCACAGGCCAGGTGAAGGAGGGGACAAGGGCAGAGAGGCCAGGCTCCACGGCTGGAGACACGGTGAGGGATCTGCCCCAGATATCTGTGTACCTGTCCCCTTGCTGAGACACCGAGTGGCAGCTCGCATGCAGCGCTGGGCCATCTGCAGGTTCACCTGAGATCTCCTGGGTCAGGAGCTGCCACCCTGCTCTGCATCTCCCTCGACACTCTGGAGAGCATCCCCGGCGCCTGGCCCCTCCACACAGCATTTCAGTAGCCCACCCATTGCTCGGGGAGTAAGGGGGGGTTTGTGTCCTGTGCTGCCTTACGTGATGAGGCTGGAAGGGACAGGCACAAATGAAACTGCAGATCTTTGTTTTCCAGCACTGTCTGGACCTCCACTGAACACAAGAATTGCTGTGGAAAAAGCACTGGGCAAGGCAGGGTGGGCGCAGGAAGAAAGGAAAGGGCTGGAGAGGAGTATTTCAAATACTTTATTTTAAAAAAATTCCCAGTGAAAAACACAATGGCTGTGCTTTTCTGTGGGTAAGAGGCACAGCCCCTGTCTCGGGCCCTGGCACCGCTCCCCAGGGGGGCAGCTCAGGGGCTGTGCTCCTGCCAGAAGGCAACACAGCACGGGGCTCCAGCTGGGGAGCGTTCACAGCTCTGAGCAGCCCCTCTCTTAAAAAACATTTAAAACCAGTTGTGAGAATAAACTCTGCGGTGTTAAAAAGGGAAAGAGAAAGGAGCAAGGGAGGCTCTGCCAGCCCTGGAAGGCTGTGGCTGGAGGGCCCACGCTCCTGCCTGGGGAGAGCCACAGTGCTCATGGTGCGCAGCAGCTTTTCTTCTTTAAAGAGAAAACAATCAACCAACCAACAGTAAATTTTTCCAAATTTTCCCCGCAGACACAAATTTCACCAGCTGCTCACATAAACACGCCATCTTCCTCACGGGAAATGCTCCTGTGGAAACCTGAGCCTTCCTTCTCCACTAAACAACATGCTTCAGATTCCCTGCAAATACACAAGGAGGCACAAAAGGGTATTTCCACCAGTATTTCAGCCTGACATAGAGGCTGGGCCAGGCGTGCCACCCCTGTGTCTGATGGACCGGGCAGCGACACAGGAATCCCAGCCTCAGCACAGACACCGGTCCTGGCTGGCCCCTGCTGCCCTCCTCCGAGCCACACCTGGGGAACTACCAAAGGGAGACTCTGCCACTCCCTCTGCTGTTGAGTGTCTCCTGCAGGCTGATCGCTGGTTCAGGGTTTATGGGCCAGCACCGGAGGGGCACACGCTCACTGTCCCTGCTGCCTTGTCCTTCCTCCGGGCTGGATGTGCTGCCAGGAGTGCGCAGCACAGATCCCTCCCTTCCAGCTCTAGAGTGATGCTGTTCCTCCTCCTCTCCTGGACAGGTCAGGGGGGATGTCCCCTCCCTAGGATTGGCCTCTGCTTGGGAAAGGACACCCCCGGGCCATCGTAACTCCCAGCCACCTCCTCTTACTCTGCTTCTAACACCAACACATCACAGCATGCACAGAGAGCGAGTGAAAAGGGCTGCCGAGCACTGTCTTGCTGTCCCCAGCTCCTCCTGGGGACAGGGACAAGACAGATGGGCAAGTTGTGATCAGGCGGTGGACCAAACATTCCCAAAGAAGTGTTTCAACAGACGCACACTGAAGTCACTCATCTCCAAAGGACGAGCACAGACCAGTCCTGCAGATTTGCAACTCCTCCCAGGAGTTGGGTCTCTTCTCCCTGGAGAAGCGAAGGCTCAGGGGGACTTTGTCACAGTATTACAGTATTTGAAGGGCAGCTACAGAGAGGACACAAGCTCTCTCTCTACAAGGAGCCACATGGAGAGGACAAGGAGCAACAGGTATGAGTTGCGCCAGGAGAGGTTTCACCTTGTTATAAGAAACAAATTTTTTTACAGTGAGAACAATCACTGGAACAACCTCCCAGGGATGCAATAGAGTCCCCACTGCTAGAGGTGTTTAAGATGCAACTGGACAGGGTGCTAGATAACGTCAGGAAAGGTTGGACCAGATGATCTTTGACGTCCCTTACAACCTAGGCTGTTCTATGATTCTAATAAGGACGAGGCCCTGCGATCACCTGCCCAGCCAGAGGAAAGGCAATGGCAACTTTTGCTAACAGGGACCCACAGCTCTGAGCTGACGTGCTACTAACACCGAGATTCCCAAGTGAAGGAGACATTAGACACGATGAGCCGTCAAGTCAATGTGGTTCATGTTTCTAGTCAGCGAGAAAGACTCCAATGAGCTTTCCTGAAGTCCTCTCTAAAAAGTCCTGTAAGCCTGAAGCACGAGTGTTGGCTTGGACAACTCACCTTTGATAGAGTTAAGAATTTCTTGAATTCTCTGTGTCTCATTGCGATCTGGTCTGCAACTCGGTGTGATCTCCAGCACATAATCAGGACCGTACTCTGTGAAGAACTGCAGAAAAGAGAAGAGGTGAGGCGAGTCAGCAGAGAGGTCTCTGGCTGTCTGAGGCTGGAGGGAAGGCTCCCCATGGGTACCTGTTTGTGAAAAGGCGAAAACATTTTCTCCATCTGAGGGACTCTTAACTACATCAAGGAGGTGCTTCTGCAGTGTCTGTGTCCACCTGAAGTTTGCAACCGCTACCAATTCAAGGGCTTTGGAAGCAGAGCTCAGTGGTGCAGCCAAGAGCTGTCTCATCCCTATCACAATGCTTTTTTTGGGAAAGATGTTGACACTCATTTTACACACGGTTATCTGCAAACCTGATTTTTTATATGAACAAAATTAAAGTGCTGCCTATCAGATATCCTTCCTTTCGTCTCCCCGTCCCCTTGCACAGTGCTGCATTGACATGAGTGTGAAACACCTGGAAGGAGAAAAATCAGCGTGCTTCAAGGTTAATAATGTGTCTTTCCTGGCTGAGTGCTCCAACAGTGTGCAACTGAGCCTGAATGAGAAAATCTGCAGTACATGGGCTCCACATGTTAATGCAGAATCACAAATTATTGCCATCAGTTTTATTTCACACGCATGCAGCACTGAGAGAAGAAGCAGACACAGCAGGGTTAAAAATTCAGCGGTGAAGTTGCAATCGGTCCTGTTGCTACCCCCGAGAGCTCCACCCCGCGTAGAGCTAGTCCAGACTTAAAGACATTGTACCAAAGATAGGGAAATTCACAGCATTATAGTCTCCCAAGTGACTAATGATGCACAGGGCCGGGGTTTTCTTTAAAGGTGAGATTGGAGGTGGCATATCTGGCGACCCAAGAGCAACATCCAATCCCTGATGTTCTCCACCCAAGGGTATTAAGAGAGCTGGCTGACATCACTGTGAGACTGCTCTCCATAACCTTTGGGAAGTCATGGAAATCAGCAGACTTCCCAGAAGCCTGGAAGAAGGTTAATGTCACCTCCATCTACAAGAAGGGCTTAATGGAGGATCCAGGAAATTATAGGCCCATCAGTCTTACTTCAGTCCCTCGTAAAGTTATGGAACAAATCCTCCCGGGGCCTCCCACAAGTCAAATGAAGCATGTGATTGGGAAGAGACAGGACAGATTCACCAAGGGAAAATCGTGCTTGACAAACCTGATCACCTTCTACAACAAAGTAACCTACACAGTTGATGTGGGGCAAGCAGCGGATATTGTCTACCTGGATTTCTGCAAGGCTTTTTACATGGTTCCCCACAGCCTCCTCCTAGAGAAACTGATCCGTTACCATCCAGACAAATGCTCTGTGTGGTGGTGGGGGAAATGGCTGCCAGGCTGCACACAGAGGGTGGTGGTCAAGAGTTCCTGTTCAAACTGGCAATCTGTCACAAGTGGGGTCTCCCAGGAATTGATACTGGGCCCAATGCTGTTTAATATCTTCATAAGTGATCTGGATGATGAGATCCAGCGTACCGTGATGAAGTTTGCTGATGATGCCAAACTGAGTGGGGAAGTGGACATTTCTGAAGGGAGAGCCACCCTTCACGAAGGCCTGGATAGGCTGGACGAGTGGGCTAACAAGAGCCTTATGAAGTTCAACAAGGACAAGTCTTGCACCTGGAAAAACATAATCCAGGAGCGCAGCACAGACTGGGATCTACCTGGCTGGGGAACAGCTCTGTGGAAAGAGACCTCAGGGTCCTGGTGGACAAGCAGCTCAACATGAGTGAACAGTGTGCTGCTGCAGCAAAGAAAGCCAACGGGATGCTGGGCTACATCACCAAGGGCATCAGTCGCAGAGATAAAGAAGTCATTATCCCACTCTACATAGCACTGGTCAGAAGACACCTGGAATGCTGTATTCAGTTTTGGTCCCTGCTATACAAAAGACACGTGGACAGGCTGGAGAGGGTCCAGAGAAGGGCCGTAAATATGATCCAAAGACTGGGAAGCCTGCCATATGAGGAAAGGCTGAGAGAACTGGGTTTGTTCAGCCTTGAGAAAAAAAAAGGCTTAGGGGAGACCTTATCACCACGTTCTAATATTTAAAGGGTGGCTACAAAGAAGATGGAGACTCCCTTTTTACAAGGAGTTACATGGAAAAGACGAGGGGTGACGGGTACAAGTTACTCCTGGGGAGATTCCGATTGGACGCAAGAAGAAAATTTTTCACAGTGAGAACAATCAGCCATTGGGATAATCTCCCCAGGGAAGTGGTGGATTCCCCAGCATTGGACACTTTTAAGATTCATCTGGGACAAGGTGCTGGGCCATCTTGTCTAGACCGTGCTTTTGCCAAGAAAGGCTAGACCAGATGATCCTTGAGATCCCTTCCAACCTGGTATTCTATGATTCTGTTCTCTCTGCACTAGCAGGGGCAACAAGGACTTCTCCAAGCAGACCTCAACATGCCAGTACTGATGAGGAAAACAAAGTGGCTCCTGAATGCTACAGGTTATAGTCCAGCATTTGAAAGCAAACCTGAAATCATGCCAGGTTTAGCATCCTGTGAATTGCAGCGTTAAGGAGCACAGTAAGCACATCAGCTCTTCACACAGAACGGGTAAGGCAGGACACATGCTGCCTGCCAGACTTTTTTGTGGTCCAACACTATATTCCACTGAAAAGGGAGTAAAAGGCAGATTTTGACAGCTGCATTGACTCATTTGTGCAATGAGTCAATTGCCCAATTGGACCCAGCCAGCTGAGTTTAAAAATAGAAAAATCTTTCCATTTTAGCAAGTCAGGGTTTTGATCTATGCTTTCAACGCTGTGAGAATGAGATCCAATCTGTCCCCCACATCAACGTGGGGCAGCAGGAAGCTGCAGTACATTGTGGCTGCTCTTAGCTCATTAAAAAATTACCACGACTATTCGTATCAGAGATGGAGCCAGGGCCAGCCTGAATGGGAGCCTTACCCAGCTGTATCATGCAGCATGGGAGCACATGCTTAGCTAATTAGCAGGCTAGCCCTCTCTCTTCCAAGCTTCTCCCCAGCCAGCCCAGGGACTGAGGTATATTTTTCAAGCAGACTGTTTTCACAGTTCTCTTAAGTAATCTCCCTTTATAGCTAAATATTTTCCTTTCTTCTCCTCTGCCCAGAGATTGCTTTGTAAAGCCCCTGCTGAACACTGACATTTTTCCTGCTTAGAAAGACTGAAAATGGCTAGAGCAGAAGAAAACACCACGTTTTATAAGGTCCTCACTGAGAGCTCGTGTCCCTAGTCTGGTTTGAGTTTGCTCCTGTACCGTGAACTGGAAACAGCTACTCCCAGAGCACACAGGCTCCACTGGCAGAGCCCACTGACTCCACAAACCAAGGAGGCTGGCTTATTTGCAGGAAAAAAGGAAATACACATAAAATCTTGACTGCAGCATCCATGATAAAGCACATGGAAAACGCACACCTCTCAGCAACTGGTCTCGGCTACACAACCTGCTGGTTACACAGGCAGTCGCCCAGCAGACTTTGTACGACGGGTCTAGCACACCCATCCTGGGAATCAATGAGGCACAGTTAATCCTGACAAAGGCATCATTTTGCACTTCCTCATCCTCTGATTTCTGTGGCATCAAGTGAAACAGAGCACCAATACGGTTTCACGCAACTGTTTTTCAAAGTCTATGTTAAAGGGCAAAAGTACCTGTACTTTTGCACTGATGTGGTTTATGGCAATCGAGAAGCTTTTGGTATTAAGTAACTAACATCCCGTAGAGCAGCTCCATGTGCTGAGCCACCCAGTATGGGTTGCAGAACATAGTCACGCAGGAGAGGTTGGGGCTGGATGGGTTTTACACCATCCACCGGAAAGCAGGTCAGCAGTGCAAGTCTGGTAAATCTTGAACTGGCTTATCCAAGAGCTCTGATGCAGGTGATCTGAAGCAAACAGTCCCAGCTGTCCAACACGTTTGTACAAGCACCTTGCATCCACTCTCTTGCAGTTTGGAGGGGATTCAAGAGGTGGTTTTCAGTGCTTCGGAAAAGACTCATTCTGTTTCTTATCTCTCAGAACAAGGAGGATGTTGCAAGCAGACAAGCTCAGGATTCAGCAAAAACAAAACGTCTGCACTACTCGCTTACCCATTTATTTATAGCTGGGGAAAATACACCTTTTTTGTTCCTGAAAAAAAACCTGTAATTTTCAGGGATGAAAAAAAAGCGTTGAGAACCAAGACTCACAAGGAAAGCTAAAAACTGAGTAATTCTACTGAGTAATGCCAGATCTGATAAGTACTATGCCAATAGCAAAAAACGAGGCATCTTATAGAAGTCTAAATTTTGTCCCTCATTTTTAGTACAAACAGTTCATTGGTGAACACTGCTGCAGAGGGACTGTGACCCCCTGCACCACCAGCACTAGATGTTCAAAGAAATTCTGTGCTGGTCCTTCTAGACATCCTAAGAGTATTTAAACACCATTACGCTGTTGCTTAGTCAAGTGCTTTCTGAATCTCAAGACCACAGCCGTCTTGTTTTCAAGCCCTTCTCTACAAACTCATGAACAAAAAAAGAACAACCAAAAGACCTCCGCATTTCTGAATATTGACTTTCTTTCATAGTAACTTGATTCCAAGACCTGGAGCTGTAAAGAACATCCCCAAACCTCTCAATGCTGGAAGCGAAGTGCTGAATATAACTGGGTAGAATTTGGCCTGTCACCACTGACAAGACGTGCCAAACCTGGCTGAAACATATTGAGAGCAGCACAACCTATCCACTTCACAGCAAGGTGGTTCATCAATGATCTGTCCCAGGCCACGTGCTCTCATGAGTTTCCTTCAGGAGGTGAGCAGAGCCCTGGGGCTGTACAGTGGGGAAGTGGTGCCTGGACTGCCGTCAAGCTGCTCTGTCAGGAATTCTGCACTGATCTCAAAAAGCAAACTGATCTGACAGCTCAGTTTCCAGGTTTCGTGTTAATCAGAATGGGAATTCCTATTTAAAGCAAAGAAAACACAAAATCAGGAAGTACCAACCTTTATTTCTGTGCACAGGCACCGATAAGCTATTAAACCATTAGTGGTTCTTTGCCAGAAGCAGCAGAAAAAAAACCCTGTAAGTCTGACAAAAAGACATGAGCTCTGTGTGCGCACAAATACATACGTACACATAAACAGAAAGCACGTGCTGTTTCCCCTTCAGATTATCTCACAGATGTGTAAATATTTCATACCCACTAGCCTCCAAACGAGTTCTCTTTCTTTATGACTTTTCCCCCTGCCAAATCTGCTTCCACCAGCTTACCTTAAATACGCCAACCCACCCTAACAGCACAACACAGGCAGCCTGAGCCATCTTGTGGAAAGATTACAGAGGGTGAAATATACTGACGAGAAGGACTTGAAAAATACACAAAACCAGTCACAGCTGTAGCTCTGGGAATTTCTGTTAGCAAGCTCTGCAGGACTAATGCAAAATGAGGACGTCTCATTCTTAATCACGGAGAAACAGGCTGCCACACAAAGTGCTAGCCTGGAACTTGCACTAGCAGCAAGGTGAGGAACTACATTACCTTCAGCTAGTTCCATCTAAGGGGGAAAAAAAAAAAGCCTGCTCTAAATGCAATGACTCATGGAGTGAGAGAAGGGAACAGAAGAATTCCCATCAAAGTGAAGGGACACATATTGAATACACAGTAAGACACTCCTTCTCCTGAAGATCTGAAGTCTGTAAGGCTTAAACTAACTTGTCAAGTCAAAAATCCAGGTGTGACCATCACATGGCTCTGAAACAAGGCAATGGCAAAGCACTGCCTGGCATCTGGCTGCTCTCTGTCATGCTCTGCAAGATGAGCCTGCTAGAAAAGATAGAAAGTGTATTTTAAGTTCAGTAAATGGCAGAGCAAGATGGGCGATGGCTCTCAAGGATGGTGTACAAGTATTATTCCAAACCATGTCTTGCAAAAACCGTATTTGCCTTCAACCATCTTACTGTCTTCTGCTTTGACAACTGTGACTAGCAAAGACTGGTCTTCCAGATCGCTTTGTTGTAAAGCAGAGCCACTGAGAGAAGCCAGACAGCAAAAGGTCCTCGATGACTTTGGATGTCAACTCCCAAGCTGGCTCATCCCTTCCACGGGCAGCTTGCAAAGAGCCATTTGACTTTAACAGACTCAGATCCCTCGTAGGAAGCGCATGAGTGCAAGCGTGGCAAGTTGTGTTCTGGAGTACCCAGTGGGCTGGCATGTGCGCTCAGATCTGTGCCCGGGGCAGCTGGTAAATGCCGCACTGAACTGCACACCCTGCCTGCATCCATCATCAAATCTGCTGGTGGCTGGGAGCTTCCTCCCTTGGCAAAGGGGGAGAATGGAAGCTTCATCCTAATTTTGTCCAAGCCCTCCACAAGGCAACAGCCCATCTTATGGATGCGGAGTGGGATGAAGCTTGCTTTTGTTTACACAAGGCTTTCCTGGTTCACTCTGTGGCTTTTTTAAACAGAGCCAAGTCTTGACGTGCCCCTCTCCATGCTTCAGAGGAAGGCAGAGGATATGCAGCCATCCCCACATCCAAGCTGAAATGCAGTCAGGCAGAAGGAGGACCCCAGATGCACTGCAGAACACAAAGATATCCTTGAGGGAAGGCTGACACCTGCATCCTGGGCACTGAATTGCTTGATGGAGTTTGCCTTCTCCGTGTAGCCACCCACCAAACACCCAGACAAGCACTCCCATGGCATCTCCAAGTTAAGAGCCCCAAACCAAACCTCCACCATCCTCGCTGGGACATTAAGCATGTGGGGTCACGTTCTGCTGCGCTCATATGCATCTCTTCATTGTGAAGGGGCTGGCAAGCAGTGGCACAAGAAGCCAGGTTTCTATGCCCTTAAGGAGCATAGAGGTCTCAGAAAGCCAGGCCTGCTATTTTTCTCCCCACCAGCATCTGCACAGGGAGCTGCATCAGCACACTCTCACTGCACTCTCCACCGTGACCTCTCCCCAGGCCTCAAGCACAAGCATTTCTTGTAGCTGCCTTACTACAGAAGCATCTCCCTCTGCTAAGGGCCTATGTGCATGTACTGTTGGACATGGGTATTTCTGACTGTGCTGCGTCCCAAAGGCAGGGTTCAGCAGCAGGCTTCCAGGAGAGACTGGTACCTGTACATACCTTGCAGCTTTCCTCAGAAATAAGACTTTTTTCAGTGCTCCTAAGAAGCAGTAGGTTCCCATCCCTGGAGGAACGCTCTGGGGGAGAAGCGCAATGTGATCCAGTACAAGCTGTCCCGTGCTGGCCTTAAGACAGGGCTTGCACATCCACTCAAGGATGAGAGGCTAGTAGATCTCAAACTCCTGCTCTCGTGCATGCCAAAGCCCGTGCAATCCCTCACCAGAAGACCACAACGTGCTGAACAGCTGAACCAAAGGAAGCCCCAATGTGGCAGCTATGCAGGTACCTGGCAGGAACCCTCCCATGAGTTTCATCAACCAACTGGGATTCCCATGACAAGGGGAACAGATTCTCTGGGCATAGATTAACACACACAGAGGCTGGGACGTAACAGAGGTGGAGACTGCAGTTGCTAAGACAAGAGCTGGGAAGAAGACACACACTGGCCCTCACATGCTCAGGCTGCACATGCCTTCTGCAAATGAGCAAGTAACAGCGTTTTCCCAGCTGGCCCCTCCTGGTGCCAGGCTCAAACTGTCACATGCAACACAAAGACCGGCCTCTTCACAGCTTCACTGGTTTATTAGCTTCGGCTATTAATTTCCCACTGACAAGTAAACAGGTCCATCTGGCAATATTTCCAGTTGACTGTTCTTCTTCCATGAGTGACAAGAGCTTGGAGGACCACAGACACAAGGAAGTTATTGGTTTGAGTAAAGCAGCCACCAGGCTGCAGCCTCAGCTGAAAGCCCACAGGAGCAGGATCAGGCAGTTTGGTCTGTGCGGACAGGAGCCAGATCGGGGACAGCATCCAAATTAAAAGGCAACATTAGCTGCAGTGAAGACAAGCCTAAAACTGCTCAGGATCTGACATGGCTTCTGATCTCGTGGAAAACAGGACAAACAATAAGAAGGATGTCAGCTTCACTGCAGATTGCCTGCAGCTGTCCGACTGCAGCAAGGCTCCTGCCTCCTACCCATGGGAGTGTTGCTGTGTTAGAAGGAACTTGCATTTAGTTAAGTACCCAAATCTAGACCGGATTAAGAGGGGATTCTGTAGCTAAGCTTCAACAGAGCTTTCCACTCTTGGAAAACAATTTTTCTCCTCTCCAAGCCAGAGTGGTCTTCAGAAATCATGTCAAAGAAGGTGTTTATTGCTGCTGTAATCTTATTACAGAGCCATTCTGTCAGACAGCTTCAGCAAAACATGGGATCAAGTAACCAGAAATTGTTGCATTTGTGTCTGTCTCGGAGACAGCGTTAACAGCAGCCCCAAACCCAACTTTCTTACTAAGAGACATTCAGGCACTGACCCAAACCACTGTCAAGCAACCAAGTGCAAATCAGGTAGAGAAATCACATCCAGGTTTGATGCACATCTGCACTGCTTCCCATTTTATTTCAAAGTATGAAAAAGACTTAAGCTATAAATCCAAAGATGCAGTTTCCAATGAGAACAAAAAGTTGTCTGAAAGACTCTACCAAGGAAGAAGAGATGGGAAGAACCAAATTTTTACACTGCAAGAGGAGCTGCTGGAGTCTCCAGCTGGGAGGTCTAAGCCCTGAGAGTTAGGTAAGAACAGCCTGGTGACACTGGGGATACTGGGACAAAACCAACCTGAGGGAACCAACCAGAAAATCTGAGCATTTCCTGTGACAGAAATCTTTTTGAAAATGGAAATTTTCCTAAAGGAAGTGGTGGAAGCCCAACTGCTTCCATTATCTCAAACCAGATAAAGCCCTTAAGAATAAACAAAAGGGAACATTACTGTACTGGGTGCCAGTTTTCTTTGAAAGGGGAGTTTTGATATCTAAAAGTAATTCTTTTTTTCTATGTCCAGTTTTCATGAGCCAGGCAATTTTCCAATTAATTTATTTTTAAAAATGAAAGTCCTGGTACCTGTTACTAGCCCTATATACCCCCTCATAGGTATCTTAGCAATCTTCTCACACAGAGAAATGCCACAACATTTTCTGCACACAGCAAGACTTACACGCTGTAATACACAGGCTGGGGGCAATGGGCAAGGATAACCTACCCACAACTCCCCGACTGTTGAAGAGTATCCAGAAGACAGAAAACTCAGATGACACAGATGGAAGCTGCTGCATACGTGTGAATTCTGCCCATTACAAGGGTACAGACCTTTGCATCACCTGAAACCTCGGTGCTACAGACACTGGACCTGTCATCCTCGTCGTGTGAGGTGGATGCAAATACTCCAGGTAATTCAAGCCGAGGTGGCAGAGCGGGCTCTCAGGTGTAATGCTCCTGCCTCATTTACGGTAGGCAGGATTTTAATGAAGAACAAGACTAACGCCCCTACTTTTAGTGTTACCCCATGCAAGGTGCATATTGGATCACATCTTTGCATATAACCAGGCATCCCTGCCTCGCTCCAAACCAGAGGCTCAGCCAATTCAGTCCTGTCAAGTACCGGATGAAGAGCAAGGAATTACAGAAACCAAAAGGATGGCCCAAAATGTGCCACCTGGAGAAGCAGCCACCCCCTTTCCTGAGTGCACTTGGCAAGTCCCATAGAGCCCACTGTGCACAGCCAGTCGCTAGCTTCGCACTTTTCTTTTTACTCAGGGTCTCATTTGTCTAGGACAGGTTTGGAGAACTGCTGAACACCCAGAGCTGCCCCCAGGACCCGCTTAAACATCTAAGTACCATAATAGTGATGAATCCTCTTGCAAACCAAGCCTTACATCTTACCAATGGGCAAACAGAGAGATAGCAGGATACTTCTTGGCCATACATCACTTCTGACCATCCAGAAGACTGGAAGAGCACCCAGAGAAACTCTGTGTTTGCACTATTCTTTATACTCATCCCCCCGCATCTGCTATCTGCAGCAGAGAGGAGAGGAGTCAGGCAGACTGACAGCTTCCTGGACAACACTGCTCACTTGAGATGGTGAAGGAGGTACCATCCTCCAGACTGTACATTCCCATGCTATTTAAGATCACTGCAACAAGCCAAGTGAGCAAAGTCCAGTGTCCAGGCCAGGGGGAAAAAAAAAAAAAAATAATCTCAGATGCACAGTTTGGGAAGAAAGCTCTTGTGGGCTGGGAAGGGGAAACAGCTTTTGCTACAGAGGGTTCAACTCCACTTCCCAGTTCTCTTCAGCTCTGCAGAATAGCCATTGCCTTTTGGGAATCGCCATCTGCCAGGCCAGGCGCCCAGCTCAACACCAGCTGAGCAGCCAGCAGACACTGGAACGTGCCTCAGTGCACAGCCAAAAAAGAACAGAAGGGCTTCATTGACAATCAGGGCTTTGTGACAGCTTCCCATGCTTCACACACATACACACACACGCCCCCTGCAATGCAAATCGTCCCATTCCCTGTCCCAAGCCCCTCGCATTCCCCCAAAAAGGCCTGGCCCCCTGTTCGCTCACTGCTGGGAGCAGCAGTGGCAGTCGGTGGGGTGGGGAGCGAAGCAGAGGTTGTTCAGCAGGTACAAAGCGCTTTTTGTTCCCTTGACAGGGCTCAGATGCTGCTTCTCCTGCTTCTAATCCTCCTGGAGACCCCCAGAAGAAGGGGCAGGAGCAGTTCAGGAACGCAACTGTGTTCAGTTTGTGGTATCTTAGCAGGGCCACAGCTTGCCTCTTTGATCCCTGGCAATGAGAAGCGCATAAGAGGTTGAATTCAAGAATGAAGACGTTTACAGACCGGCCTATGGGGATTCTGCCCCAGGACCTCCTCCCACAGTAGCAGTGCCCTGTGTTATCACGACCCCCTGTGCTGGTCACTGGCTGGCGGTCCCTTTCATTTGGTTGCCAACACCTCCCTCCCCAACACATCACGCTCAAGAAGTGCCCTGCAAGCACCACTCTGGGACCCCAACACCAAACATGCTGCTGGCTCACTGCTGCCTGGATATAAACAGTCAGTATCTCATGCAAAACACTTGATTCCTGCAAGCACAGCCGGAGCACACGATCACACAGAGGCAAAATCTTCCCAGCTGGGTGCAGGTGCAGAACAGAGCAACACGGTTTACCTCCTCCCCAGAAAACAGCCTCCAGGAGGGCAGCAGCAGCCAGAAGGCTGGATCTGAGAGCCCACCGCTCTGCCTGGTGAGCCACCTTGCTCCCACTGCACACGAGCATACTGTGCTGCCTCCGCCTTCCTCATTCTGTAAATCCCACCAAAAAAAAACCCAACAACCACACCTTACAAAAAGATCTCAACATTGTTTATGAAAGCATTTCACACTAGTTTACTGATGCTTCACTCCATTTCCTCATGTCCTGTCGCTGGTCACCAGAGAGATTAGCACCCCCGAAGAAAGGTGCAGACTGCTCTTATCCTTCAGGGCACTTGGTGTAGGAATCATTAACACAACAAATAAATCGTTCAGATCAACAACAAACAGGCAAAACCTAACCACCTGCAGCAGTTAATTCCTACAGACGGACCCATCCTTTTCACTGCCTGCATATATGAAAGATCCAATCTTGTTTAAAACCTGTTTCTGCAGAAACCTGGTTAAAGGATTATAAGCATGACACCTCTCGAAAAACATCTTTTATCTGTAATCACCAGTTTCTATAATGACGAATTTCCAGTTTCAACCCACACAAATGCTTTACTTCCTCATGCATACTGGTCCACGAGATCCTTAGACGAAGGCAAAACCATAATTCTTGTGTGTAGTCACGGTAAGCTTGAACTGCGTTGCACATGCAGGTGTGTTTCTGTAGAGTCAATAATACTCATCTGCTGTTCGAGACCTAGATTGCATCCCTTCAACCAGCCGTCCAGCCCCGCTCGAGACTTTAAAAGCACCGGCACTGGAGCTGAGACAGGTCATATGGGATCACAAACAGCACCAGGCCCCATGGCCCCCTGCAAGACTGCTGGTCAGAAAAGCTCCAAAGTTGCACCTGGTTGTTACTTCCTGTAAATTGATGAAAGTAGGGCTAAAATTTAAAGCCTTGAGAGAGGCCTGGCTCTCTCCTGGCAAAAGTAGACGCACAACCTAAAGAGCTCTTTGAGCAAACAGGTGACTCCCCCTCCCCACCCTCTCTGTAATTATCTGAGACTGGCGTTTATTGGCGCCTGAGATCCCTTGCAAAAAGATGCAGCCAGCCTTGGGTTTTGGGAACAAGCACCCGCTATGATGCCGTTTGGGTTAGGTAGAACGACTCAGCTCTCGCGTAAGAAGGAACCGTTTGTCAGAGCTTTACCTCGTGGTCGGGGATCTCGGAGGACAGCGTTCTCCCAAGGATGACCCCAGTCAAGTATGTCCAGCAGCGAGCTGTGTTGGCAAGGTTGTAGCCTCCTGTCTCCAGCAAGAATTGTGATTTTGGAGGGGGAAGAGTGGGGAAAGGGAAGATGGAAGAGAGAGGGAGAGATTTTAGTGGAAGGGACAAATTGCGGAGGCAACACACAGAGTTTACATGAATTCAGATTATTTCATCCACTCATGCTGTGGCCAAAACCTGCATTTTGCACCTGCTAGCTACACGAGGCCAGATCCGAAAGACGCTGTATGCAAGGGCAGACCTCCCAAACTGAACCCCAGTTACATCCAGTGTGGGACAGGCCAGGCTCCTCCAGCCACCATCTCAGACCCAGCAGGAGCCCCTGGCCCCACGTGCTGGGCTCTCTCCTGGCAACAAGGAAAGGTGTTAAAAGGTAGCAGGGAGAGAAGCGCAAGGGCAGCAGTGGAGACAGGGGATTCCTGCTTTTTAATGCCAGCCTTCAACCCATAAAGCGTAATACGCATTCCCAGACATTCGCTGGTGTGGAATAATTACCAAAATGATAAAAAATACTGCATTGTTCACACATTATAAAATCAAAAAGTTTCTAGGGTAGAATACAGCCGCAGCTGCTACGTGAATAATCCACCATGTCATCTGTGATTCCCTGTACAATATTGCTTGCAAAGCAACACAGGGGATGAAGCGGAATGGAGAGTCCACGGTCTCTCCCTGTGATAATACAGCAGATATGGGAACAAGATGGTACTATGGAACTGATAAGATGCATACTTGCTACCCTGAGCCAACAGTCTGCCAAATTTTGACGAAATGCTGTCCTTTGTGCGAACTTTGCTCATTATAATGTCATTATAATACCAAAACACACC
>VWZL01000994.1:149421-196036 GCA_013396915.1 Stercorarius parasiticus | reverse complement strand
CAAAGGCTACCCACCTCCGAGGTGCGACCACTCCTCCTTGAGTCTGCGCCCTGAATTTTTCGTAAACTATACCTTTAAATGTGAGGTGAGAGAATTTTACACCAATCATAATAAAAGTATTTATGACTAAAGTCACTCAAACCCCACCTTGAAGGTACAAAATAGTCTAAAAATAGCCCAAGAAAGGGGGGATATCAGGGAAGACACCACCGTGAACAAGTCAAGGAGGACTCCATCACAGACTGCCTTTGACTTCCGGGACCAGCTGATGGGCTGAGCCTTTCTTCCCCCCCCCAGTAGTGACGCCTGTGGGTAAGACCTGGACTATACCGAGTGCTTCCTTGGGAAACTTAGAAATCTCTCTAAAGAGTCTCTTCCCTACATTTATAGCCAGGCTGTATTGTTTATAACTTTGTCGTGCATTTTGTATAATTAACAATACTTTTATTTGCACGTGGTTTGCAGACAGTGTATTTATCCCCAGCAACCCATAAGAACCTATATATCTGTTGCTTAAACAAACTGCACTGTTTAAGTAGCTAGTCGTTTCGGTTTCTCATTGAAGGCGACCAAAGATTCGAGAGTGGCCGTGCTAGTTCATAAGCACAACTAGACTGAAGGTGCAGTCCACTATTAGTGTATCCAAATTGTAATAGTTTAATATATTAAACGCAACTGGACTGATAGTGGTGAATTGGGCATCGCTCAATTTAAACCCAGCCACACCTACCCTCCCACCTTGGTGAGGAGTGTTAGAACACAAGGGGGTTTACTTTCTGCCAAAACCGTTTTACCCCTTTCACACAACAGCTGGCGAGCTCTTTCGCACTGTCGTGTTTGAGAGGATAAATATGAAGCTCATTAGTACAACTTCCAACTGCTTTACAAGTAATTGAGGTTTCACGGTCAGTATGGTAACGGTCACCTCCATGGCAATGGTACATGAGCTCACAAGGAGAAACCTGAGCTGAGAGCAATCCTGCAAGAGACTCAGAAAAAGGGTTTTTTTTCCACAGCAAAGACCACTAAAATAGTAAGAGAGAAAACCGCTTTAAAAAGAGAGGAAGACTGTATTTTTCAGCATTCCCTTCTGTTTGGGTTGGGTTTTTTGGTTTGTTTTTTTGGGGTTTTTTTTTGTGGGGGTTTTTTTTTTTTTTTTTTGCAAGACTCCTTCCCCAATTTCCCCTTCAAAATACTTCCACAAGTTGCAGTGGTGGGACACACCCACAAACTGAAAAAGTGTGATACACAATTTCAGTTGTGAAAATACCAAAAAGACACTTGGTATTTTCACAACTGACAAATAGTTGGCCCTCAGTTTTTGCCAAAAGTTTTGGGGTTTCTTTTTGCCCAAAAGGTGCCACTCCCAGCATACCCACAGACATGCCACAGCAGGACTGAACACTCATAACCCTTCCAAAACAACATGCACTGGCACATCAAATTTTAGGCTCAATGTGCTCTACCTGATCTCTGCCACCTCAAAAAAGACAACAGCTAGAGCTGATATGGCTCCAGGCATAGAGCTGGGGGGCTCTCCCCATCACACAGTGGCTTTTGCTGTTCTGAAATGCTCTGCTGCATAAAGCCTGTCCCGTGCTCTCCCCACTGGATAAGCAGCTGGTTATGCAGCATCGCAGAGCTAAGTCAACCTTAGCTTTCACTAGCTATCAGAGCCCTGCTATACCGTGCAGACAGCCAGTCCTTTTCCCAAGCCCCTGCTTGAATCCACACCAACTCATTCATTGCCAGATGCCTGAGGTAGGTTTGGGAACACAGTGCTCGCTTTTAAAGAGAAGCGCTGAATTGCTGATCAACAGCGATGTTAATCAGAGGTGCCAGTGAGAAGCCAGGGTCAGTTCATCGGGGTTAACAGCCTCTGCTCTCCTCCGGAGGAACCGAGGAGCCTTTAACTCAAGGTCTTAGGGTTAGGATTGAGACTTCCACCTCTCAGTATCAAGGATTTTGATGGGGCTTTGAGCAACCTGGTCTAGTGGGAGGTGTCCTTGCCCATGGCAGGGGGTTTGGAACTAGATGATCTTTAAGGTCACTTCTAACCCAAACTACTCTATGACTCTATGATTTCAGGCCTGTGTGAAAACAGTACTGAGCCACAGAGTGCCCTCCTGAGGCTGCCCAGAAGTCACCCTGCTGAACTCCAGCCAGTGCCGAGTCCCAGGGCACACACTCAAGGAAGGGTCACAAGAGGACAAACCTGTTTCCTTGTGAACAGCAGGATGCGCGTGCACTCACCTCCTCCCAGGATCAGAGTTGCTAGCTGCCACTGCAGGACGTACTTCAGACACTTGCCCACTCCCTCAGGCGTCATGTTGAAAGAGCACATGGGATCTCCGGCAATGGTGTCTGCCCCCAGCTGCAGCACAACCGCATCTGGGTTGAACGCGGCGTACACCTCCTTCAGCACACTGTGGAGAGGAAAAGCGGTGGGGGTTACCACAAATGTGGCTCAGAGGGATGCTGGTAACATAGCCCTGATCCCTCAGATCCATTGATGTTTCTCAAGGTGTCTGTATTCTCTGCTCCCATCCCCTTCATACCAGTTATGCTCCCTCTGCTCCCAGTTAGCCTTCTGCCTCTGCTACTCTCCTGCAGCAAGTTTAGCTCTCAAAGCGCTCCTCACAAGGCAAAAGCATCACTGAGAACAGCAGGGAGGGGGGATCTAGTCCTGATCAGCTTAGTGGTAGCATCAAACCACACATTTACACTGACCGCCCTGAGCAGAACGGCTGCAAGCCAAACGCAGGGGCTTTTCTCCCCTGTTAAAGTCATGGTGAAGAGTAGGGTCTGGCAAGACAACAATCCTAAACTCTCAGACACCTCTCACCAGGACAGGACGAACAGAGGAAGGCTCTGTCTAGGTTCTCACTCTCCTCTTTCCCATATGGCTCTTAAGGCAGAAATACATTTTGCCCGGCTCTAGCCGATGCTGGGGTGCAGCACGGGCAGTGTTCTGGAGACAGTTTATTAGAAGTATTTTTTCTTGCAGAAGGCAACTGGGCATGTCAGACATTTGGCTTTGCTCCAGGTTTTTAGTATTACAAACACCACAACGGGAATAATCCTGTTCCCAGCACTGTGCTCCAAAGCCCAAAATACAAGGCAAATACTGGAGAAAAACATGTTCCTTTCACAACAACGTTTTTATTTTGCTAAAGTAGAAACACATGTGATCTCTCGAATAAATGTTTTTGCCTTGGTTAAGAGAACCTAAGCATCCCCAGTTCTTATTTGATATACTTATGATAGTTCTTATTTATTCTCTAAAATCCCATGCAAGTAAACTGTATCAGAGCAAGAGGGCTTACGTTTCACAGATCTGGTAATACTTCTCATCCTGAATGCCGTCTTGAATAGGTACATTCACACTGTAATAGCGGCCTTTTCCCAGACCAACATCTGTCACATCACCTGTGCCTGAAAAACAGAAACACCCCACAGTTAATTCTGAGGCAAAGGGGACTGGCAGCAAGAGAAACATGTGGGATGTCTCAGATGAGAGCAGAGAGCCAGGACCTTTGCCATGCTTATGGAAAAGTCCACTTGCCACCACGAATAAAGGAAGGGTTGGATGGACCTGGTTCTCACCCTTTTGCCCAATTCTGTCATGCAGCTTTCAAGGGCTGCAGGTGGCTGCCCAGCAGTGGCTCTGCCCAGAGCTTAGCCACAGCCAGAAAGGGGGAAATGCCAAGCATAGTTCACTCTTCGTTCTTTTTCATGGGTTAACAGGAGAGGCAGTGAGAAAGCTCTGCTGGACAGAAGGGATGGGACTTGCCTTTGCTGGGGTCTCATCAGCAATGCAAGAACCGAATTAGCACAAACCTCGCATGTTCAACTCGCCTGGGAAAAATCCTGGTGAAAACTTGTGCAGAGAAACAGTCATGACTTTTGACGTGAAACTAAAGGCATCTTCAACTCCTATCAGAAAAGGGAAGAGAAAAAAGCTTTCATGCATCATTCACATAAATGACAGAGTCTAAACACACAAACAAGCCACTCGATAAACACAAGGCAGCAAGCAGAGCAGGAACAGAATGAACAAAGCAGAAAAACAGATGTGGCGAAATAAATCCATCCTTAATCAACGGAGACCCAAATTCAACTGCAGCAAAGGTCATAACTGGAATGAAATTGGCAGGTCTCATGCTAATCAGTACTGAATGGGTCTCAATAGCTCAAGTCAGTGCCCACATTAGCAGCACTCGCCTGCGCTGCTTGGCCTGCAATGCTGAGGGAGGGAGCTGAGGAGGGATGCCTTCGCCAGGGCTTGACTCTGATTAGAACCAGAGCTACCGGGCTCTCTCGCTTTTTCTCAGCGCTGCCGCGGTTCAACGCATCTTTCCTTTTCCTTAAAGACATATTAAAATAGCTGGGGTGGGGAGGGAAAAAGAAGTAACAGGAAACTTAACAGAAACCAAATGCGGGGGGAAAACAGAGCAAAATGAAACACACCATAAAATTTAGGAGAGCAGGACATGATAAATGCTGTTGAAATAATGTCCCTGAAGGAGAGAGCATGGCCAGCTCTGGCTCTAGTTTTATAGCGTCAAGTCTTCTTTTAAAAGCAACATTTACTACTGACTGCTTCCCTCTTGCAGTGGTGGCATTAAACTATTAAGCACTGTCAGCCGCTGTTCTACTGGGATGGCAGACAGGGGACTCGGGGAAGCACTTGCTGGAGAGGCCCTGGCAGAGGGGATTACTGGAATGGCAAGATACTGTTTGCTGCTTTAGGTACAAGACTGCTGCCTAGACCCTCAAGAGAGGTCTGATGAGCAGCATAAGGCAAATCCAGAAAGCAGGACAACGCAGAAATGGATTGAGGGAACTTGTACTGAAAGGAAGCAAAGCCACAGCTCTTGCAGCAGGTAAAGCCCTACTGCCCCGACAGGCCTCGACTTCTCCCATTCCTCCCCCTGAGTCTGTGCATCTCTGCTGTTTGCAGCCTGTCCTGCACCTTACCATCCCCATGATGCAAATCCAAATCGACATAAAGGACACGGTCAAATTTCTGGCGTAGCCGCAGGATCCCCAAGACAGCGTCATTCAGGTAACAGAAGCCAGAAGCTTCATCTCTGTGCAAACAATGTTTGTCAGGTTGAACATCACCAATGCAATCGCCATCAATATCAGCATTGTCACTTTTACTTTGCAAGTCTCCACGTCACAGTGGGGCAGAGGAGGGCAAAGAGCCTGGCCAAGGCCCAGCAGCAACCAAGGGATGGGTCAGGAGCAGCTCAAAGCAAGGCTGGGAAGCACAGGGAACATGACTGCTTGTGCCAATTGCTTCTCAACCCTGGGCTTTGGGAGATGGGGGACATAAGTTAAAATAAAGTTAAAATAAAACATATATCCATGGAAAATGGGGAAGCCACGGAAACAAATTATTTTACCACGCCAGAATCATGGGATTCAAGGATGAAATTTTTACTTCTCCTGTTGTTCTGGAAGATCGTTATTGACACTACAGTTCAGAGCAAACAGCTACCCACAGACCACGGGGGAAACCAGAGGTGGGTCCCATGCAGTTTCAAACCTCTTATTATTAAACCAAAAAAGCCACACAGTTTGGACAACATGTTGCCATATTCCCATTCCCTTCCAAGTTGGGAGTGGCACCAATTGTTTGCCCCTCCACAGCCCCTCTCTACGGACTTTGCAAATTCAATTCCCACCTGAACATCAATGGATGGTGGGACACCTCTGAATTTATCTGCCCTAGACCCACACTGCAGTCCATGACAGCACCAGGATTGGGCTGTACCAACCTGCTCTCAGGCCTCTGCCCTACACTCTGCTTCTTTCCTATCTACCTCCTGCCTTCCCTCACCCCTCTCACGCCTCGCTCTCTCTTCCAGCTGGATGGCTGCACCCTGAGGGTTCGCAGGGAAGCTGGGACCTAGGAGGCAGGGTTCAGACACCAGGTGAGAAAACACAAGGGAAGAGATTGTTTTCTTACTTCTTTGCATGATGCCACCCTCCAGGCCAGTTAATCGCTACCTTGCACTTGCCATCCAGCAGGCACTGGGCTGCAGTGATGGTGGCTCCTCCCACCGCTGCCGCGTACTCAAAGATCCCTTCAGTAGCCGGACAGTCGTAACCTGTGGGCAAGAGTCCATGTGTCAGACACGACAGGCCTTTTCCTCTGGTGGTAGCACATTCTCTTTGTTTTGGGCTCTCTCTTTAACTGCTGCTCTTTCTGTTCCAGGGACAATCAAAAAGCCATGGTACAAAACTCTCACAACACATATCAGATTCAGACCACACCGCAGATTCAGGAGGCGTAAGTAGGGAAAAAAATTGCATTGGGTTTTTGTGGCAAAGTTTTTGTAGTGGGGGGAGCTGCAGGGCTGGCTTCTATGAGAAGACAGCTGGAGCTGCACCCACGTTGGACAGAGACAACTCCAAGACAGACCCGTTGCTGGCCAAGGCTGAGTCCATCAGCAACGCTGGTGGCGCTTCTGTGATAACACATTGAAGAACGCGTAAAAAATGCTGCGCAGCAGCTAGGAAAGAGAAGTGAGAATATGTGAGAGAAACAGCTCTGCAGAGGCCAAGATCAGTAGAGAAGGAGGGAGAGGATGTGCTCCTGGCAGCAGAGTACGGATTCCCCTGCAGCCTGTGGTGAAGATGATGGTGAGGCAGGCTGTCCCTCTGCAGCCCATGGAGGTCCACGGTGGATCAGATATCCACCTGCAGCCCATGGAGGACCCCACGCCCGAGCAGGTGGGTGCCCAAAGGAGGCTGTGACCCCATGGAGAGCCCGTGCTGGAGCAGGCTCCTGTCAGGACCTGTGGCCCCAGGGAGAAAGGAGCCCAAGCTGGAGCAGGTTTGCTGGCAGGACCGGTGAGCCCCCACGCTGGAGCAGCCTGTTCCGGAAGGACTGTACCCTGTGTAAGGGACCCACGCTGGAGCAGCTCATGAAGAACTGCAGCCCATGGGAAGGAACTATGCTGGAGTAGCTCATGGAGGACTGTCTCCCCTGGGAGGGACCCCACGCTGGAGCAGGGGAAGAGTATGAGGAAGAAGGAACAGCAGAGACAACGTGTGATGAACTAACAACGTCCATTCCCCATCCCCCTGCACCACTGTTGGGGAGGGAGGCAGAAGAGCCAGGAGTGAAACTGAGTTTGGGAAGGAGGGTGGATGAGGGGGAAGGCGATTTTAGTTTTGTTTTAAATTCTCAGTATCCTACTCTGTTATTAATTGGCAATAAATTGAATTAATTTCTTTAAGTCAAGTCTGTTTTGCCCCTGATGGTAACTGGTGAGTGATCTCCCTGTCCTTAACTCAACCCACAATCTTTTCCGTCACGTTTTCTCCTTACCCTATTGACTAGGGGGACAGAGCAAGCATCTTGATGGGCACCTGGTGGGCAGCCAAGATTAACCCACCACAAAAATCAAGAATCAAAATGTTTCCTTCCATTCAGATTATTCACAGATGGGTCTTGAAACAGCTTCTGATCTGTGTGCCTGGCTAGCCTGATCTACTGGTCCCTCATACCAATCTTGCAAAAACACTGCCGGTTCTCTGGCTACCCTACCAGGCAAGCCCTGACACTGTCACTGATGTATCTCCCCCTTAAAACAGACGTCCACAAAGGAGACAAGCCTAGGTATGCTGGAGGTCTATAGCTAGAATATGATCTTCACCTATTCCTACAGCAGCCTCCCTGGACGGGAAAGCCTCGCCTGCTTTCACTACTGCATTGCTCAGGCTGTCTTAAGTCTAGGCAGGCAAGAGCCCTCTGCTCAAGACGTAAGTAAAGTCACCAGGAAAACAGCAGCCGCTCCAGTCCCTGGCTGTAGCTTCAGGCGGTTGTTCAGGTGTGCCTCCATCACAGTAGGCTTGTGGCAGCCAGTCTCAGCTCTGTTCCAGGGGCGGCATGTCAGGGCATTCTGTCCTGCCCAAGATCCTCAAACCAGCAGCAAGAGGCAGTGGCTCGCGGTACACAAGGGACAGGCTGAGCTGCAAGAAGCAGCAGTGTGAGGCTGTCGGTACCCTCTGCTGGCAAGAGTGAAAACGCCAGCCTGACACGTGACTGCTGGCTGAGAGGGTCCAGCAACACCCCATCACAGAGTGCCTCCCTCTACAAACAGCCAGCAGCCCACCTGAGCTCACCCCTCTGTCTAACCTCAGCGCCAGCAAAAAGCATCCTGGACCTGATACTCAGTTAATCACTCACTGAAGATATGCGTCCTTACCCAGTCCATACTCCACAGACTCTGGATGGTCATCATCTCCCTCCTCACTGACCTTCTGCAGGTGCTGCAGGTAGGCATCCGTGTGGAAGCTCGCCATCTCCTCCATGGAGGCCACTTTTGGCTTGACTATCCTAGACAGAGAGGAGGAAGGTAGCATGTCAGGACAAGAGGCTCTAGGGTTTGGCTGGAAGGCCCAGCTTTAACCTCTTCAGACAAGAAGCCTTCTTTTGCTAGTTACTGTTGAAAAAGCAAACAAAAGCCCCTCCTCCTATTGCACCGGACTGTCACATTGAGTGAGAAAGCCGCTCAGCTGAGCTGGAGTAGGCCTTTTCCCCAGCTTGGCACTGTCTACTGTGCCCACTCTGATGAGGAACACCTGCAGGTGCTGCCTGCATTAACCTTTCCACTTTGCTTCAAGTTTTTTTTTTCCCTTTTCTGCATGTTCTCCTAGTTTCAGCAATCCCCAGCAGATCCAGCATTCTGGTTACACACAGAGGAAATAACAGAGTGAAAACATCCAGGCCCAGCCCAGCACTGCGGCAGGACACCAGCCTGCTGGGTCAAGAGCTGAGCAGCACCTCACATGCTCTTAACTTCGCCTGCATTCAAAGCGGAGACCGTCTCTCTCGTCAGCAACTTGCACATCACCTTTACCGGGTTTGGGTGCTTTGCAATCTGTCGAAATAAATCTTATGGCATGTTGAAGCCGTCTCCAAACCTCAGACTCTGGGAGCGCACACAGGCAATGCAGTACAGCTCCATTGCTACAGGAAGAATGCAAGAAGTTCCCAGCTCAAGGGTATCCCAGGTGCCGAGCACTTCTCACCCCACGGCCAGGGCAAACAGCCCTTTGGGTCCACCTCGGTAATGGTACCTGCAGCCATATCCCACGCACACTCTACCAAAATGACCAGAAAGAAAAAAATACTTTTAAAAAAAAAAAAAAAGGCCAAATAGGACTTTCTAGCCCTGCTGGAGTGCAGGATTTTTTTAAGATTTTATGAGATTCTACATAAGAGCGGCTGAGCTAAGCGTTTTCTTTCCCTTCATATCCCGCAGTGTCAAGAGACTAATGGGGCAGGAGGGTTCTCACTCTTCTGCCTCAGACCTCAGCTTGTCTTCTCTCACAAACAGCACCAAGACCCCACAAAAAGTCTCCCAAATCAATCACAACACAGCAAAACAATATGGTCCCTCTCGGCATCAGCACAGGCCAGTGGATTTGGAGCATGCCAACAAGGATGGTTTCTACACCACTACTTCTGCTCAGACCCATGAAAGCAGCGGGTGACAGCATGCTCTACAGAGAAAGCACAAGGCAATTTATATTCAGTCAGACCACGAACGATAATCATAAGTTACACCTGCCATAATTACCATAATCTTGTCCATTTAGCAAAACAAGCAGACTTTCCTTAGATCCTAGAAATACATGCTGCATGGGGTCCCATAATCACGCTGCCAGTGGGGACAGTATAAGACCCACAGTTACTCGGTATCTTCCAAACCTTAGCAGAGAAAAAACTATTCTCTTCACAGAAAATGGGAGCACTTACTTCATCTGGTCAAGTAAGGAATATGCTTCAATCAACGAATGTACCATACTGGCCTGAAAAAAGAAGATGATGACTGTGAGAGCAGCTCTAGTGCAGGTGACAGAAGCGCAGCCACTGGGGCAAAACGACTCGTATCGAAGGTGTAAGGTGCCTTTTCCCAGAGCACAGCTGAACTGTCAGAAGCCTGAGCTGGGTCCCCGGACAGGGGCTGCCCCCGGAGGTGTGCGGCACAGGAGGGCGCGGGGGGCCTTCCCACCGTCTCGGGAAAAGGCACGGCAGCGCTCGGCTCCTCGAAGACGGGCACCGGGAAGTGTCACTTCTGTGTCCCTGCTCCCGCCGCCAGCGGCGGTGTGACGGGAGAGACGGGCTCTCCTCCCGCTCAGGGCCCCACCGCCGCCCCTTCCCCCAAGCTCCCTGCACCCTCCCGCTCTCCCCGGTGCCGGCAGCCTCCCCAAAGCCCCGTGACTCCCCGGCGGGCTCCCCTCCGACCCCAGCCCTCACGACCGCGCTCCCAACGCCCGTTAACATCCAACCCCCGCCTTTCCCCGCCAGCCCCCGGCGCACCGCTGACCCGCTTGGGCACTTTGCAAAGGGAGTCGCAGAGGGCCACGTACTCCGGGCTGTACACGTAGACCGGCGGGGCCGCCGCCGCCATCTGGGCCGCCACGCCGGGCCGGGCCGCGCCGCCCGGGGCACGCCGCGGCGGGCACTTCCGGCCGCGGGGCAGGCTGGGAGGCACCGCGACGACCTGAGGCATGCCGGGAGTTGTAGTCCCCGTCCCCCACCCGGCGAGGAGACCGGAGCGCACGCTCGCCCTAGGAGACATTTTATTGGGAGTCCCCACCGCCCGCAGCGCGGGGGGGGTGGATTGTCTTTAAAAACGTAACAACTGTCATTAAAAAAGGCCGGAGGCCTGCATGCACCCCTCGCCCCGCGCGAGAGGGAGCAGCCACGTGCTCCGCCCCAGACTGGCTGTCCCGGTTTGGAGCCCAAACCACGTCAGGACCCCACTGGCTCCCAAACCGGCTTCCTCCCGGTATTCTCGGGACGGAGGGAGCAGCGGAGCAGGGGCTGCAGCCCCCTCTGCCTGGGGCAGAGTTCACCAGGCGTGGAAGGATCATCAGGCAACAATTATACAATATCGGCTACCTCAGGATGCAGCCCTGAGAGGCAACCCAGGAACTTAACCTGGCTTTAAGGAGATCACAAAACACGCCAAGGGGACCGGCTCCGGAGCCGGCCTGATCCGCAGCGGAGCAGCAGGTCTCGGTCCACAGAGCCACGGCCACCCCCACACCCATAAAAGCAGCCTGGGGAGCAGAAGCGAGCAGGAGCACAGCGACCGTAGCGGGCAACCAGAGCGCCGTGCAGCACGGCATATGTGAAGGGGACAGTGATGCTGCCAGCTCCAGGTGTGGCCTTCACCCTCCTCAGGAGCTGAGCTGTGCTACCCACCCAGCAGAAAGCCGTGTCCCCTGCACTCGCCAGGATGGATGTGGCAGCCCAGACAGAGCTCCCATGAACACATGCAGCCACCCAGGTCTTGGGCTGCAGGGAGTGCCAGAGCCCATCACTGGTGACGGATGGCAGCAGTGAGAATAGTGGTGTGAGGTGGGATCAGGGGGATGATCTGCACAGTGTGGTGGCAGAGGAACTGTAGGAAGTAGAAAGGTTAAGGAGCATCAGGGAGTCTCAGAAAGAGATAGACTGGTACCATACTCTGCCCTCCCTGAGACAGAAATGGGAACAACCACCATGAAAAACCCAAGATGAAGAGGATCTTGTATCCTCCCCCCACCAGGCTGAAGGCAGCAGCTTAAAGGAGAGTGAAGGCAAGTTCACGCTTGGGGCAGCAGACAAACCCCCCCCTTGCCCACCTCGCCTTCCCAGGTGCCTCCGTACAACAGGTACAAGGCTCTAGATGTGGAAGACCACTCAATGAATGTTGATGTAGATGACAGTCCATCTTCACCAGAGGTGCTACCAAGGTCAGAAAGGCTGACCCCCGTATCACGGCCACCTCCACGAGGAAGAAAAGACGGGTTATAGTTGTAGGTGACTCTCAGAATTCTAAGGGAAACTGAAGGTACAATATGCTGGCCAGACCCTCCTCTCAGGGAAGTCTGCTGCCTCCCTGGGGCCCGGGTTAAGGATATCACTAGGAAACCTCCTAGCCTGGTATGGCCCTTGGACTATTACCTACTGCTGCTCTTACATGTAGGTGGCGATGAAGCCACAGTGCATAGTCCAAGGGGATCAAAAGAGACTTCGGGGCTTCGGGATGGTTGGTACGGGAATCTGGAGCACAGGTTATTTTTTCCTCTCAGAACAGATTGTGTCTGCCTGTTTCTTCCAGTGTTGTTGATGATGAGCAACAACATTGGAAGAAACAGACAGACCACATCTATTAATATATGGTTCCATGGCTGGTGTCATGGACATAGTTTTGCTTTTTTTCAAATAATGGGATGACCTTCATGGTACCAGGCTTGCTGGCGTCAGATGGGCTTCACCTTTCTGAAAGGGGGAAGGGGGTCTTTGCTCACGAGCTAGTGGGTCTTATTGACAGAGCTTTAAACTAGGCTTGAAAGGGGAGGGGGATAATATTAGGCTTGCCCGTGACAATCTGTAGAATGACACACCAAGATGAGAGGGATGGGGTGCCAGTGAGGGCCCTGAGCCTGTTGCTGCAGGCAATCCAGGAGACTCCTGGAGTGCATTGAGGATAACTTCTTCAGCCAGGTAATAGATAGCCCCACCAGAGGAGATACCGTACTGGACCTGATTGTCACCAATGCAAGTGAGCTAATCGATGACATCAAAATTGGAGGCAGCCTGGGCTGCAGTGATCATGCACTGGCGGAGTTCGCAGTCTTGAGAGATATGAGTCAGGGGAGGAGTTAAGTCAGGACCCTGAATTTTAAGAAAGCAAAATTCCAGCTCTTCAAGGAGTCAGTCAATAGGACCCTCTGGGAAACTGCCCTCGGGGACAAGGGAGCAGAACAGAGCCGGCAGATCTTTAAGGATACTTTCCATAGAGCGCAAGAGCTCTCAATCCCCAAATGTAAGAAATCAGGAAAAGAGGGCAAGAGAGCAGCATGGCCGAGTTGAGACCTGCTGCTCAAACTAAAGGGCAAGAAGGAAATGTACAGGCAGTGGAAGCAGGGACAGGTATCCTCGGAAGAGTATAGGGACCTTGCCTGGTTGTGTAGGGATGGAGTCAAGAAGGCCAAGGCACAGCTGGAGCTGAACTTGGCAAGGGACACAAAGAATAACAAGGGCTTCTACAGGTATGTCAGCCAGAAATGGAAGGTCAAACAAAGCATACCCCAGCAGTGAGCATGACTGGCAAACTGGAAATAACAGAAGAGGAGAAGGCTGATNAGTTGAGACCTGCTGCTCAAACTAAAGGGCAAGAAGGAAATGTACAGGCAGTGGAAGCAGGGACAGGTATCCTCGGAAGAGTATAGGGACCTTGCCTGGTTGTGTAGGGATGGAGTCAAGAAGGCCAAGGCACAGCTGGAGCTGAACTTGGCAAGGGACACAAAGAATAACAAGGGCTTCTACAGGTATGTCAGCCAGAAATGGAAGGTCAAACAAAGCATACCCCAGCAGTGAGCATGACTGGCAAACTGGAAATAACAGAAGAGGAGAAGGCTGATGTACTCAAAAACTTTTTTGCCTCAGTCTTCACTGGCAACCTCTCCCCACACCTCTTGAGTGGATAGACCGCAAGGCAGGGATTGGGGGAGCAAAGTCCCTCCCACTGTAAGAGATCAGGTTTGTGACCACCTGAGGAACCTGAACATACAGAAATTTATGGGACCTGATGAGATGCATCCCAAAGTCCTGAAGGAATTGGCTGATGTAGTTGCCAAGCCACTCTCCATTATATTTGAAAAGCCATGAGAGTCAAGCGAAGTCCTCAGTGACTGGAAGGGAAACATTGCACCCATTTTTAAAAAGGGTAGACCAGCCTAGTGGCCTTCTATGATGGAGTGACTACATCAGTGGACAAGGGAAGATGTTGTCTACCTGGACTTCTGTAAGGCCTTTGACATGGTCCCCCCACAATATCCTTCTCTGTAAATTGGAGAGGTAAAGATTTGATGGGCGGACTGTTTGGTGGATGAGGAATTGGCTGGATGGTTGCATCCAGAGGGTAGTGGTCAACAGCTCAATGTCCAAATGGAGATCGGTGACAAGTGGTGTCCCTCAGGGGTGAATAGTGGGACAAGTACACTTCAATATCTTTATCAGTGACATAGACAGTATGATCAAGTGCACTCTCAGCAAGTTTGCAGGCGATACCAAGATGAGTGGTGCACTTGACATGCCTGAGGAACAGGATGCCACCCAGAGGGACCTGGACAGGCTCGACAAGTGGGCCCATGTGAACCTCATGAGGTTCAACAAGGCCACGTGCAAGGTCCTGCACTGGGGTTGGGGCAACCCCCGCTATCAATACAGGCTGGGGGATGAAGGGGTTGGGGGTACTGGGGGGTAAAAAACTGGACATGAGCTGGCAATGGGCCCTGGCAGCCCAGAAAGCCCCCTGCATCCTGGGCTGCATCCCCAGCAGCATAGCCAGCAGGGCGAGGGAGGGGATTCTGCCCCTCTGCTCTGCTCTGGGGAGAACCCCCTGCAGTGCTGCCTCCAGCTCTTGGGGCCACCAACATCAGAAGGACATGGACCTGTTGGAGCGGATCCAGAGGAGGCCACAGAGATGCTGCGAGGGCTGGAGTCCCTCTGCTGTGAGGACAGGCTGAGAGAGTTGGGGGGGTTCAGCCTGGAGAATAGAAGGCTCTGGAGAGACCTTACTGCAGCCTTCCAGGACTTAAAGGGGGCTACGGGAAAGATGGCGACAAACCTTTTATCAGGGCCTGTTGTGATAGGACAAGGCTAATGGTTTTAAACTAAAAGAGGGTAGATTTAGCATAGATATAGGACAAAATTTTTTACACTGAGGGTGGTGAAGCACTAGCACGGGTTGCTCAGAGAGGTGGTAGATACCCCATCCCTGGAAACATTTAAGGTCAGGTTGGACGGGGCTCTGAGCAAAGTGCCCTAGTGGAAGGTGTCCCTGCTCACTGCAGAGGGGTTCGACTAGATGGCCTTTTAAGGTCCGTTACAACTCAAACTATTCTATTATTCTGTAACTCCACTCCCACCACCACTTTCTGATGGGTGTGCCTGATCCACATCAGTCCAACTGCATTATCCTATGTGGGGTTTCACCAGCAGGACAGAGCAGACCTGGGACCCACTCTAATGTCACCACCCCTCTCCTGTGCAAGGCTGTGGGAGCTGGGGCACAGGCCAGAGCTGAGTGTTAAGAGCACATCTGTGATGGCACAGCTAATGCTGAGCCAAACAGCCAGCTCGGAGCTGCTTCACAGGGCATGTATCAACTCAGGAACCTGCAACTTAATCATCAGCGACACTGCCAGAGATAGAGCAGATGGCACAGAGGGGCTGCCACCAGCATCCCTCAGCCAGCCAGAAGCCCTGTGCTCACACCTTACAGGTAACAGGTATCTGTTCCCACCTTGGGATGCTCCTGGCTCCCAAAGCCTCCCCAGCTGTGCACACAAGACCCCTGAGGGAGACTTGATGGGCTGCCTGCTTCCAAGCAGCACAGCTGTGGCTGGGCTGGACTGGTTTCATTTTAGGTGTGCTGGGAGAGGCTCAGGTGGCATTCCCCATTCCTCTAACAAAGCTTTTCCATTAGCAGCAGGAAGAGCGAGCTCCAGCCTACAGTAGTATAAACCCTGTGGATTTGGAATAAAAAGCAGCACAGAACAGGTTAAAAACCTCAAATCTGCTGGAGGCAGGGAGAGCGTGAGCTGGCCAGGGAATGCTGCAGTGCCAAGCACACATGCCTGGTGAGGGGGACCTTTTCCGTCTCCCTCAAACACAGGCCCCTCTGGGGGTGATGGCTCAGGAGGAGCCATGCAGGCAGACACTACTAACATAAGCAGGCTTCAAAGCTCAACCTTTCCCTGTCATCCATTGACTCCCCAGGCTGCACGCAGGCACAGGTCAGCTTAGCATGTGTGCTTCCTGCAGAGCTTGGGAGAGCTGCTCACCCACCAAGAGGCCAGGACTGCGAGGAGAGATGGCCATGCAGGCTGCCTGCAAACTAGCCTAATGCCCATCTTTAAAAGCTGTATGAAAACAACCCTCCCGCAGCATCTGCAAACTGGGGAGAGGAGCCATGAGAGCTACTGCATGGAGCAGCCGTCGGTGGGCAGGAAGTCGTAGACGTACATGGCCACCGACTTGGACAGGTAGGTCATGGTGCCGAATCGACCACTCGGTGCACTGTCGTACAGTAGGCTGCATATGCCTGTTGCAGGATCCCTCTCCAGCATGTGGTCATCAGCACCCAGGGCTTTCTGGACAGGAGAGGAGAAAGGCAGCATTAGGAATAAGGGCAGCCCCTTCACCAGCTTCTACCCCAAGCATCCTCCGTTGCACTCACAGGATGACACAGATGGTGAGCAGTGGGAGGAGGACACTACATCTTTGCTGTGCCCCATGAACACAATGGGGACAACAGACAGGACACTCCAGGTGGGTGAACCCTGAATAGCTATGGGGAATGCATCCAGCAGCCCTGGGTGTAGGCTGTGGCCTCTGCGTGAGGCCTGGACCCTACCTGCTCCTCATAAAAGAGGTCGTTGGCCGTCTGCAAGATCTTTTCCACAGCTATGATGCCACCGATGGTGTGCACCTCCATATCCACCAGCATGGTGAGCACTAAGATAGCCTCCACCAGCAGCTGCCTGTACTCTGGCTGCGGCACGCGGTTGAGGACCGACTCCACATGCACAGCAAACTTAATTTCCCCTGGGGTCATCTGTAAGGAGGGAGAAAGAAATGCATCTAGAGCACTGTACCACCAGCACAACTCTTGAGCTATGCTGGGCACTCGCCAAGGGCAATCCAGTGCCCAACACGAACCCACCTGCCCTGCTTCCCCTTCACATAAACCTCCTACCTCTCTGGTTGTTGAAGAGGGGAGAACAAAGCCCTCCACGGAGAGGCCATGGCACTGCAGAACAAGAAGGAGTGACCATGGTTATAGCCTGGAGAAGCACTGTGCTAAGGCACGTAGGTCCAGCCCACCAGCTCACTCCTACTTGAGCACTGGTACATGCTGCCTACACACCCCAGCTCCACCTCCTGACTTGTTGCACAGCATCACTCCTTTCCCATCAGTTCGTCACCACCGGAGCCCTCCCGCACACAGCATGGGGCTCTGCTCCCTGGCTTACCATGCCAAGGACAAGCTGTGCCCAGAGTTGCTTCAGCTGTGGCTCCAGCCCTGTAAAGCACCTGAGCAGACCTAGCACCCCTCTGCAGTGGTCAGCATAGTATGAGGTAGGTCCTATGTGCCTACAAGGCAGCTCCAGCTCTTCTCCAGCTTTCCAGGGCCAGCTGCAGGCCTTGTCCATAAAGCATGTATCTACACAACATTGGGGACCAGCCCCAGGTGCCCAAGTCCTCCTGGCAAGGCTGGTGCCCGGGATCACAGACTCACATGCATGGAGAAGAGCCAAGCCAGATATCCAGCTCACCTTCTGCAGGACCTTCCAGACCTTCTGGTAGAAGCCCACAGGGACACGGTTGAGGGCCCCATCCAGCCGCCGTCTCCGCTGCCACTGGCCCTGGCGGCTGTCCTTATTGCCCTGGTCTTCCAGTGTGCTTGAAAAGGAGCCCTTGCCCAGCAGCTCTGTGTGCCCAGTGGACTGGGCAGACAAAACAAGGACAACAGAGACTGCTGCAAAGTTAAGTACCCCACAAGAACGCAGCCTGCTGCTGCTGCCCAAGAGTTTGTGCTCACCCAGCCTGGTTCCCAGGGCAGAGCTGCCACCCCCTGCCCCCAGCAAAGCCCACCCTGCAGCCCCAGCTCACTGCAGCACCCCCCAGAGCACAGACAGGACAGACCCCATGCATGCAGCCAATAAACGCAGGTTACCAGAGAGGACTTTAGGTCGGCATCCCCGGACTGCAAACTGAGGGGCTGGAGGAGAAAGGGAGAGACAAAAATCAGACTGCCAGAGCAGGGCAGCCATCATGGCAAGCAGAGCAGCAGCAGCATGGACCAAGCTCAGGTCACGGGGCAGTTATCCCAGGGGCTGCAGTTAGCTGGAGACTGGGAGGTAGTTTTGAAAGGCAAGCTGTGGAAATTATCACATTAGCATCAGAGGGGAAGGACTGCGCCAGGGCATGGAGCAGCTGCGGGGTGCCCACATGCCCGTGCTGCGGCAGCAGCAGGCTCATGCCAGTCAGCATACAGGAGCAGGGCTGCTACTGCTTTGTTGGCTGCTGGCACGGGCAGGGATTTAGTCTCAGACAGACTGGAGGGCCAGCAGCAAGGTCACTGCCTGTGGACAACCCTCCTCGCCACATACATGGTCCCTCTGTGATGCCAGACTTCACACTACAGCAGGTTGGCCATAAACGTGCTGCATCAGCCTGGTCCTCGCAGGCCCTGTCTCAGAGGGCTCAGGACTCCTCCTGGACACATACCAGGCACCGGAGAAGGTCCTTGTCATTTGTAGCTGGGCAGGAGCCTCTTGCCCCAAAGAAGGAATAGCTGGGGAGGCTACATGCAGGATCCAGCGATTACCAGTGACCTGCCTGCAGGGCTACTGCTGGTCATGGCACTGCAAACATCATGCCATCCCACTCAGCAAGTTTTTGTGGGTATAATGGGATCTATTCAGCCATAGCAGCTATGGAGCACAGCTCCCAGCTGGTTGTAATGCCAGTACACCCACGGCTTAGAGAAGCCTTCCTCCCAGCCAGTCCAAACACGGCTGGTCCCACTCAGAGAGGAGCTCCCCAAAGGCTGTGGGGCAGTGCCAGCCCTGGGCCCGCACAGCATGTTAAGCAATGCCGACCTCTTCCCAGGGAGCCAGCCTTCTTCCACAATCCTGAACAGAAAAACCATAAGCCTGCTGAGAGGGGAAGCCAGCTAATTGCTGCAGCAGCTCACTTAGCTTGTTTGTTTAAGAAAGCTCATGAACTCATGCATGCTCGGAAGCTGCCCTGGTGTGTGGCGTAAGGGATAAAAGCTGAGGCTGCAGGAGGACAACAGTGGCTTCACCTTACTCCCAGTCAGAGACTGCCTACGTTTATCCAATTGCTGCAAGAGAAGAAGGAAATGAGGTTTCTGCTGCTGGAAGAGACCCACCAGGACACCAGCCATGCCTGGGACACTGCATGGTCCTCCCCACCCCTGCACCTTCTCAAGAGCCCCTGTGCTCCCCCTGTACTGCACTTCCAGAGCAACCCCCACTAACAGATTTACCCCAGTTCTCCCCCCAGGGCAGGACCGGAGCCAAAAGGAGCTCCTGGAAGCAGCTGTAAGCTCTCTAAAGCCCAGGAGCGAGCTCCCTCCTGCTCTCCCATCAATCCTGCCTGTCCTGTAGCTGCTTGTCACCCACAAACTGGCAGCAGCAGCCTGCACCGCCTGCCCTCACCTGTTTGATCTCACTTTTCAGCCTGACGATGCCAGCACGCTCAGGCTTGGTGGCTCCGACAGCCCCCACTTCACAGATGGAGACAGCGGTGGTGAGCGATGAGTTGACCGACCGCACTAGAGGGGAAGAGAGGTCCAGAGTGGGTACCATAGCTGAGGGCATGGACGTCCCTTGTTGCCGCTCAGGCACTGGTACCTCTGCATACCTTTCCCCTCTATCCCAACCAGCATCAGAGATCCATAAGCACAGCACAGAACTGCTTCAGTTCAGGCCTGACCGGGCCAAGTGCCAAACTAAGCAAAGCCCCAATAGCCACAGGACTTGGGCTCGATCCACAGAAATTGGCTCAGCACCCCCCGCTGAAGAGCACGTCTTCTCGATGGACCACTGCAGTGCAGAAGCAGCTGTGCTGGACATGCAGGAAGACAGGGACAACCCCCACAGCTAGGAACATGTGGAGTTGGCCATGCTCCACACCAGGACTCTGCTTTGCCCAGAGATGCTCTCGCAACCCTGCCGAGAGACTCACCACTCCTTTCCACCCCAAACTCCTTGCCGGAGAGAATGTGGTAGAGGAGGCTCTTCATGTCTGAGGGACTTAGATTCATCAGGTTCTCGGTGGCTTCTCCAGCTGGAGAGAACAAAGTTTGGAGGTTGTACCCTGCTTCACAGCCCTCCTGGGTCATTTCTACCCTACACCCCACTCAGTTAGCAGGGGAAGCAGTGGTACAGGAGCTCATCCTCCAAGGACATACACTAACTCCAGGTGCTGCCTACAACAGAGAGTCTTCCCCATGCCAGCCCAACACATGCCTGAATAGAGACTGCCGTGAAACCACCTGCCTGTGCTGCCCAAGAGAGTCGCAGCTGCAGACCCTGACACTTTCATGCAGGGTCTCGTCCTGGCACTGAGCTGCCCATTTTTAACAGCACTTCTTCCTGGCTGACAAGGCCCCAAGCACTGCAGCACCCACCCCAGCCAGGGTACCATCCCTGCTGCACATACCTGAGCAGCGCAGGGAGTGCGCCAGCTCTGTTGCCATCACCTGGATGATGAGCCCAATGCGGATGCGGAACATCTCAGCGAAGAGTGTGGGTTGTGTGCGCATGTACATGGCCAAGTACACCATGATCTCCTGGAAGGGAAGAGGCAGATCACCCCCACTGCTGCTCGCCAAGGCAGGTGCCCAGCTGTGGGGTCCCCCACTGCCCCGGGTCCCTCACCTGGGTGAGGATGGACACACTGAGGTTTTTCTCGCTGGCTTCATCAATGAGGCGAACAAGCTCCTCGTAGGGGATCGGGCTGGGGAGGGAATGAACAGCAGAGCAGGTGAGAGGCAGCAGAGCGAGCCCTGCATCCCTCCTGGTCTGTACAGCTCAGAGAGCAGACATAGAGCCTGGGGACAGACACTCAGAGCTGCTCCTGCCCACAGACTCCAGAGCAGCAGGCTCACATCCAGCCCCAGCCCAGCACGTGTGGGGAGGGAGAGATGCCACACTCACGCGGAGATCGTCTTCTCACGTGGCTCTGGGGGCAGCCCTACCGTCAAGTGCTTCTGGTGAGACAGGAGGTCAGTGCAGGCCTGGGGACAGAAAGGGTCACCCCAGGCATCACCAACAGCTCGGGGTTTGGGGCCTCAGCACAAGGCAGAGGGAGACAGCACTGATGCAGCTACAATTTGCCTGCCCACTCTGCTGCCTCCTGTCCGACAGGCCTCAGTCCACTAGAGGCTGGCTGCATAGTTGTTACCTCATCCAAAGCTTCCACCTTCTTCTTGAGGATGCCAGAGATGTAGCGGATCAGTGCCCACTGGCGCGTGTCCCCCACACGCACGTACAACTCTGTGAGGAGCTCCTTGACCGTGGGGCCAGGCTTGCTATCAAGCCCCGTGTGCCACTCAGGGCCCCTGCAGTAAAGGAGATGCCGGGTTCTAGCCAGGAATTCGCCCTGTGGCAGCTCCCTGGCAGCCCCGAGGGTTTGTGGGTTGGGACACATGCACGGCTGCGCTGGCTCTCTCTACTCAGTGAGCCAGCAGGACTAGGAGCTCATGGTACTTGAGGATGTGGAGCATGTAGAGGATGTCTGCCTGCTCCTGCAGTGTGGGGCAGATGCGCAGCTGGTCCACCAGTGCCTTGCAGTCCACGTTGCCATCATCATCACGGGGCAGGTTCATCTCTGCATAAAGTGTGTGACCCTGGAGGAAGGGAGACCCCCAATCCTGGTTAGCACCACCAGCACCCCGCACCAAGTACAGTCTGCTTATAGAGCCAAGGTGATTCATCCATGGATTTTTCCCCCGCCAAATACCAAGCCTTCCCAGTGCAGCCCCACAGGAACCCTCTGGCTCCAGCTGAAAGGATGGCACTGCTTGGCCAGTCTGGGAGGGACAGGGCTCACCTTGCCATCCATGTCATGCTGGTGGGGTGAACTCAGCAGCTTAACTGACTGCTGGGACGCCTGGAAGATCTTGCTGGGGACATACAACCCAACATCTAAAAGAAAGCCAAGGTTGGTGCACGCTTCTCAACCCCAACAACCACTGTTGTGCCCCAAACCACGTCACATCTGACACTCTGCTCCCCCAGCAGCCCCTGCAGAGAAGTTGGCTGTGGGAGAAGCAGCCCCTGCACACTCGGTTAGAGGAATGCCATGGGGAGCTGACATCCCTTATGGTTCATCAGTTTCCATGAGGACTCCACAGGCACCAACTCCAAGATACTCCATGGCCAGGACTGACATGATGGACACGATGTGCCTTTGCCCAGGCAAAGGCTGGGTTGCTCTGCAGCCCATGGCATGCTCCCCTGGGGACCCCAGCATTGCACAGCTGGGAAAGCTCCTAAAGCACCTCAGCCTCACCCCCAGGCTTGAGCAAAGGTGCTGAGGGTGCTGGAATTACTCACTCTGGACATGTAAGTCCTTGGCCTTGGACGCCAGGGACACGAGGTCGCGGGTGGTGTGGACTGCAGCTCGGAAGCGGCTCAGCCCTCCCCGCTGGGCGGTGGGAGGGAGGTTCGACTGGGGAACTGTGCGCTGCAGCAGGTGGTCCAAGTACTGAGCAACCTCATCATATGTGTCCGCTGGAAGGGGAGTCAGAAGAGGGTGGGTTCAGCTGCTTTGTGCTGGGGCATCCCCAGGCCCTAGAGAGCTCCCGAGCTGTGCCTCGGCGAGGGCAAAGCTTTGCTGTCTGCACAAAGCGACAATGCAGTGCTACTGCCAGCGGCCGGATGGACAGTGCCAGTAGCCAGGCTCACAAAGCATGGCAGCCATGGCACCCCTGTTCCTGCACCACTCTGCTGCCTGGGACACTGGCTGCCAGCTGGAGACAAACTGGGGTTCCCTCCGAGTCCCACCTGGACAAAGGAAGCGAAGGGGCTGCAGCGTGTTTGCTCCAAGCCTGCGCAAGAACAGTGGGGTCTGCTCAAACCCCACGGTGAAACCCTTGCACTCCGTCCCTCCAGGGAAGAAGGGAAGGCATAGCCAGGGGCAGCCTGTCCAAGCAGAGACCGCTTAGGAGACCCCAGCACAGCAAGGGCCTCATCCAAGCAGAAGTCCAGCACAGGAGCAAGGCAGGGTGCGTTCTGCAACAGTTATTTCTAATTAGAAATTACCAGTTATTTCTAATTAGGAGTTAGAGGAGAAGTTATGGCTCCTGCCTTGCTCTTTGCCCAGCCTCCAGCAGCTTGCATTGCTCCCAATCCACACCAGGAGTGCCAGAGCCACCACTCGCTAACTGCTCGTGGAAGAGGGTAGTCAGAGAGGTCTCTGCTCAGCCGGGGGAAAACAGCGCTGCCCAGCAGTGAGGGGGATGCCCCGGGCGGGAGATGCCCCATGCCAGGGCAATGTACTACAATGCAGAGCTGTTGATGCACTTCCAGTCAGTGGGCCAGGGTAAAGCCTTGCTGCTCTCCAGCTGGCGGACAAGCTCTGTGGTGCGCCTGCCCCAAGAGATGAGCTGCTGACTGCGGCTCAGGCCGACAGCATGGCATTCCCTTTCCACACCTGGTAGGGATGCCTCATGCCGGCGCCTGTGACCGCAGGCAAAGCGAGAAGAGGGCAAGAGAAACAAGTATTCAGAGTCACAGCAGTGCAAACATTGGCTACAGGAGCAGCAGAGGCAGAGCAGACTGATGGGAAGGCTGGGAAGATGACCAACACTAGGTCACGCAGGAGGAGGACGTACCCCAACCTGCTTGCAAGGGGAGGAACAAAACTTGCACCCCACCACGGTCTCAGGACAAGGTGGGTCTATCACGCTGTGATGGGCCAAGCTCCTCTTGGGCACCCTACCTACAGCAGGAAGGCCTCAATTTGACACCCACTAGAGCAGCTCTGCCCAGGGAGCGTCAAAGGCTTTGGGCAAACACCACTTAGAGATTGCCTGGGGACTCAGTGGCTCTTCCCCACCATCTCGGGCACTGTACCATCACTTTCTGTGCCGACACTCGTGCACCAAAGATCGTCAGCCAAATCTCCGAAGCGGAGGCAGGTTGCCGAGCTTTTGTCCTTTCACCATACAAAAGCCTACAAAGGTTGGAGCAGCTCATTCCAGAGTGCTTTCCATGCTCTCCAAGGCCATGTCCACCCTCCTCAGCCCTGTCTGGCTGGGAAACCCCTCTGGCCAGGAGGCTACAACAGCTGCATCAGCTCACCCGGTCCCAACCCACTGGTGTCACCATGAGTGTCACCCACATAAGGTTAATTGATGGAGGGTCAGATGGGAACAGAAACATGGTGAAAACCCAATTGTATGAAGAACGCAGTGGCAGACACTGGCAGGGAGGTTGGGTGTTACGGGTTTACGGTTGAGTTTGGCATTTGCCACGCCACAGAAGCAACTGGCCTGTTCCCCCTTACCATCCTCTGCTATCTGCAAGCCATGCAGCCACTCCTCGGCGTCTAGCTCCTCAAAGCTGTCAATGCTGAGCTCGTAACTCTTGGTAAAGACCTTACCCTCTGGCCCAGGGTCCATAAAGCTGAGGTGCGTTCGGCATGACGTTGTCAGGAACTCCGACAACTTACCCGTCTGGACCCTGGGCGAGAGGAGGGGAGGTCACACAGAGAGGAAGGGGGAGGCAATACCCTTGGCGTTGCCTCCTGGATCCAGGGCAGGCTTAGATGCACTCGCCAAGGAGCGTACACATGCCCCAGTGCCTGCTTTAGCTGCCTGCAGCTCCTCCAGTCACAGGTGGGCATGGACGGGCTGCCCAAAAGCTATTAGAGGGATCCTGCAGCCGTAAGTTTAACGGCATGAAGAGATATACCCTCTCTTGCACCTTCTCTGTTGGGACTGTAGTCCTGGGGTGCACTTACAGCCTAGCACACCCCAATGTATCCTTCACAGCTTGTTCCCCAACAGCCCATGCTCACGACCAGGAGGTACCCTCATAACCAGGCTCTCAGAGGCCACCAGCCCTCCTGCACCCCAGGAAGCTACACTCACCTTGCGCCACCGAAATACCCATCCTGCAGCTTCCGCAGCATTGCCAGCACTGTGGGGTGCACACTGCTGCCGGTTTCATCTGTTGGGGACAGAGACACAGGCAGTCAGGCCCTCCTGCTCAAACAGGCTCCCAGAAGGTAACACAGGGCCAGGTGGGCATTCAGACATGCAAAGCACTATGGCATCGGCCAAATCCTTGCTTTGGGGGGCACAGCCAGCCTGTGGCACCAAAAGCACCACCCAAAAAGAGAAATTCAGGACTGTTCAGGCTGGATTCCAGCCAAGTCAGGCCAAGACGCATTCCAGGCTCCTGGGATTTCACCTTGGGCTGAAGCTGACAGTACCAGACAGCAGGACCCAAACTGCCCCCTGCTCTGTCCCTGGCTTTCACACAAGGCAGCAGAGGGGGTGCTGCTGTCAGGGGGAGAAGATGCCACAGGAAAGGGGATACTCAAGATGCTAAGGGAATTTCAAGTACACAAGGAGAGCCAAAGAGGCCTGAAAGCAACACAGAGCCCCTTCCCTACACCAGGCTCATGGGGAAGCTGTGAGCTGCTCCAGAGAAGCCGGTTTTGCTTTGTGCCGTTGCGCAGCTCTCTGCTCCTTCTGGCTTGCTGTTCTCCCCTCCCTGTTGTCTAGGAAAGTCTTTAGCAGGTGGTTAGTCTTAGTGAAGAGTCAAGATGCAAGAAGAGCCCAAGAACACTTTTACAGGGGGATAATTTTTTTGGTCCTGCTCCCAAAAGGCCTCCCAACAAGCCTAGCTGCCCGGAGACTGAATACCTCCATGCCAGCAAACATCCCTTGAGCTGCAGGCGCTAGTGCTTGGCAGGCAGCCCTGCTAGCTGCCAGGATAGCTGCCAACTCAGTGTGGCCCCTTTGAGCAGTAAGCTTTTTACAGGACGCTACTGGCTGTTCCAGGTCCACCGTGTACCCATTACCAAGATGGTCCCATATCTGCCCACCCTCTTCCTCCTGCAGAGGCTGTTTCCCAGGGCTGCTCTAGCCAAATGCTTTGTGAGGCCAGAAGATCTATACCGAGCATGGTGTGGGAGATGGGGAAGGTGATGGTTGGCCGCCCAGTCATCCTCCAGCGGCTGCAGAGGTACGAGAGGTCCGTCCTCAGCATCTCCACAATCATCTTGTTGTCAAGAGCCAGGTAGAACTGCTGCTGGTCTATGAACTGTGAGGACAACAGGAGACGTGAGTGGCCCTTCCTGCAGCCACCAGGTCCCCTTGGTGCCACCCACATCTTCCCACTGGCACTCAGCCAGGCCAGCCAGACAGCGCACCCAGGGGAGATGCTCCTCTGCACTGACAGCTGATCCCACAGCACCCGGTACGTACCAGTACAGTCTAGCAAGGGACCCTCAACCCCAGGGCAGCTACTGCCACCAACAACTACAAGGAGCTAATAGTATAGCTCACCAGCAGCATCACCCAGACCCCACACAGGTGGTCCATGCTGTGACTATTCCAAGCAAATATGCACTTCCCACAGCACTAGGCTCACAACCCTGCTCATCCCTGCACCATGCTGGACAGAGGGATCCCTGTCCTGCCAACAGCCTCCTCCTGGTGTCCTTGTCACAGTGAGCAAAGAGATTTTCACCCAACACAGATCATCAGAAGGCTGATACCATCTCCCCCCAGCACACACACAGCCGGGACCACCAACTCTGCTGCTTCACACCACGGAGCTGGGGCTGCTCTGCCCACCCAGACTGTTCAGAGGGTGTTGAGCCACCCCTGAGAATAACTCGAGTGCTCAAGCCAGTGGAGAAACCTCCTGCCCAGCTCCAGATTGCTCGACAGCTGGGAATGAGCCCGTGCAATGCTACCCACCTGTGGGGTAAAGGTAAAGATGTTCTTCCTGATTTTGTAGAGCTTGGAGGTCCCAAGGACACCCATGTGCCGGTAGGGCCGACCCGTCAGGCACATCTGCTTGTTGCGGCCTACAGGACAGGAGGAGGAGGAGATTTTAGTGCAAGCCTCTTCACAAAAGGTGATATAGCAGCAGAGACAGGCCCCAGTGCTACCAGGCAGGAGGAAGACACTGGTTTATGGTCGGGGTACCCCAGAACCCTGTGTCAAGCTGGCACAGCTCTAAGGACAGTGATAATCTGTCCCCCAGCCCTGTCCAGGGGGCTAGAGACACCCAGGCCCTCCCCAGGGACTGTTGCTGAAACAGGGACATACAGCCCTTCCTGACCTCCGCAACATGCCACACCTCCAGGGTCTTTGGCAACGTTCCCCCCTGCACAGGGCCATCCCGCCAAAGCTGACAGCTCTATCAGCATTCCCATTGCTCCCAGATTACTCCCAGAGCCCAGGATGGTGCAGCAGCAGCATTGCCCCTTGGTCATGTCAGCCCTGGCAGCTGCCAGGCTATTCCCCTGCTCCCTTTGCCCATGTCATACTTGGCCTTTTGGTGGCTTAAATTAGCCAGCGTGTGCAGCCTACAGTAGATCAGGTTTCTCCTTTGGCCCAAGCTGGGTCTCCAGCTCCTGCACAACAAGCCCCATGCCCAAGGGGTTGCAGTGTCAGGGAATGAGTGTGCAGAGCTCTGGAGCCCACCATCCCCTCCAACTCAGCCCTGCCAACCCTCGAACAACAGCCATCCCACCTGAGCTACAGGCTCTCTCAGCCAGGGACTGCCAGACTGTGGTCTGGCTTGCCTCCCCCATTGAGATCTGGGTACAGGAACAAAAGCTGGCTCCTGCCACACCACGTCCATCCTATATGGATCAGAGCCCCTGCCTGTCCTTAGGGCAACTGTGAAACTGCAACGCCAAAGCTTCATGCCTTTCAGAATCACCCTGAACAGCACTGCCTGCCACCCCAGCTCCCCTTGTGCAGAATTAGTTTTACCAGGCCCAGGCATGGGTGGCAGAGCCCTCAACAGTCAAGCAGGCAGCAGCAGGGACGGACATCAGCATCTATAAGCAGGAGTGCCAGGGGATGGGACAGACCGTTCTGCACCCCCTTTGCTGTAGGAGCAGGGAGCCCAGCTCACCCAGCCGGGCATAGATGTGGCTAAGGATGCGGGCAGGCTGCACTCTGATGGGGTAGACCTCTGCCACAGTCTCCACGTCGATGTTCTCCTTCCTCAGGACAGCTTTGATCGCCTCTGTCTCTGCCAGGATGCATACTGTGGAGAGAGGAGGACAGGCTCAGTATGGCAGGGGCACAAGGGTGTGACAGCACTACCCCTGGCCTTTGTGGACACATACAAGGTGCCACAGCAGGCAGAGGCAGCTGTCTGGGGTCCTTTTGGGAACCAGTTCTCACTGCAGAGGTCTGCCTTGCTCCTCCTAGCACTCTCTACACCCAAGCTTTCCCTGCCAAGTGGCAGGAGGACAGGACAGTTTTCACCTTCTCTGCAGAGGAGACTGTAGCAGATGATATTTCTCTGGGGTAATGCAAGGTGGAGTGGAAGAACTTGCACCACATCTTATACCCACCTTGCCAGGGCTGAGATCTGGCTGCACCAGCCACCAACCAGAGCCACCCCAGAGCCACCCCGTGAATTCCGCATGGGCAGAGTCCTGAGGCCTGCCAGGCACAAGGGTTTCAGACCAGTCCCTTTCCCTCACCTTGGACCACCACATCAGGCTTAGGAACAGTCGCAAACCGGCGGTTGAGGGGATCTATTTCACCGGGAGCTAGAAACCCCTGAGGAAAAAGAGGCATGAGGAGATGAACATTTAATGGGCAGGGTAGAACAGGTGATGCCTACAAACAATCCACCTTTAAGAGGTCCTGGAGGATGGAGGTGACAACTTCCCCATGGTAGGTGGCTCAGGGTGGCAGCATGTGCCCTTTCAGAGCTCAGAGCCTGGCCCCACAGCCTTCCCCATCACCAGGGGTGACATACCTCAGCCATCAGGCAGCCCAGGATGTAGAGGGACTGTCCCCACATGAGTGGCAGCTTGCCCATGGGTATCCTGTCCACAGTGTGGGGGTTCCTGTATTCCTCATCCACCTGGAAGACAAGCCAGGACATCAGGGAGGGATCCAGAGACACAGGATGCTGAAGGAAGCATCATCATTGCATTTTGAAGTCCAGCACTTTAAGGCTTAAAACAAGAGCCTATGAAAGCATTTGCCACAGAGGGTCAAAAATATCCTGGCTTCATTCTTCCCTTCTTCTCATGATTGCCCCAGGTACCCACAAAAGACAATAGATCAGCGGCTCAGACTGAGTTTGAATTCCCAACACGGGCCATCTCACGGAACAACTGACATGCCCCAGGAGCACCGGGGCGATGCTCTTGGATGCTGGTGGGGAGAGCACCTCTCCTGTACCACCTGGGCACCAGGAGGCTGTTGCTCTCTGCTCAGGCCCACACAAACACCCTCACCACTGAATGGGAGCTCAGCACAACCTCCTCATCCCAGGTCCACATGTCCTGAGCTCTCAGAGGACTCTGACTCCAGGCCAGCAGACTGTCAGCAAAGCACCTTTGTGTATGGGGACAAGAAATGCTTTGGGTAAAAAAAGCAGTTTCTTTATCCAACATGGTTTTATAACAGCTCCAATCCATGTTGTTGTTTTGTTTGTTTTGTGTTTTTTTTTTTAAACACAGGGTTTCCGTGCACATGTGCTGCTTTACTAACAATTTGTGTTAATAAGCAATTAAAATCTAATTATCTGGTAATGAGCCATTCCCACTCCCACCATAGCTCAGGACCACTCACCTTATCTGGTGGGACACTGTACAGCTCTGGTACCAGGCGCACGCCATTCTGCCCCTTGATGAGAACCCCCTCAAGGGCCTCCCGGTACTCCTGCACCTGAGGAGAGAAGGGAGGGGATCTGCCCCCAGTCATGGTTCCCTGCATCCTTCCCCCGCACACTTCCCTTGCCAGGGACTTCTTTCCACCAGCCTGGCAGGTCCTGCCTCCCTTACCTGCTCCATGTTTCCACTGAAAATCCCATCAATGATCAAATACGCCCAGAAGAGAGGCCACTCACACTCGATGTTCTCGAACAGCTTCAGCTCAGCAGGTTCATAATAGAGGCGGCTGGGGTCCTGCAGGGAGGCCGTGACAGCAAGGCAAGTGGTGGGTGGGGGGATCCCCTCAAACTGACAGGACTCCTACTCCCCCCAAGGCCCGAGCCTCAAATACCCTCTCAGTCCTCCTCCGCAGATGATGGCTGAGACAGAGCCGAAAAGCAGTTTCACCTCCAGGCTGTGTCCTTTCCATCAGACACCCACTCCCAAGCCCCCTGCACTGATGCTGAAGGGACTCATCCTTCCTGGGCAAAGGGAGCCTACCCAGTCCCCAGGAGAGCACCCCAGAGCCTCGTACAACAGTCCCCCTCGCTGCACTGGGGACACCTGCATCCCCATCGCCTTGCCTTCTCTGCCCCAGCCCCTCAGCGCTTGCATCCTCAAGCATCACCAGGCTGGTGGAGCAGGGTGCGAGGACCTGGGCTGGTCATGCGGGGACAGAGAGCAGGGTTCCTCCTGCCATTTGATGTAACTGTGAGCCTGTCACAAGGCACGAGGTCAGGATGGAGAGCTGCTTTTGCTGAATCCTCCCACCCTAGATGTGCATGGCATAGTGCCCCAAGGGACCCATGCTCAACCCTCCCTGCTAACTGCTTTAACTCTTTTTGCTACAGAGAGGGGAGAGAGCTGGCCTTAGCAGACTGCCAGGCAGAGAGGACAGGAGGGACAAAGGGAACAGATGTTTTCTATAGTGCCTGCCCACCAGACACAAGCTCCTGAACTCCTGTTTGACTCCAACCAGCTGCAGTGCCTCTGCAGGCAACACTGCCCCTCCCGTGCGTCGCAGCACCCCAGAAGTAATCCACAGCTTTGCCGTTGGCAAAGCTCATGAGCGCTAAGAAAGTCCGACTGGAGATGCTGCTGCTTTTCTCTGGCTCTGGAGAGATGCAGCCACACACGCTGCCTATTATGGTCAGGTCTGAAGAGGCAGAGCAGAGGAAAAGAATTCAGAGGCATTCACGCCCAGAGGAGCCCCACCAGGTTATGGGCCCAACAGCCAGTGATGATTTAAGAGTCTCCAAGTACCATGTCCTGGTTCTGTGGTTATCAAATGCGACTGTTCCTTATAAAGTTTTCCTGTTTTCTCTCCCCAGAGCAGTAGAATAAAGCCTCCACTCGCTCCACTGAGAGCCAAGCGTGGCAGTACACAAGCTGCCTGCTGTGCCAGCAGAGGCAGAAGCAGCTTTGTGACCTCCAGGACTGCTGCAGAGCCAAGGCTGTCAGGAAGGAGCACTGCCCAGTCACCTCCAGAGGCTTCCAGCCCTCACTCAGGGCTTGTGCAGCCCTGGGAGAGACAGGGAAAGAGCCCACCTCTGCAGGGCTCCCACACAGGCCAGTGGTCCCATCTTCAGCCAGCCTAAGAGATACACAACACCACCAGGTCTCAGATGCAGGCAGAGACAGCCTCTGCCTATCTGCTATGGGTGGGGGTTGGATATACCATTTCTGCAATGGGCTCTGGCAATTTCAGAAGCCTTGCCCAGGCCTGTGACGGCCTGGGGCTACTCAGGGCTCTCACCTTCCCAGTGCTCCCCACCACAGCCTTTGCACTGCACATGGGGGAGCTGCAAATGCAACCCAGGGAAGCTGCTGCTTTGCACTCAAGCTCTGGCAGGTAGCTGGGCTGGGGACACTTACTTCTTTGGGGGTCCTGTACCCATCCCGGAGGAAGCGGCAGCAGCCATAGCGCCCCTGGAAAGGAGAAGAGGTGCTGAGCAGGAAGCACAGTGTGAGATACCTTGTACCTTCAATGCAGAAACATGGGTGGGGGGTATCCTCCGGCCAAATACCCCCTCACTCGCTCACCTCATATTCAGACACTATGATCACAGCCTAGGGCCACAGCACATAGGACTGTTTCTTTTGCACACCCCTGCCACAGGTCACAGAGACTGGGAGAGAATACACCCCAGCACCCCCTCCCCAAACACATTTTTGGGGAGAAAAGGGCTACAACAGTTTGGCCTGCAGCTGTCTCCTGGGCAGGGCGAGACAAGGGCAGAGCCGCTCACCTGCAGCTTTGTGATGATCTCTTGCTTGGTGATTTCCACCAGTTCACTGTCCTCCACAGCAAACGCTGGGTAGGAGATGACAGAGAGCACGCTGGCGTCCACCTCCTTGGATGTGGAGGCCCTGGGCAGCATCGAGTGGAGAATGGACTGGGTGAAGGGGAGGGAGAGGTGGTTAGGTTGCCAGGCTGGGCATCATTCACACCGCAGCCCCAGCAGATCAGAGTTCATCCTGCAATGGTGTAAAGCCCGCGCGGCTCTCACCTGGCAGTGCTGCACCTCATCAGACAGCACCCGTATCACCGACTGCGGGCCTCCCTTTGCTCCAAAGAGATCCAGCTCATCCAGTGCCTCCAGGGCAGCCTGCAAGCAGGGTGAGACTCAAAGCAGCAAGTCCTCTACCACGCTGCTCATCTCTAAGAGCTCCTACCCCATGCCAGCCACTCCATGTAACACACTGCCCAAATGTAAATAAATTTAAACCCTGCTGTGGCTGCAGAGCACGCTGGTCAGAATGTGACCACATCTCCAAAGCCACAGGTAGCCAGACATCAACAGGACCCTGGACGTTTTTGCCACATACCCCAATTAATTTCTCACTCCCAGTTCAGGCAAAACTCAGGCAAGAGGGGCACAGTTTTATCCCAGCACAGAAGGAGAAAGGTCTCCCAGGAATCTATCACTGCATGGGGCACTGAGCCTCAATAGTTCAACACGCCCAGCCTTCCCTGTAAAAAGGCAGCACAGGGCCACTGGCATTCCCTGGCACCCACCCAGCACCTCTCCCCACCTCACCTTGGCCATGCCGATAGAGCTAGCATTCAACTCGGTGATGCCCTGGTTCGTCTTGTCCCCGCGCTCCCATATCCCGAAGTCCTGTGCGGAGGCAGCGGCATGTTGGAGCAGGCAGCAGTTCACAGCACACCCAGAAAGCCTTTGAATCCCACCCATCGGTGGTGCTCCCAGCAGGTACCATGGGACTCTGCCTGCCAGGGCTCAGGAGGGACCCACGGCTGCCCCTAGATACCAGCCCATGACCTGCACCCCCAGGGCATGCTCCCCTTTCCCAGCATGGGCTACCCACCGCAGTTTTGTAGGCTGCTTCAATGTAGAACACTAGGTTCTGAATAAAGTTGACTTCATCCAGGCTGTGAATTATGTGGAGGCCTGAAGCAGGGTGAGAAATTCACATTAGTGGCTCCAAGCCCACAGGCATCCCTAGGAAGAGGCGGCAGTAACCCAGGCCAGACCCCTTCTCCTCACTGCACGCCTGCCCCATGGGAGCCATGTCCTGGCTGGCTCCCATCCCCACTCCCACCCCTCTATGGCAGCTCTGGGGCTTCAGGCAAACAGGTGCTCTTAGAGAGATGGACATCGAGGGGTGCAAACCCACCTCAGGTGCTGTGAGCATAAGAAAACAGTGAGGTCAGGGAGGCCATCACAGCAGCCTGGCACCCAGACCAAGAACGTGGAGAGCCCTGGAGATCAGCACGCTCAAAGCTGAAATGGCATCCCCCAACAGCATCACCTGAGGCTGTCATTTGCGCCAGCATGAGCAGGTAGAGGGAGGTGGCATCCATCTGTAGGTGACCCCACTCGTGGTCCCCCACCACGGTGGCACAGGTGTGGGTGTTGTATTTGGCATGCAGGCAGTCCCTGGTGCTCTGGCTGTACTTGAACGCCTCCACTTTGTCTACCTTGAGAAGGACAAGGAGATGCATGGGTTCATCAAACCCTGTCTCCAGAGAGGCCTGGCAGCCAACGGACACCCCACACTTTTAGCCCAGCATGTGGAGCCGTGCCTGGCAGGGCAGAAATCCTACAGCCCCCGGGCTAAGCCCCTCCACGCAACAAGGTGGTGAGTGCAGGCTCATGTGCCACACTAGTGCAGGGCTGCAGCGGTAGAGGGCCCACAGCCACAGCTGAACCAGCCGCGGCTGAACTGTGTGGACAGAAAAGGGTCAACCCAAATGCCCTCAGGGAGAAGAGCTTCGGAGTCTCAGTGCCAGACAGACCACAAGATAGGGAGCAGCTGGCAAAGGCTCTGCTGGCCACCAGCCCACAGCACTGGGACTTCCATCACACCACGGACAGATGCCAAGACAGAGCTTATTTCAAGACTCGCTGGAAGGGGGCCTTCCCTCTGCTTGTCAGGAAAGGCTGGGGAGAGCTGGCACCGCTAGAACTGACCGTCTTTGTGGCAGAGATGGGCCTTGAGGAGACCACTCAACTCTCGGAGGCGCTCCCCAGACCCTACCTGTCTCATCATGCACTGAAGCAGCCCCCGCATCAGCTTCACCACGCTCTGCAGGAACAAGGAAAACAGCCTTGTTAATCCCCATGCAGCCAAGAGAAGCCCTGACTCAGGATATCAGCTGGCCACTGACCTTTGCAGGGCTCCGGCATCTGTAACCGGAGCCCTTGCTCACACTTCCATGGCCCCTACTCCCTCGGTGACAGCAGAGGAAAGCAAGATTTCTTGGCCTGCCATGGAGGCCGAGCTGCTCTGCTGTGCAGGGGGAGGGAGGACACAGCTGCAGGATGCAGCTCCCCAGCCCCTGAGAGAAGGGCTGTGTCCCCAGATCACCCCAGAGCCAGAGGGCTGGACCCTCTGGCTGTGCTCTAGGAAGAGCAGGCTCTGACATCCCTTGCTATTGCTCCCCATGCCTGGGGACAGCCCCGTCCCCATCCTCACTGCACAGCCTCCCAACACCTTTCAGCTCCAAAAGCAAACCAGCCGGGAGGTGACGGCCAGCTCCCCGGTATCACTGGCCATGCCGGGACGGTCGGTGCAGGCCCTCCCTCCTGCCGACTCCCTCCTACCTGCTCCAGCTCGTAGGCCTTGGCCTTGTCCTCGTCGCGGTCGGCGTTCTTGCGGTAGGCCAGGCCCAGCCCCCAGACAGCCAGGATGCTGTAGACGTTGTCCCGGACCCAGGCATCCCNGGGGCCGGCCGGCGGCTCCCCACGGCCCGGCGCGGCGCATCGGGGCCCGCGGTGAGGCGGATCCCGGCCCCCCGGCGCTCCCCGGCAGGTCCCGCACCTGGTGCCGGAGGATGGTCTGCTGCACCAGCCGCGCATACCCGTCCAGCCGCACGCCCGAGTTGCTCCGGCTACGCATGGCGGCACCGGCGACGGGCACCGGCGCTGCAGGCACCGGCGCTGAGGGGACCAGCACTGCGGGACCGCCCCACCTCGCCCCGCCCCGGGTCCTGGCAGCGCCCCCGCCCCGCCCCAAGGCGCCGCCCGCTCTCTGACGCCCCCAGCGCTGCCCCGAGCACCGCAACAGCTTTGGAGCGGCCTCTCCCTCCCCGCTGCCTCGCCATCCCCGCCGCCGGCGGCGGCCCCAGCCTGCGGAGCGCTCACTACCGAGCGTCCAGGACCCGCTGCCATGGCGGAGACGGGACGGGGGACGCGACGGGAGGGCGTCGGACAGCGCCTCCTGCCGGGCGGAGGCCGCGCAGCGCTGCGGGCGGACACGGACACAGGCGTGGGTGTGCATCTACGGACGGACACGTGGACACATGGAGACACGCGTGGGTGCAGGGACGGACGCGCGTGTGGGTGTGCACCTACGGACGGACACGTGGACACACGGACACGCGTGTGGGTTTTGCACCTACGGACGGACACGGACACACGTGTGGGAGCAGGGACGGACACGCGTGTGGGTGTGCACCTTCAGACGGGCGGACACACATATGGGTGTGCACCTATGGACGGACACATGGATGGACGGATACGCGTGTGTGTTTGCACCTGCGGACAGACACATGGACACATGCATGGGTGCAGGGACAAACACACGTGTGGTTGTGCACCTACGGATGGACACACGTGTGGGTGTGGGATTGCAGAGACAGACACATGGACACGTGTGCCAGTGCATGCATACGGATGGACACACGGACATGCATGCTGGTGTGGGTGTGGGGACAGACACACAGACATGCATACAGACAGAGACATGGATATGTGCATGGGTGTGGGCACACACAGAGGCACAGACGTGCACACACATACCACTGTGCACACACGCATGCACACACCTGCCTGCACAGGCACACATGTACAGGCCAGCAGACCCATGTGTGCACACACACAGCCATGCACACACGTGTGTACATACCTGCGCATACACACTCTTGCACTTCCATGTGTACACAGCACACACACATGTGGCACATGCAGTCACACATATACACACACGAGACAGGAATATATGCACATGCACACATATGTACATCCACAGCTGTACAGACTTATACATACCCACATATACACAGACATGCACATCTATACATGCACAGACAGACAAACACCCAAGCACACACATATACTTCCCATACACGTTCATAACCATATGTGCACATACACATGCACACACACAGGCACAGGTATATTCATGCACCTACACGTATGGGCACAGGCAGACGTGTGCATACGCACAAACGCTCACACACACACAGAGCAGTGTGCGGGTGTGGTGGGCTCCTAAGAACCCCCGTGCCCCTTGCCCCAGGGACCCCTTTGGGCAGCCAAACGGGTGCTGCGGCGAACTCAGCACCCGTCAGGCGAGAGGCAGGAGCCCGCGGGTGCCACCTGCGCCTCTGTGTCACCCGGGTGGCCCTGGCACGCGTGTACCCTGTCCTCACCCAGGGGCAGGGAGCTGCCAGACGTGGGCAGGGGGCAGCGAGTTTATTGCCTGCACAGAGCGTCTGAGCCCGGCGTTGTCCTGAGGGACTCGGGGACAGAGTTCTTCCTTGAGGANCGGCGGCGGCCCCAGCCTGCGGAGCGCTCACTACCGAGCGTCCAGGACCCGCTGCCATGGCGGAGACGGGACGGGGGACGCGACGGGAGGGCGTCGGACAGCGCCTCCTGCCGGGCGGAGGCCGCGCAGCGCTGCGGGCGGACACGGACACAGGCGTGGGTGTGCATCTACGGACGGACACGTGGACACATGGAGACACGCGTGGGTGCAGGGACGGACACGCGTGTGGGTGTGCACCTACGGACGGACACATGGACACACGGACACGCGTGTGGGTTTTGCACCTACGGACGGACACGGACACACGTGTGGGAGCAGGGACGGACACGCGTGTGGGTGTGCACCTTCAGACGGGCGGACACACATATGGGTGTGCACCTACGGACGGACACATGGATGGACGGATACGCGTGTGTGTTTGCACCTGCGGACAGACACATGGACACATGCATGGGTGCAGGGACAAACACACGTGTGGTTGTGCACCTACGGATGGACACACGTGTGGGTGTGGGATTGCAGAGACAGACACATGGACACGTGTGCCAGTGCATGCATACGGATGGACACACGGACATGCATGCTGGTGTGGGTGTGGGGACAGACACACAGACATGCATACAGACAGAGACATGGATATGTGCATGGGTGTGGGCACACACAGAGGCACAGACGTGCACACACATACCACTGTGCACACACGCATGCACACACCTGCCTGCACAGGCACACATGTACAGGCCAGCAGACCCATGTGTGCACACACACAGCCATGCACACACGTGTGTACATACCTGCGCATACACACTCTTGCACTTCCATGTGTACACAGCACACACACATGTGGCACATGCAGTCACACATATACACACACGAGACAGGAATATATGCACATGCACACATATGTACATCCACAGCTGTACAGACTTATACATACCCACATATACACAGACATGCACATCTATACATGCACAGACAGACAAACACCCAAGCACACACATATACTTCCCATACACGTTCATAACCATATGTGCACATACACATGCACACACACAGGCACAGGTATATTCATGCACCTACACGTATGGGCACAGGCAGACGTGTGCATACGCACAAACGCTCACACACACACAGAGCAGTGTGCGGGTGTGGTGGGCTCCTAAGAACCCCCGTGCCCCTTGCCCCAGGGACCCCTTTGGGCAGCCAAACGGGTGCTGCGGCGAACTCAGCACCCGTCAGGCGAGAGGCAGGAGCCCGCGGGTGCCACCTGCGCCTCTGTGTCACCCGGGTGGCCCTGGCACGCGTGTACCCTGTCCTCACCCAGGGGCAGGGAGCTGCCAGACGTGGGCAGGGGGCAGCGAGTTTATTGCCTGCACAGAGCGTCTGAGCCCGGCGTTGTCCTGAGGGACTCGGGGACAGAGTTCTTCCTTGAGGAGTCCTGTCCTGGTGGTGAGCACAGGGCACACTCCGGTCTCCGGTGGTCCCAGTGCAGGGTGGGCCCTCCTGGGATTGCTGGTGGCTGTCAGCACTTGTACTGTGGTGGGGCACAGCGCCCGGCCCTGCGGGCAGAGCAGCCATGAGCGCTGTGCCAGGGTCCCTGCAGGGGGGCATCCCCAGGCTGGAGCACCCGGGGTGGGGGCAAAGCTGGGGTCTGCTGGGGCTGGGCCNTAACGCAGAGGTGGGGGTCCCAGGGTGGAGACTCCCAAAGCCAAGGCAGCTGGTGGAGTTGGGATATTTGTGGGGCCTGACAGCTGGGGACATTGGGGTATGTGGGGGGGTCCCAGGACTGGAGACACTGTGGGGATGGAGATACGTTTGGGGTCCCAGGGACGCTGGGCTGGGCAGGGGGTGACGCAGGGGATGGGCAAGGATCCCACTCACCTGCAGACCCTGGTGATGCACTCGAGGCCATGCCGGCAGTGGGCACCCAGGGGTCTGCTGCCCACCATCCTCCAGAAGGGTGTCATGCGGGGCAGCCGGGGGGCTGCCTGCCCCCCTGCCCCCCACAGCTCCTGCAGCATCCAGAGGGGTGGACAGGGTGGGGAGGGGGGTGCCGAGCCCCCCAGCTCCCGGCACCCACCCCCCATGCCCAGACCCACCTGGAGGGAGCTGGGGAGAAGCAAGAGGAGAGAGAGGAGCAATGCCAGGCCATTGGCAGTGCCGAGGGGGGAAGGGGGGGCCCCGCTGGCCCTGCCACCTCGGCTGATACCAGGCGCGACAGAGGCTGCCATGGTGCTGCTGACTCCGGCTGTCCGGTGCCTCCGCTGGGCACTGCTCCTCCCCGGTCACGGCCCTGCACAAATATTTGAGTAGCCCCAGGCGGCGGGGCAGCCCATGTCACCCCCCCCACCCCCCCCCGCTGGGGGCTGCCAGCATCTCTGCAGGGCATCCACGGGGCACACACAAGGCAGCCGGTGCCTGGGCAATACCATCTGCCTCCAGCTACAGCCCCCACAGTGTGCCCGGGGGGCAGCTCTGCACCACAATGGGTGAGCTCCACACCAGGTACCCCTGTGCCATGCCCGGCCCTGATTTGCCCCAGTGATGCTAAGGCACGTGGGGCAGATCATCACCTCCCTGCCCAGTGTCATCTCAGAGGATGGGGCATGCAAGGTGGCAATGCCCACATGGGATGGCCAGCAGCAGGGGTAGCAAATGGGGACTGGTGGAGGCAGAGCAAAGCCTCAGCCTGGAGTTTGGGGCAGGAGAAGGGGCCTGGGAGTGGGGCAAAAGGGGGCAGGGATGCGCTGGCTGGCTGGACAGAACAGGGGGCCAGTGCAGCCCCCAGTGCAGGCAGCAGCCCCACATGCAAGACCCCTGCCAGACCATAAGGGGAAGCGGGGGCATATGTCCCCAAAGCCAGGGCTCCTGATGCTCCCTGCAAGGTTGGCACTGATGGGTGCCAGGCTGTGTCCAAGGGGTTCGCATGGGTGTAGGACCCCCAGGAAGAGCCACCCTCGAGGTGGCTGGGGACCCTGCTCCCTCCACCTGGCTCTGCCCTGGCAGCCCCAGCGCTGACGCAAGCATGGTGCCGGGGTCAGACGGGGACAGCGGCTCCTTCCCTGAACGGCTGCTCCTCCATCCCTTTAGCAGTGCCTGCCCCGCCACCAGCGCAGAGGAGATCACACTGCTGGGGCAGCCCCTCGGCGCCTGGGGATCCCCCAGGAAGGGGTCCAGCCACTGGGCACAAGAGCCCACCAGCACGGTGCATATGAGGACATAGGGCTGGGACAGATGCACACCAGTGCCCATCCGTCTCTGGGCACCTAGCAGGTCCGAGGGGTGCCTACAGCCAGGGTGCAGGTCCCTGCCAGGGGCAGCACTGGGCACTGGCATCCAGTGGTGCCCAGGGCTGGGAGCGCACCCAGCTCCCATGCCTTTCATCATCGCTTGCCTGGGTGAGTCAACACCACACGCTTAATGATTGACAAGGGAAAATCTTCCCCCTGGGGTCAGGTCTGCAATCTTCCAAAAAAGCAGAAGACATTCCCCTCCCCACAGCCTCCTAGCTGGAGGCAGCCTGGATGCGGCCAACTGGGGACAAGGGGCAGGAGAGGAGCCTGGGGCTCTGCAGCCGCTTGCTCTGCCAGGATGGGGGAAGAAACTTTGGGGCTGGTAGGTAGGGCAGGGATGGGGGCTGGCAGCACCTTGCCCCACAGCAAATGCCCACAGGAGGGAAGAAGTGCTGAAACTTCCCCACGGAGCTTGGACCAGTAACAGGGCTGGAGGCCAAGAGATGAGACCCTGGCAAGAGCCATGAGCTGAGTATGCAGAGGCAGTACCCAGCTGGCAGGTGGCAGTGCCACCAAGCACTGGGGATAAGAATTACATCTGCCACCCATGTCTCTCTGCTCAAAGGAGAACTTTGCTCCAGCCTTGCAAACACAGGGCATTGTGCCCAGGAACAGGCAGGTTTGCCTGCAGACACCTTCCCAAAATAACCCTGACAGCCAAATAAATGCCTTGTCCACAGTGACAGACAGCCCATGAGCTCATGGTCCCTCAGGGATGTGGGGCTTCTCTTGTCACCAGCCCCACCAAGGCAGCTGCCTGCAGTCACACATGGTCCCCCCTGGCCCATGGAGGATCGATGCTCAGGGGAGCCTCTTCTCCCAGCTCCTGCTTGAACCATCTGGGATTTACCCCCTGCACGCATTGGGGAGCAAGCACAAGGGTGGCAGCATCGTGACATAGTCTACACCGGCCTGTCCCAGGGGGCATCCTGTGCACCCTAGGGACAGAGCAAGAACAGGCCAAGATGGTCTTTAGCAAAATCCATCAATTTATTTATTTACACAGTCAGCAATAAATACAGAAAAGCCAGGCGGCAGGGGTGCTGGGAGTGGGACCAACCCCTCTGGGAACAGGAGGCAAGGCCGGGAGTCCAGCAAAGCCCAAGCCCCATGGGACAGCAAGGGTGTGAGAAGGAAAAGGGACACCGCAACAGGGGCCTGACCCCTGGGGTAGGGCGAGACCCGAGCCCTGCTAGAGGGCAAGCCAAGGAGGTGAAGGACAGGGGTGGCAGAGGAAGCAGTGGGCAGAGCCCAGCGCAGGCAGCTGCCTGGCCCTGGCACTGGGAGCAGAGCTGGCAGCTCGGGTCCCTCCAGTTTTCACAGTCCTCCAGAGTAGAACTGCAGGGTAGGAGAGGGGCTTCCCCCCCCACCCCAAGCCCAATTCCCAGCCCAGTGAGATGCCGTCACAGCTGGGACTAGAGAGGAATGGGGTGCACGTTAGCTGGGAAGGAGTCCCATGGGCAGGGTTGCACCAGATACTGATGGCACCCGCTCAGTGCCAAGCACAGGAACACCTGGACCACTCTCCCTCCCCACCCTGGCTCTGCCAGGAAACCCCCAGCTACCTCCTAAGAGCTTCGTGCTCCAGTCCAGGGACCCAACTCTTCCCTGGGAGCATCAGGCCAAGCCCCCCTGCCCCCCAAAAACAGGCAGCGGCCGTGGGGCTGCAGGAAGGACAGATGCCACAGGGCAACTGCCCCAGCACAGGCTACTGCCTTTAAAAACCTACAATTTACATAAAAATGCCATTGTAAAACCTTCCCGCAGAGCAGTGCCACGCAGGGAGGGGGGGGTGAACCCGCCCCAGGCAGAGCAAGACAAACCCTAAAGTCCAGATCCGTCAGGGACAGGCAGAGCCCAGGGGTGATGTGCCAGGGCAGTGGGCGTTACCGGCAGGTGCAGGACTCTGCAATCATGTTCTCGTACTCTTTGTAGAGGATGCCACCGTCGCGCTCGATCATGAGGACGCTGATGGGGCTGTAGCGGTAGGGGACGCAGGAGGGCCGAGGCACATTGGCATCCACCAGCTGATGGACGAAGCTCTGCACCACGGCGTGGTTGGGCGCGTGGTAGTCATAGCGGAGCAGGCGGGGACAGGCGCCCTTGCAGTAGCGCGGATTGTAGCGGTGGGGAGCAATGATCCAATGATCCCAGCCCAGCTGGGCGAAGCTGACAGGGAAGGGGCGCAGGGAGCAGTCGCTTTTCTCCCCTCCCTGCTCCCGCAGGTAGCCAGGCAGGTCGTGGGCCAGCATCCCTGCATCACGCCGGTGCCGGTGGGGCTCTGCTGCCGGAGATGCCAGCCCCGCCCGGGTGTCGTTGAGGTAGAGGAGGAGGAAGGGGTGGCTGGGGGCCACTGGGGCATCACGGCCTCCTGCCCGTCCGGCACGCACACACACGTGTCGCAGCGCTAGGCTCCCCGTGCTGCTGTTCCCCAGCACCAGGTATGGGGTGACATCCACTTCGGCCCAGCCATGGTGGGGGCGGGCGGCAGGGCTGAGCAGTGTCCCAGGTGCCTCACCGGTGGTCGCCAACTCCAGTGCACAGAGGAGGCGACCACGGGCCAGCAGCAGGCTGGGCAGGTAGACCATGGTAGCTCGGAGGAGGTGCTCGGCCTCGGGCTGGCCCTCCAGGTGGTAGGTGAGGGGCTGCACGTACCAGCGACCTGTGGGGAAGCAGCAGTCAGTGTCCCCGGTACAGCACAGCAGGCACCACACCAGCACAGGCTTCTCCCAGGATGCTGCCGCAGCCCTGCACAGCGCAGCGGAGCCCGTGGCATTGTCACCCCCAAAGCCCGTGACAGCCAGATGCCAGCAGGGTGAGGGGCAAAGGGCAGGGACAATTCCCATCCTCTGCACCAACACCACTGGCCTGGCACAGCTTCAGGCAGGATGGGAAGGGGAGAGGGGCACATGGGGCCAGCAATGATGGCCCATATCAGGGCCATCTGGCCCTGTGGGAGGGAGAGCCTGGGCCCCCTGCCAAGGGGGACCCCCACAGGCAAGGGCAGCCCCACAGGGCACAGCATGTGCCAGTCCTGGCCAGGAAACTGTAAAGAGGTAGAAGGAGGCAGGCAGAGACCCCCCAGGGCTCAAGCCCACACCACTGGCTCCACTAAGTCCCTGTACTACCCTCAGTGTCCCCCTGCTCCTTACCTGCCCAGGGCTGACCCCCATGGGAGCTGGCCCAGACGAGGCGGATGGTGTTGGTGCCCAGGCTGCGGCCACGGCGGGGTCGGCCTTCACGGTCGGCAGCACGGCGGTACAAGTTCAGCATGTAGCGCAGGGGCTGCCTGCTTGCTGGCCCTGCTCGCCAGCCCTGGCTGCCCGGTGCCCGCACTTGCAGCGCCTGAAGGAGGGGCAAGGGGGGGACAGCAGGCAGGGAGCCAGGGGGCAGCAGGGACTGGTTTGCAGCCTGGGAAAGGGGCACCACAAGGAGGAGGAGGAGGCTGGTGATGGGATGGAGCAAAGCCATGATAGGTGCAGGAGAGTGGGTGAGCAGGGCGAGGTGGGGCTGGCTGGCAGCAGGATCAGGGGGAGCCTACGGTCATGCTTCTCCCACCCTGGAGAGGCAGAGCTGGTTGTGGGCACCAGCAAAAGGAGACCACAGGGTGCTGCCAGCTGCTTCAGCTTGGCACAGGAACAGAAAGGTGGGGGGCTCTCTATGCAAAAAGGGGTGCAAATTCCAGACTAAAACCCGGACCAGGGGCAAAGACAGCCGGCCAGGAGCCTGGCTACGGCGGCTGTAAGGGTGCCGGGGCAAGGGGGGGGGAGGGGAGTGAAGGGGGGTGGGGGGGGAGGACGAGCTCGCTCAGCCCACCTGCTCCTGGCCAGCCTCCTCCTGCAGGGCGAGGGGGACCGGCCCCCCCGGCGCCTTTTAAAGGCACGGCCCCAATCAGGGTTTAAAGGGCCAGGAGCTCCCTGGGTCCCAGGGGAGGGGCTGGAGCCCAGCGGGGGCTCCGCTGCGGTGAGAGCCCCTCCGGCGCCCCCCGCCCCGTGCCGACCCTCCGGCAGCGGGATCAGCACGTTCGTGCCCATTGCCGCAAGCGGGCACAGAGCCTGGGGGTCCGCTCCGAGAGCCAGGCTGCCCGGTGCCTTGCTGTCCCCATCAGAGAGATGGGCACCGAGCCCAGGGGCCATGGCACCGAGGTGCCGGCAGAGCGAGCCGGAGCCCAGCAGCATGGAGGGCGGCTGGCTCAGCCGGTGGTACCAACCCTGCGGGCATCACCATGCCCACAGCTTCGCTGAGCTTGGCCATCCCAGCTCAGAGGTCTTTCTGCCAGCACCTGCCCAAGGCTGAGGGGTTGTGAGGGTAATGCCCACCCTCTCACTGGCACGGGTCATTTGAGGCATTGCCCCCCGGCCCTGGTGCCGCTCTGTGGCCCCATAGTGCTTGCCTTAGGCAGGCTCCATGGGCGCACAACAGAGTTGAGTGCAGGCAGCCATGGCCTGTGCCCCCAGCAGAGCGCCTGGCGCAGTGCCCGGCCCCATGGGACACTACTGCTCTCCTGCTGGCATAGAGAGGACCAGGGGACACACAGATACTCTGCTTGGGGAACCGCTGGTGCAGGCACGGGGACATTGGAAGGAGCTGGGGGGTGTGTTGGTGCCTGCCTTGCCCTGGGTTCTGCCCACCCTTCCTGGTGCCAGCAGGGCACAGCGGTGAGGGCTGCGAGGGCCATTTGGGGGGGTGCCAGCACAGGGGGGGGGAATGCAGTGTTTAATGGGGTGTGGGGCCACGTGACGATCCAGAGCGCAGAGCCCTCACGCCTGGCCGGGCAGCCCTGGTTACTCATTTGGGAAAGGGCATGGGGGCAGCCGAGCCTGGTGGAGACCGGGAAAAGTCCGGGCATGGCAGGAGCCATCCATGAGTGGGGGGCACAGCAAGGGGTGTGGCAAGGCCATGGGGGAGAGCGGGAGAGTCAGGCCAGACACGGACATGTTGAGGCCGTGTGAGGGGCTCCGTGCATTGCTGCTGGGTGGGTTCCAGTGCCACAAACAGCCTGGGGACGACCCTGTGCCCTGGGACCCCCTGGCACAAGGATAGGGCACATGTCCTGGGCCGCCTGCAGCCCAGCTGGGCAGGGCACAGGCAGGGCTCAGGGCAGGCGCCGGTGGGTGGGGGCTGCCAAGAAAAACTTGAGGGACCCTTCCTGCACCAGGGCTGAGCAAGGCTGGGGGTCACTCGCCAGCCTGGCACAGCAAGCCCACCCTCCTGGGCCACCGTGCTGCGCCCGCCCAGCCCGCAGGCAGCCAGGGCCGCGGGCGTTGCTGGCAGGGCAGAGCTTTCCGGGCCGGCTGTGCTGTCTGGGAAGGAGATGAGTAAGAGCCGGGGCCCCGGGCGGGAAGGGGAGGAGCGGGACTCCCGGGCTCCCCTGGGAACCCACCAACCTACTCCCACAGCCCCAGCTGCAGCCCACCGACTCTGTCCCCTGCCTCAGTTTCCCCAAATGGGCACAGCAGCCCCTCCTGGGCCTACTGGGGGAACGGCAGAGGGGAAGCACGGCCATACAGCCATGCATGCCCCAGGGTGTCCCGGCAGGACAGGGTGGGGGCCGGAATGGGCAGGCCAGACAGGAGGCGGCAGCGCGTGCTCATCCGCAGGCAGCAGGCAGCGGGGCTCAGGGCGCCAGTGTGATTGCCGGGGCGGGGACCCGTGGGGAGCCTCCTGCCCTGGGGGGCTGTGGCAGAGGATGCACCACCCCACTGCCACTGAGCAGGCACCCCCTTGCACCCAGAAGAGCGCTGCCGAACTACTGGCCACACCGCACCGCCGTGCTCAGCTGAGCTCTGGCAAGCCGAGCTGTGCCGAGCTGTCCCTCGTGGTGCTGGTCCCTGGTGGCACCATGCTGTGCTGGGCCAAACTGGTCATGCCGTGCTGAACCGTGCCAGGACAAGCTAAGATGGGTTAGCCATGCTGTGCCAAGCCAAACTGCGCCAGCCCTGCTTGCCCACATCAACCCGAGATGAACTGCACTGAGCCAAGTGGAGCCAGACCAGGTCAGGCCCCTAGCTGCGCCACGCTGTACTGAACTGAGCCATGCCAGCCTTGTGTCATGCCATGCTGATCCGAGCCAAGCCAGAACGTGCCAGCCCAGCCGAGCTGCACTGAACTGCACTGAACCATGCCGGGCTGAACCATGCTGGGCCAGCCAACCCATGCTGGCCCCCTTGCCATCTCAAATTGTGGAGGGCTGAGCTGTGCCATGCTGTGCTGAACTGAACTGTGGTGGACCGAGTCAAACCATACTGGCTGGGCTGTGCCAAGCTGAGCCTAGCAGCTCAGTGCAGGTCCCTGGGCTGAGCCGAGCCGGGCTGTGCCAAGCCAAGCTGAGCTGAGTAGCACAGTGCTGTGCTGTGCCATTGTGTGTGGAGCCATGCCATGAGCTGAGCCATGCCAAACTGTGCCTTGAGCAATGCTGAGCCACACCATGCCATGCTGAGCTGAGCTGAATTGTGCCAAGCTGAGCTGTGCTGTGGCTGTGCTGAACTGGGCTGAGCCAAGCCGTGCCAAGTCAGGCTGTGCCATGCCGTGCTGAGCTGAGCCATGCTGTGCCTAGTTGAGCCAAGCTGAGCCGTGCCAAACTGAGCCATGCCATGCTGTGCCTAGCTGTGCCATGCTGTGCTGTGCTAAGCTGTGCCAAGCCGAGTGGTGCCATGCTGTGCCGAGCCAAGCCAAGCTGTGCCATGCTGAGCCATGTCATGTCGTGCCATACTGTGCCATGCCATGCCGAGCTGAGCTGTGCCATGCAATGCTGGGCCATGCCGAGCAGTGCCATGCCGTACCGTCCCACGCCGAGCCGATCGCTGCCGCC
>VWZL01000994.1:135314-148951 GCA_013396915.1 Stercorarius parasiticus | reverse complement strand
GTCCTCCCCCTTCCCGGCACGTCCGACACGCGTGGGCAGGGCCGTGCCCGGGACAGGGGTCTGGCGTCAGGCTGCGGTGCCGAGGTTGGGAGGCGCGGGGTCCGTGTGCCCGCGTCTCTTCTGCGGCCGGGAGTGGGGGGAGCGCGGGTGGGGTCCCACGGCCGCGACGTCCCGCCAGGCAGGGGGTCACCGATTCCCGCCGGGGCATCGCCCTCCTGGGAAACCCGCTGGGAACCGGGCAGCAGCCGGGCGTGCCCCGGCACCCCGTCCCCCCGCGGAGCCCGTCCGGTCACCGGGGGGTTCGGCTGCCTGCCCGCCCGGTACTACCGTCCTGCCGGGCCCGGGTGCTGGTGAGGCGGACTGTGCCGCGGCCCCGGGGCTGCCTCCCTGCCCCGAGCCGGGCTGGCCGCCCCCCCGGGGCCCTCCACGCCCTGCGCCGGGACGCGGGCAGCGTGGTCTGGCTGGGGGAGCTGGAAAAGTGGCTCCGGTCCCTGCCCTGCGCCCCGGGGTGGCACCGCCGGCGGGCGGGAGCCGCGGCCCTGCCGGCGGGGCCGCTGCCCGCCCCCCGACTCGCTGCTGGGCCCCGGGGCGGTGGGTGCCGGTGGGTCCGGAGGAGAGGACGGGGGGCCAGGGGACGTTCCCCATCGCTGCAAGGAGAATGGGGTGCTACTTGCGGACCGGGGGTGCCGGCCCCCGTGCTCCCCCAGCACGGCCGCCGCTGCCGCGTGTGCTCTGCAGACAAAGGGGGCTTGTTCCAGCGCTCTGTGCATTCAGGGGAGGGTCCCCCGGGGCNGCGCGGGGGGCCCCGGGCCTCGCGCCGGAAAGGGGAGGGGGGTCCCGGCGCTTGGTGAGACAGTTTGGCCTCTCAGCCTGCTCCGGGTGGGATCCCTTCCTGTGACAGAGTCTCATGGCGGGGCTGGTGTGGGCTCCATGGGGCTGCTGAGTGTCCCGCGGCACAGGCTCCCCCTGGCATGTTGGGGTGTTCTGCATGGGGCAAGGTGGGCACAGCTCTGGCACTGCCGTGGCCGTGACTCCTAAGACAAGTTGCTCCTGGGGCAGGCAGATAGATACTCCTGTGAGCCAGCTGGTGCCTACCATTAGGGCCCAGAGTGAATGCCAGGGGTGGTGTTGGGGAAGTGCCTGGGGCTGTCCCAGCCAGGCGGGGCAGCAGGCAGCGGGGTTTGGCTGCCAGCGCTGAGTTCACTGGTGGCGAAGGCAGAACAAGGGGCTATTTGTGCCAGATTTAGCTCCTGGTGAGCAATGCCAGGGCTGAGCCATGTCCGTCCTGGCGCAAGGGGTAGCCCAGACGCGGGTGCAGCCCTGGCAGTGTCCTGCACCGGGGAGGGATGACCCGTCACCACTGACTCGGCCCTGTGGCTGCGGCAGGCAGGACGGGGTGGGCAGGGGACTGGGGTGAAGGTGCAGCCTGCCCGCAGTACCAGGGCTGCCCGGCGGCGGGCAGCAGCGTGGCAGGGGTTAAACCTGGGTGCTCCAGCGAGTGCATGGTGGGACTGGGAGCCCTCGAAGGCAGCTGGGGCCCCCTGCCAGGCATGCAGGCCCCCCTCCCGCTCCACGTCCGACTCCTGGGTGGGAGGGCAGCCTGCCGCACAGGCAGGCACATTGTGGCATTGCAATCCCCAGGTCTCTGAAAAACTGGGAAAGCTGTGGGGCACTGGGCACCGCTGTGCCCAGCAGAGCCATGGGGCAGTGCCGGGATGGGCAGGAGGCCTGGCTGCTCCTTCCTGGCTCCCCAGGTGCCAGGTTGCCTGCAGGCAGGGGGATGCCCCCTGAGCCCTGCCCTGCAGCAAGGCTGGGAGGGGCTGCCCAGTGGCATGTGCATGGTGGCCAGCCAGCTGGGCAGCCATGGGTGCCCCCTGGCACTAGGGCCTGGCTGCCACCCAGGCTGGGCTGCAGAGACGGCGCTGCGGGCAGAGCTCATTTCTCTGCCAGGCCAGGAGCGGCAGGGCAGGGTGAGGAGCCTGTGGGCAGGGTGGGCGCAGGAGCCCTGGCACGGGGCCAGGCCAGCTCTGCCCGTCACCCTGCGGGTGGCTGTAGGGTCCAGCTGGGTCAGGCTCCATGTCCATGCTGGGCATGGGGGCACAGGGCACCCCAGATCCTGCCCCACTGACACCATGCAGCCCAGCAGCTGGGCTTGCTTGCCAGCTCTGCGGTGTGGGGGGCTTGGCATGGTGATCCCCAGCTGTCAGGAGTGGCAGGATGGACAGAAATGTGTGCCAGCACCAGGCGCTCTGCCTTCCCCAGCTGGGCACTGCACATCTCAGGGCTGCCCGCGCTGCACCTACCTGCTGGGGCAGAGGGGATGTGCTGGGGCCCCTCTGTGCCGGCAGCACCATGGCCCTGTGCCCTCCAAGCTGCGGCAGTGCGGGGTACCAGGCTCATTTCGGTCATGGGTGCCAGAGCTGGGCACAGCTCGGTGCTTCCACTGCTGATGGCTCTCCTGGGTACACACAGCGCGATGGCATGCTTCGGGCATTGAAATAACCACGGGTGCCTGGGCAGGGCTGATGTGGGGCTGGGAGCAGTGGCGGGGGGCTGGCATCTGTGCTGGACAAAGGGCCCTTGTGCTGCCCGCGCCTGCGGGGGAATCTGCTGGGATGGGACATTTTTCTTCTCCCCCCCTCCCTGATGCCCTTTCCTTGCTCAGAAATTCATGTGACTGGGGCAGGGGGGAGCCCAGCGCTGCAGATCGCTCCACGGTGCCCAGGGCGCCGGCACCCCCTTTCTGAAGCCTCTTTCTCCCCTGGCACCTGGTGGCAGTGGCACACCCTCCTGGGGTGTTCTGGGGGTCCATGCCCCCCTGACGCCCCTCTCTGTCATCCAGGTGGAGGACGGGGGCAAGGCTGCGCTGTCCCACCAGCTGCAGCCGGGCGACGAGCTGGTGAACATCAGTGGGACGCCGCTGTATGGGTCTCGCCAGGAGGCCCTGATCCTCATCAAGGGCTCCTACCGCACCCTGAAGATGATCGTCCGCAGGTTGGCAGCACTTCCAATTTGGGCGATGGGGGGTGGCGGTGCCAGGGCCGGGGGGGCATCATCTGCTTGGGGGGCTGGCAGGAGCCTGGCGGTGCCCCTGTCTCCAGCCTGGAGGTGCCCTGGGATGGGATGGGATGGGGGGCAGCCCCACCATGGCTACCAGCACCCCATGGTGGTGGTGGTAGTGGGTTGCCCAGCCCAGTGTGCCACCAGCNCCCTGGCTGCATCCCGACCAGGCTCCAGCGGCACCCAGGGGCTGGGGCAGCCCAGGACACTGCCTGCAGGGCAGAGGGTGCCACGGGGCTGTCCCGGGGCTCAGCATCATCCATGGTGAGTGTGGGGGCTCTGGGGGGCGGGACCCCTGTGCTGACCCCACAACTTGTCCCTGCCACCCTCCCTGCCCACCCAGCAGAGGCTGGGGCAGCACCGGGCACTGAGAGGGTACAGGAGGTGGCATCTGTCCACGTGTCTGTGCGGTGGCACTGGACATCGCTGCCTGTGTGTGCTGGGGGGACTGGAGACCTCCACAGCTGCCTGGCACAGGGGGTGGGACAGGGCCTGCCACAGGACCCCTCCCCGGGGATGTGATGTGGCCGGTGCTTGCTGCAGATGCTGAGGGACCAAGGAACAAGGGGGGAAGGTCAGACTTGTGGTGGGGACACAGATGTGGCCCCAGGGTCCCTTGGGGTGCCTGTGGAGGTGGTCCAGTCCCGGCATGGACGCTCGCCCTGCCGGGGCACTGCCCATGGGCTACACTGTGGCCACATCCTCGGTCCCCTGTGGATGCTGGCAGCATGGATGCTGCAGGCAGGGGAGACCTGGCAGTTGGGGGGAACTGTGGGATCCCCCTGCCCGGCACCGGGCAGGGCTGGACCCTCTTCACCGCCATCCCCCTTGGGCGGGCGCTGGCCTGGGGGGGACAGGAAGCCCCGTAGGAAGTGACTTCAGCCCCGGTTCCTCGGCCCGGCTTCCTCCCCATTCTTGTCCTCTCCCGCTGTTGCTCTTGGCAGGAGGAGCGTGCCCGTACTCCGGCCCCATTCCTGGCACGTGGCCAAGCTCGCCGAAAGCCGCCCCGACGCCCCCGCCATGCACTGCCCTGCTGATGCCTTCAGCCTCTCCTGGCCCTCGGGGTGTGATGTCAGGTGAGACCCCCCTACCCACCCCTGGGGGCACCTCCAGGACATGCAAGGGGAGAGGGGCGGATGGGGCACCCCCTTGGTTGGGGCAGAGTAGTGCAGGGGGGGTGCTAGCGTGCTTGCCCCACGCCGTTGTCGGGCATCCCCCCCATCCTGTCGCCACGCTGCCCTTTCCCCTGGCTGTTTACTCGCCAGCTCCTGGCAGGAAGGGGCGGTGGCTCCACTGGAGCCGGCCAGGAGCTGCTGAGTTCCAGTGTCCCCCCCTGCCAGAGCCGGCAGGTCCTGAGTGGCCGGAGCCACGCATGCCCTGTGTCCCCGTGCCCGCTCCCCCTACCAGCATTGGGGCAGCCTTGGAGCTGCCCCCAAACCCGGCGGTGAAGGGCAGGTTGGGGCTGTGCCCCCCTATCCCGGGAGGGTGTATGTGGTGGGGAGGTGTGGGATTCCCGGAATCTCGTGCCCATCGGAGGGGCTGGTAGAGAGCTGGGTGGGCAGCAGCAGGCACCCCTAACGCCGGCATGGGGCCGGGCGGCAGCGAGCTGTCCCTGCAGTGGAACCCGCTGTCCCGGCACTGCAGCACCGACCGGAGCAGCTCCATCGGGAGCATGGAGAGCCTGGACCAGCCCGGCCAGGCCTACTATGAAGGGGACCCCTCGCCCGTTGACCAGGTCATGTACCACAGCAAGCGGGACTCGGCCTACAGCTCCTTCTCTGCTAGCTCCATCGCCTCCGACTGCGCCCTCTCCCTCCGCCCTGAGGAGCCTGCTTCCACTGACTCCAGCCTCCAAGGCCCCTGCAAGCCCCCCGACGGGCGCTACCTGACCACGGGGGCTGAGCCGCCCACCAGCCGGCACCCCGAGGCCTGGCGGGCACCCGTGCCCCCCCAGCCCCCTGTCAGGAGGGACAGCCTGCGGGCAGCCCCATCTGGCGGAGGGGACAGGCGCCGGGCATCGATGGCGTCAGACATGCTGCATGCCAAGGGCCGGTGGATCTCCGACACCTTCCTCTGCCAGCAGGATGGGGAGGTGGAGGCAACGGGCGGGAGGACGCCGGCACCATACCCCATGAAGGACCGACTCTCTGCCAACCAGTATTACATGCTGAGCTCCCATCCAGACCGGTGCCCAGCCGAGCCGCTCCTGGGGGAGAGCACGGAGCTGGGCGACCGCCTGTACCCGGATGGCAGCATGCACCGAGCGCCGGATGCGATGGCGGCAGGTGACAACCTGCTGCTCTCCCCGCTCAAGGGCCACGCGCCGCACCGGCACAGTGCTCCCGAGCAGCTGCTGGCCTCCCAGCTCCGCTCCCTGCAGGTGGGCACCGTCAGTGAGCGAGCCTCGCCGGCCCCCGATGGGCACCGCTGGACCCTTTCCCCACTGCACCCTGAGGGCAGCCGGCCAGGGTCTGCAGGGGCCGCCCAGGACCCCCAGCTCTGCCCGGAGCCATGCCGCCGCCTGCCATCCTGCCGCTGCTGCCCTGAGCCACAGCGAGCCTGCGGGCAGGATGGGCCGGGGTCCAGCCCGGCACGCAGCACCGAGGGGNGGGTGCTTCCCACCGCTCTGCTCAGATGCGCCGCCGCAGTGACCGCTTCGCCACCAGCCTGCGCAACGAGATCCAGCGGCGCAAGGCCCAGCTGCAGAAGAGCCGGGGTCCCGGCGCTCCGCCACCTGGCGAGGAGCCGGTGGAGGAGGCAGACGAGCCTCCCGAGGGCAGCATGCCGGCGGAGGGACCCCGCACCCCGGCCGAGCGTCTCAGCCCTGCTCCAAGCGAGGATGGCAGGAACCACGGCCGCTCGGGGGACCGGGGCATCCCCACCCCTGACCCGCTGCCAGTCCCCAAAGGGCCCACGTCCCCCGAGAGGGCAGTGCTGACAGGCCGGGGACGCTGGCGCTGGTCCCCGGAGCGCAAGCTGCAGCAGCGGCGCTCGCCCAGCCCCGGCGAGCTGGAGGGCTATGGTCAGGGGCCAGCAGCCACCAGCTCCCCACCGCGGGGCAGCGACGAGGCCATCCTCCTGCCTTTTGCCGACCGCCGCCGGTTCTTCGAGGAGAGCAGCCGGTCTGTGCCACCCCGGCATGGCAAGCCCCCAGTGGGTGATTCTGGTGCCTTCCAGCCTGCCGGCCCTGAGCGCCGGGACACCCGCCGCCTCTCCATCGACCAGCCCTACGGCTCCCCCTCGCCTGGCCGCCCCAGCTCTGCCAGCCCCTACGCTGAATGCTGCCGGGAGCAGCCCCCCTGCTACAAGCCGCTGGGGAGGCCAGGGGAGCTGGAGTACCTGCGGGGCTTCTCCTACCCCTACGGAGGTCCCCCGCGCCCCGAGCCCTGCCACTACTGTGGGGGGGACCTGTGCCCCCCGCCGCTGCCCCGCAGCCACGCCTGCCGCTGCCACCCCCAGCCCTGGGCACGCTGTCCCGACTGCTGCTGCCCGGCCCCCTGCCCCGGGAGGGAGGAGAATGATGCCTGGCCCCCCCGCAGAGCTTTCGCCTCGGTAAGTGAATCCCCCCTGGACTGTGCTGGGGAGCAGCACTGGCACTACCCTGCACCCCCTGAGCATTCACCCCCAGGGCTGGGGTGGGGGGTACTGTGCCCATGGGGGGCCCTGCAGACCCCCTGCATGCCTCCTGCGCCTGGACAGGGATGGGAAGGGGAATGCTGACCCCGCTTTCACACTCTCTCCTTCCACCACACAGGAATTTCCTCTGGATGAGTGGGAACCGCCAGCGATAACTAGGAAAGCCAGCCAGTCGATCAGGTGAGCCCACGGTGGGATGTGCGTGCCACTCGGGAGGGACCTCTGCCAGTGAGGCAGATGTGATTTTGGTTGGTGATGTACAAAGTGCCTCCCTTAATGCCCCAGACACAGCCACGTTGTGCCCTCTGAAGTGGGCGCATGTGCCACCATGGGCAAGTGGGGCCCAGGGGTGTGAGGAGGTGCCCGGGGGGTATGCGGGTCCCTTCTTACCCATCCCCAGGGGGCTGGGGGCATCTCCAGGGGGCTGTGCCCAATGCGGGGCACTGGGAGAGTCTGGTCTTCCCCGCTAGTGGGGCTGGGTGACTCCAGCTGGGGAAGCTGAGGCAGGGGTGGGCATGAACTGCCTGGGAGGGTGACTGTCTCGGGGGGATGGATGCCCCCTTCTCTCCGCAGCGAGCTCTCCCACTACCAACTGGGCTTCTCAAGGCTTGGCCCCTTCCGCCCCTGCTTTGAGAGCGCAGAGTCGGAGTGGCCGCCCTGCTACCGGGCCACGTCCACACATGACCTCTCATGGGATGGCAACCGCCTGGCCCGCTCGCCTGAGAGCCCCCCGGAGCCCCTCCACCGCCCACTGCGGGGCAGAGCCTTCTCTGAGAGCCACCTCAACCTGGAGCCTGCCAGCCCCCGCGGCCGCGACCGGAGGGACCTTCTCCATGCCAAGCTGGACGCCCCCAGTGTCCCAAAAAAGAAGGGTCCCCCACCTCCCCGCCCACCTCCCCCCAACTGGGAGAAGTACAGGCAGCGCCGGACATCCCAGCGCCTGCCAGATGGATCTGGGCACGGCTCTGCCTTTACCGCTGCCCCAGTGCCGACCCGCAGCATCGCTGAGGCTGTGCGTGAGCGGTCGCAGAGCCTCACTGGGGAGCAGGGGGGCCGGTCCCGGGGCCACGCCACTCGCCCCCCTGCCCCGCCAGGCGCCTGGCCCCGACCTGAGCCCCCCAGATCCCTCCGCAGGACGCCTGAGCCCGACGCTGGCAGCGCCGAGATTTGCAGGCAAGTGCCACTGCGGCGTGGGGGTGGGAGGGGGCTCTGGGCACAGCCTGGGCATGGAGTGGCTCTTGGGGCCATGGGGCCCTTGGAACCGTGCATTGAAGCATCCTAATCCACCCCTTGGGATGGGCTGTGGGGTTTTCTTGGGGCAAGAGGTGTCCCTGACCTCTTTCCCTGGGGTGGGCCTGGCCCGGCATGTCCCCGTCCCCCACACGCGGGTGGGGGAGCTGATTTGGGTGCCCCTGGGTGGGTGTCGGCAGGGCGGCGGGGGCCGTGGAGGAGCGGCCGAAGGCGAAGCACCTCTGGGAGATGGAGGAGCAGCCCCAAAGGCTTGGCCGGAACCAGGAGCGGGGCTGGGCTGGCCCCCGCAGGGTGGGTGAGTGTTCCCTGCCCCTGCATGGTGGTCCCGGCCCTGCCACCCCGGAGGCACCCAAGCCCAGCCCCGGAGCAGCAGAGGATGTGAGCTGCCAGGGGGGCCAGCCCCAGCCCTGCCGAGTGGGCTCGGAGGAGCTGCTGTGGGATGTGGCAGGCAGGGACCACTCCCTGGCTGGCATCCTGGCTCCCTCGGCCCCCCTCGGCCCTGCCACCCAGGTGATGGGCGAGCTGCTGGTGGCGGGGGAGCGGCAGGCCTGGCGGGAGCATTTCCAGCAGGACTGGCACCTGGAGGCCCTGGCGCAGGACAGGTAGGACTGGCAAAGCACCAGGCATTGTGCCAAGGACGGGCTGCACCCTGCCACCCCCGGCGCTGAGCCCCTGTCCCTGCAGGCAGGGCTTCGAGCCCATCTCACCGCCCCCCGGGAGCGCTGCCAGCTCCACCGCCTACCCAGCGTATTACGGTGCAGCAGCTGGCAAAGCCGAGCCGCTCGGCAAGGTGAAGGAGCTGCCGGAGGTGGTGGAGGGGAGCTCGGAGGATGAGGAGGAGGAGGTGGACCGCGAGCTGGTGGAAAAGAAGGTAAAGTGGGCACTGCTGGGCACGATGCCCTTGGGGTTCCCCTCTGCCATTGCCAGGTGCTCACGGGGACTGGAGATATTGCTGGGTGCTCACGGGGACCGGGGCATCATTGTTTGCGTGTGGGAACTAGGGACATCACCAGATGCTCACAGAGGCCAGGGACATTGCTGGGTGCTCACAGGGACTAGTGGGATTGCCAGGTGCCTGTGAGGACCTAGGGCATTGTTGGGTGCTTGTGGGGCCTTGGAGTGTCACCAGATGCTTGCAGGGACCAAGGGCATCACCAGATGCTTGTGGGAACCAGGGGCATTGCCAGATGCTCACAGGGACCAGGGGCATTGCTCAGTGCTTGCAGGGACTGGGACATTGCCAGATGCGCACAGGGACTGGGGCCATTGGTGGGTGCTTGTGGGGACCGGGGGCATTGCTGTATGCTCACAGGGACTGAGACATTGCCAGATGCTCACAGTGACTGGGAGCATTACTGGTAGCTCATGGGAACCAGGAGCATCACGAGATGCTTGTGGTCTCTGGGTCCCAGTGCAGCGTGGCGCACCCATGCCCATGTGCCAGTCCTCCAGCCCCAATGGGTGGTGGCCCCGGTCGCCCCTGACCCCTTCCCTCTGGCAGCTGCAGCTGATCGAGAGCCTGAGCCGTAAGCTGGCGGTGCTGCGGGAGGCACAGCGGGGGCTGCAGGAGGACATCAGCGCCAACGGGGCGCTGGGTGAGGACGTGGCTGCCCGCCTGCAAGCCCTCTGCACCCCGGGGGAGTTTGACAAGTACCGCCTCTTCGTGGGTGACCTGGACAAGGTGGTCAACCTCCTCCTCTCCCTCTCGGGGCGCCTGGCCCGGGTGGAGACTGCCCTGGACAGCCTGGGGCCACATGCCACCGCTGAGGACAAGGTGTGCACAGGACAGGGGGACACCCACAGGGTGTTGGGGTGTGGGATCCCCCACCTACGCTGCCTGTCTCGCCTGCAGGTGGCCCTGCGGGAGAAGCAGCGGCTGCTGGCGGCGCAGCTGGAGGATGCCAAGGAGCTGAAGGAGCACGTGGGGCGGCGGGAGGAGGCGGTGGGCGCCATGGTGGCGCGGTACCTGCCTGCTGAGCACCTCCAGGACTACCAACACTTCGTCAAGATGAAGTCAGCCCTCATTGCCGAGCAGCGGGAGCTGGAGGAGAAGATCAAGCTGGGCCAGGAGCAGCTCCGCTGCCTGCGTGAGAGCCTTGGCCAGGCTCCCAAGGGCTGCTAGCCCCCTGCCCAGCCTCCCCCCCGGGACCCTGGCCATGGCCCCAGCTTGCTACCAAAGCGGATCCGGCCCCTCGGGGGCTCTCCTTGCATCTGTCCGTCTGTCCAGCCCCTGCCTTTTATTTATTTTTACTGTTTACTGAGCAGGGGAGGGGGTGCCAGTCCAGGTGCTGGCAGGAGGGGTCATGCCACAGACCTGCCCTGGGCTCTATGGCCACCTGGCACCCTGTGGCCCAGCAGGACCAGATGGACGGATCCTGCCACCCCCCACCGGGTCTTTCTGTGCCCATGGGAATCCCTCTAGCTTGTCCTGGACTCCAGTGCCTGTCCCGCAGCTTGTGCTGCACCATGTGCCTTAAACATCCCCCTGTCTGCCTCGAGGCATCCCCATGCAGTGTCTGGAAGGGTTAAACCATCCTCGCCCTCCATCGTGTCTGTTTGTCCAGCTCTGTCCATCTGTCCGGTGGGAGCTGGAGGAATTTTGGCCCCGGCATCCTCTTCCTCTCCATTGTGTCCGAAACAATGGCCCTGGCCAGCGGGTCCTTAACCCGTTCCCCGCTGCACCAAGCCACTGCGGGGGGCCGAGGCGGATGCTGGTGTGTGCTGTGCACCCCTCTCCTGGGGGACACTGCAGTGGGTGCCCCTGGGATGGTGCCCTGCCAGGGGATGGGGTGCTGGGAGCTGTAGACTGGGGCCTGCAGGTGACCTCTGCCACCTGTGCTGTGGGCACAGGGACCACCCAGCCTCATCCAGCCCTCGCTTCCAGCTTCTGCCTTGGCACTGGGGGGTGGGATTAATAGAGGAAAAGCCATGCTAAGGATGAAATGGTGCACCTGTCCCCCTCTGTGCTGTAGCAGCCCCAAATAGCACTTGGACCTCGCCCTGCCACCCTGCCGCTGCCCATCTGTCCCTAAGGGACAGGCAGGTGCCTTGATGCTGTGTTTGCACAGGGATTTCATGCAACTGGCAGCAGCTTGGGGTGTGGGGGAAGCATTTTTGGGGAGGCAGGGTGAGGCCCCAGCCCCTTTGGGGGTGGCCACAGCCAGTCAGCCCAGCCCCAAGGTGCAGGCAGCCCCTGTGCCTGTCCTCTCAGCACCACAGCAGCCCCCTTGCCCGGCTGCTCCCCCTGTGCCCCTCCAGCCTGTTGAACACTACACCGCACACCTCGCTGGCCTTACCCTGGGATGGTGCCTGGCAGGAGTGGGGTCCCCTGTGCACCCCCAGTCTCAGCTGCCCCCTGTGCCTGCCCGGGGACTGCTAGGACCAAAGACTTCTCCCACTGGGAGTTGGGGGACATGCTGCTCTCCGGACGACCAGCAGCCCTCCCCAGCACTGGGGAAGGTGCTGGTGCCAATGCCGGTGCCAGTGCCCGTGCCTTGCCTTGTGCCATTGTGCCTCTCTCACACTAAAGGAGCAGCAGCAGCTGCACAACTGTCCGTGTCGTGTCTTGTGTGGTTTGTCCCTGTGTCCCCAGCCAGTGGCACCGGGGCTGGGGGATGCTGCAGCTGGGGTGAGCCAAGCCCTGGCAAGCTCTTGGGACCCAAATGCCCCAGTGGCACTGCAGGCACCTTACTGCAGCTGTGGGCAGGGTTGTCCTCTGCACCCAGTGCCACCAGGTTGGGTCTGGGCAGGGAGCAGTGCCTGCCCCCTCCCAAGGGACACATGGAGGGAGCACAGAGCATGGGTGATGGCTGTAGCATTGTACCTGGCACTCACAGCCATAGCGTTGCTGCCAGAACGTTTGGTGTGGCACTGGGGAGGGGGTGGCAGTGCCGAGGGGGTGGCACGATCATGCTACTGCCAAGCTGGCTGTGGGGTGCCCTGGTTCACCCTGGCACAGCAGGGTGGTGCAGGTGGGCATGGCCACTGTCCCTTTGCTGGCCAAATACCTTCCCCAGGGCCTCTGTGTGCCAGCCAGGTTCCACGGAGTGGGGCCTGGCACCCCCTCCCCATGTCAGGGCAGTATGGGCTCCCTGCCCAGCATGGCAGCCCCACAGCCGTGGCCAGGGCGGGGGGAGCCGCAGTGTGAGGGCAGCGCCCTCCGCTGGGTAGCCCCAGAACACGCATGTCAACATGCACACACGTGTGGGGGCATGAGCGCAAGGAGGGGTGAGCACACACGCACATGTGTGGGGGCATGAGTACGGGGGGGTGTGAGCACATGTACGTGTGGGTGGGCACGTGTGCTGGAGCACACGCACACGCATGCTGGCACGGAAACACAGGGGGGTGCTTGCGTGTGAGCCCGTGCATGTGTGGGTGAATGTGTGCGAGCACGCACCAGGGTGAACTCATGCGGGCACACAGGAGCATGTAGATGAATGGCTGGAAGCATGCTGAGTGTGAGCACCTGGCTGCGTGGGGGAATACAGGCATATACACGTCAGGGCACACAGGTGAACACATGCACACAATGTGTGAGCACACATGCACACACAGGTGAGTACACGCCATGCGTCTGAGCAGACATGCAGAGGGAGGAGCACAGCCCCATGCCAGGGAACACAAGCACATATGGGTGAACACACACACACAGGTGAGCATGTCCACGTACATGTGAATGCATACACATGTGTGTGTGCACACACAGGTGAGCAAATGCACAGGCAGGTAAGTGCACATGGGTGAATGTGTGCACACGTGTGTGAGTGTGTGTATGCAGGGCCACTTGTGCAAGCCCATGCATACCAGTGACTGCAGGCACACAGGGAGGGACACACACACATGCGTGTGTCTGTGCCCCATGTCCTTCTTGTGCTGGGGACCCCAGAGCTGGAGGCAGCACTGCAGGGGGGTCTCCCCAGCACGGAGCAGAGGGGCAGAATCCCCTCCCTCCACCTGCTGGCCATGCTGTGGGAGATGCAGCCCAGAACGTGGTTGCCTGTCTGGGCTGTGAGCGTGTGTGTCCGACACACGTAGCTTGTGTGCACAAGTAAGTGTGTGGAGGCATCGGCACCTGTGGTCACCCATGTCTGTGCATGCTCATGCACGTGTGGCCATATGTGCAGTTGCATGGAGGTGGTGCATGTGCTCATCTGTGCCTGAGCTGTGCATGCCGATGCACGCATGGGCGTGGGCACACATATGTGCATGGCCACAGTGTGCGTGCTTGCCCATGCCATCCGTCTGCATGGCCTTGTCCGTGTGGGCGGTGCACGTGTAGGTGCATGCCGGGGGTGCGTGTGCTCCCCGTGCCCGTGCATGTGTGGGTATGTGCACACATATGTGCATGGCAGCAGTGCATGTGCACGCCCGTGCCTGGGCTGTGCCCACCCGTGCATGCATGGGCATGTGCACATGTATGTGCACAGTGGCGCTGCATGTGCATGTCCATGCCGGGTCCGTGCCTGCCCGTGCATGTGTGGGTGGTGCACACATATGTGCATGGCGGTGGTGCATGTGCTCTCCCATGCCGGGTCCGTGCCTGCCCGTGCATGTGCACACCTATGTGCCCGGCGGTGCCGGTGCCCTGCCGTGCACGCGTGGGCGGCGCACACGTATGTGCGCGGTGGCGGAGCGGTGCCCCCCCGCCCGTGCCCGGTGGTCGCTGAGCGCCCGCGCGCGGTGCGGGT
>VWZL01000994.1:112160-128862 GCA_013396915.1 Stercorarius parasiticus | reverse complement strand
GAGCTGGGGGTGTTCAGCCTGGAGGGGAGGCTGGGGCCGGGGGGTCCTCAGTGATGTGGATAGATGTTTGAAGGGGAGGGTGCAGCAAAGAGGAAACTGGGCTCTGTTCAGTGGTGTCTGCTGATGGGACAATGGGCACGGATGGAAAAATAGGAAATTGCATCTGAACACAAGAAAACACTTTTTCTACTGTGAGATGGGTCAAGTGCTGGCACGGGCTGCCCAGAAAGGCTGTGGAGTCTCCATCTGCGGAGATATTCAGAATCCATGGGTTGAGTATCTCCATGATCCTGGGCAGCTCCAGGTGGCTCCCCCTGGACTCCATCCCAGAGCTCCCTGTCAGCCCCAGCCATGCCGTGGCCAGATGACACCAAAGCCCATCTCCACCATGGCTGTGCCCCATATTGCTCCCAGCCTGGTGGCACGTGGCCTTCTGGGGGCTGGTGAGGGGACCGGCCGGTCACTGAGTCACCCCAGAGTGGGACTGTACCACGGCGCACAGTGATGCTGCTGGGGACCGTCCCCACTGAGGAGGCTGCAGCAGGGCAGGGGGGGTTCGACTTGCTCTCGTTCATCAGGGCTCGCCGAGCCAGTGCCTGGGGTGTAAAGATAGCCCCAGTGTCACCAGCCGGATGTTTGTGAGGTTTCTCAGATGCGCTGCCCTCTCCCTGCTCACATTTTCCATTATGCAAGCGCTGCTCTCACCCATCAGTGGCCGGGCAGGGTGGGAGAGCTGTGGCAGTGCTCGCGGTACCCGGCCACAAGGGGCAGGGGACTGGCGCGGGGTGGGCTGGTGCGGGATGCTGCCGGTGGGGTGCTCTGGCACTGGTGTGGCTGTAGATAGGGAAGCACAAGCTCATTTCTGAAGAGGAACTGAAAGTTGTGACTGCTTGAGGATGAGGTGTAGGGGGGTTTCACCCTTCTTCTGGGGGCTCCTTCCCTCATTCCTCTCCTCCCCATTAATCCTCCTTTCAATGGCCTGAGCAGTGCCTTGTGGCACCACGTAATGGCATGTCGGGGCCAGTGCTGGGGTCTCTTTTCAAGGATCCCCCCAGCCCTGGGAAGAGGGGGATTTGAGGTCCTGCAATGGCAGCAGGCTGCATCCTTGGGAGGCATGGATGCAGTTGAGCCTGTGGGGCTGTGGCACCCCGGCAGCACTGAGCCCCCAGCTGCCCGGTCCCGGAAGAGCTCTGCCATATCACAAAGCCTGATAAGGTTTCCAACCGACTCCAGCCCACAGGGTGCCCAGCAGATGCCGGCAGCCCTGCGGCCGGGCTGTTTGCAGGGCTGCCAGCTCCCCCCTGCTGTCCTGGCACCCGCCGGCACAGGAGGGGGGTGAGCTCTGGCCCGGCTGGACCCTGGCACGTTCCTGGTGGGCTGCTGCGTTGGGAGGAGGTGCCTGGGATGATGCTGGTGCAATGCAGGTTGGTGTGTTGTCGGGCATTCGGTCCCCTTTCCTCCTCCCTAAGCAAGGCATCGTGTCACCATGGGGCCAAGCAGATCCCATCAGGAGCGGTGCAAGGGCTGCCAGCTGGGTGGGCAGCCAGTGTGGAGCCCACCAGCCATATGTGCCAGCATTCCTGAGTAACTCATCCTTCCTGGTGCGTCTCCAGCAGCTCCTTTGCTGTCCAAGCCCATCCCAGCTGATCCCAGCAGGAGAACCCTCCCGCCCCTGCTGTGGTCAAACCTGGTTGCACTGTGGGCTCTTCCCGGGGATGGTGGTGGCGGAGGGGGGGGCATGGGGTGGGGGTTCAAAGCGACATCTCTGCCTTATGCCTTAGGGCCAAGGGAAGAGCCAGCATCTTGGGGTGCCCTGCTGGGGTGCGTTCCCAGAGGGTCCCCTGGGCTGTGCCTCAAGCCCCCTTTGCCTGTGCTGAGCACAGAGCCAGCCTGCAGCACGATAGCCCCTGAGGACCAGCCTGCTCCTGGCGGGGCGCATTGCCGGTGGCCGGCCATCCTCCTGGGGCTATTTTTAGCTGTGCCCCGTCCAAGGCTCCGGTGACACTTGCCCTCCATCAGCCGTGGCTGAGCTGGAGGTGGCAGTTTCTCCACAGACCCCGGGTGATTTCATTCTTGCCTTTGCCTCTCCACCCTGCATCTCTGGGACCCTCTGGTGCCAGGCACATCCCAGGTGGTGCTGAGCCCCCTGGGCTGGAGAGAGCAGGGAGGGTCCCCGAGATGGGGCAGGGGAGGGCTGGGGCAGAGCCCTGTGAAGGCGAGCTGGCCTCAGGCTGGTGGCCAGGCACATCGCTCTGGGCATCGTCACGCCGTGTTACCGCCTCTGCTGCTGGGACGGAGCCAGCGTTGGCTCCACTGTGGCTCCCTGCAGCACTGCTGGGGCTTGCCAGCCAGAAGAGCTGGGGTTGGTGTGAGCGGAGGGGCTAGGGCTCATGGCACCCCACGCTCGGGCTGTGCAATGTCTGGGGGCTGTCAGTGTCCCCAAAAGCTCTCCGGGAGGAGGAGGAAGCAGCCCCTACCCTGTGCAGTGGGTGCGTGGCTCCTGCTGCTGGGAGCTCTAGGATACCTAACAGCTACTGGCTATAGGGGACTGTATTCTTGTGGTGACCGTGGAACCTGGGCTGGGGCTGCAGGGGAGCCAGCGCAGCAGGGGCGGTGCCACCTCGGCACATCCCGCGGACACTCGCCCCGGTGACAGCCTTTGCCCTCCCCACCCCTTTCCTGTTTGTGAAGGGGAAACGATGGGCTCGCTCGATGCTACCCGCTGCAGCGTGGCTTCCCGCTGCACAGCTGGGTCTGCTGGTGGCCTTGGACATCAGATTTCTCCCAGTTCTCCTAGTGCCGAAAGGAGGGGCCCAAAACCACCGAGCCACTGGGGAGCTGCTCGTGGCACCGGGTGCTCCTGGCTGAGACTGGCTGAAACTGAGTTTGCCGCCCCATGCTGGGATGCTTGTGATGAGTGAGTTTGCAGTGGGAGGAAGCTGAGGCATGGCCCCCCAAAGCCACAGCACTGCAGCTGTCGTAAAACTCTTATGGGTGTCGTGGTGGAGGTGGTGGGGGCTCTGCCTTTCGGGCTCTGCCCTAGCCTGGGGCTGGCACAGGGCTGGCAGTCGTGTCGCTGTCCCCAAAACGGCCAGGACTGTGACATCCTGGGGCTGGGCGATGCGTTGTTGCTGCTGGCCGCCGTGAGAAATTGCTGCAGTGGCCACAGCAGTGTGGGCTGGGGGTGTTTCAGCTCCGTTCCTTTGCCGGAGGGGATGCCGTTCCCCTGGCAGCCTTCCTGGCCAAAGCCTGCCAGGAGGTGTCCCTGGAGCCGGGCAGAGCTGGGCGCCTGCGTAGGGCTGGCTCCAGCCGTGCTGCAATAGCCCCGAGCCACCCTCAAGGACTTGCCCCTTCCTCCTGCTCCTTCTCATCACTTTCTCCTACCCCTTGCCATCATGGGCTCCCCCACGCCACCCCTTGCTGTCACGTTGCCTGTCCTTTGCAGCAAAAGCAATGATTGCAGCAAACCCCGAGCTGGTGCCTGTGGCTGCCACATGCGGACAGGTGTGGTGGAAGTGGCCGTTTGTGGCTGGATCCCACCTGGCCTGGCAGGACCCTGCCCTGTCCCCTCCTGACGTGGGCAGGGCGTGCTAGGGTGCACGGTTTGTTTGTGGATTTGGGGGTCGCAGCTGCGCAGCTGGAACCCCCGCGCTGCCCTCGCTGGCTGCGTGGCCGCTGGGGCTCAGGGCAGCTCTGGGCTCACCATGTCTGTGTGCTCTCACAGCCGAGAGGCTGGGGAGGGGATGCAGTGGGTACCAGCACTGGGGACACCAGGCTGTCTGGACCTGCACCGACACTCGCAGACAGCACGGGCATCAACCAGTCCTGGGGGAGCAATGTGTTGATAGGGAGGGATAAAGGCATAAAATGTCCTTCTCTGAACTCGGGGCTGCAAGCTGGAAGAGAGCCAGGGACATCCTGGTGTGTGCCCTGGGGAGCTTGGGGAGGTGTCAGGCACTGGGGAGTTGAGGCTCGGGGAGCACCCCAGGTGGGGTTTGGGCTTCTTTGTGACCTTGGAGGCTCCTGCTACTCCTGGTGCTCTGGGCATCTTGTTCGGGGCCATGGGGCAGCGGGTGAATGCTGAGGGCAGGGGCTGGTGTGTTTCCAGGCTGGCGGGTGCCTGGGTGCCATCGCTTGCAGCACACGGGCTGGGCACAGAGTGTGGAGCCCCAGGGCCATGGTTCTCTCATGGTGCCCTCGGTGCCTGGTGCTAATTCTCTGTTAAATGTGCCTTGTCGTCGTGTGCCGGCATCTGATACAACCGCTGTTGCGGCTAATTGCAGAGGAGCAGCTGAATGGGGCTGCCGGCGGTGTTTAAAGAAGATACAATCAAAGATTAAGCAGTGCCAGAGCATCTCTGCCACCCCGCTCGGCACAGGCTCGTAGTCGCGTTGCAAACACTAATTAATTGAGCCTTGTAAACACCACTGTGAGGAGGGTAAATATTGGCAGGTGCTGCTGATCGGGGAGAGCAGGGGCCGGGTGGCCAGGATGCAGGGATGTGCTGCGCTGTGAGGAGACACTCTGCCTGCCGCGGGCTGCCTTCGTCCCCAGGTTGTCCCCTCTGGGGGCTGTGGGTGCCAGGCAGGGCTGGCTGCGTCCTGGCCGTCTGTCCCCCAGCCAAGCAAAGAGGCTGGGGCCGCAGTGCCCGGGTAATGCCACCTCCAATGTGGTCCTGGTGGCTAGGGGGCACCGGTGTCCCCTGCGAGGGAGCTCTCCTGGCCCCAGCTCTGCCCTTGGCTCCAGGGAGCTGCAGCAGGTCCAGGCTGTCCTGGGTGCTGCTCTGGGGATGGGGAGGAGGCGGCTGGCAGCAGTGGCTCCTTGCTGCTGGAGGCGTCCAACCGCCAGCACCGCTGTGCCTGGCACCGTCCCCCCGAATCACATGAAATGCCCAATGCCCAGGGTATGGCGGGCGATGGACATCATTTACCCTGCTACATCCAGCACAGTGTGAACCCCAGAATGTCCCATCTGTGCTCTGGGCACCGCTTAGCTCCTGGGGACCAGCATCACTAGAGGCGGGGGGTGGCTTTGGGGGTCCTGGGAGGTGTGTGAGCTCACGACCCTGTGGTCTCTGCAGAAGAGTGTGAAGGAGGGGCTGTTGCTGAAGCAGACGAGCTCCTTCCAGAGGTGGAAGAGGCGATACTTCAAGCTGCGGGGCAGGACGCTCTATTATGCCAAGGATGCCAAGGTAGGCTGGGGGGTTTTCCAGCACACTCAGCCAGGGGGGCTTGAGCCTGCAAGCCCAGGGAGGAGCCTGAAATCCCTGCCGGGTGAACTGGGGCTCCGGTTTCTCCCCCACAGTCCCTGATCTTTGACGAGGTGGATCTGTCCGATGCCAGTGTGGCCGAGACCAGCACCAAGAACATCAACAACAGTTTCACGGTGAGGGAGGTGCAGGGCTGCCTGCTGTGCCTCTCCACCTCAGTGCCTCACGGAGAGGCACTCCAGGCCCCTTCCCTCCCCACAAAGCTGTGGGGCACCCCACAGCGTGGCCTTGTGCTGACGGAGGTGGCACCGGTGTCCACGTGTCAGGCTTTGCTGGGGACTGCTCTCCTGGGGGTTGGCTGGCCGTGGGGTGGCCTCGGGGACACAGGGATGGTGGCTCTTGCAGGTGATCACGCCATTCCGGAAGCTCATCCTGTGTGCGGAGAACCGCAAGGAGATGGAGGACTGGATCAGTGCCCTGAAATCTGTCCAGAAGTGGGAGATCCATGAGGTGATGTGGGCAGGGGGGCTGCGAGTGAGCGGGTACCACTCCGGAGCTGGGGGTGCCTTTGGCTGCTGGACAGGAGCTGCTGCCCTCAGCACAGCCCGCGGGGAGGGCAGGAGCTGGGAGCGGGGGGATTCAGGGGGGTGAGGAGGGCAGGAGTGCCAGCTGGGGGTCTTGGGGACTGATGGGGCAGGGCTGTGCCCCCCAGCAGGCCACACAGTTCAACATGGAGCACTTCTCGGGCATGCACAACTGGTACGCCTGCTCCCACGCCCGCCCCACCTTCTGCAATGTGTGCCGCGAAGCTCTGCCGGGGGTCACCTCCCACGGCCTCTCCTGTGAAGGTCAGCACCGGGGTCCTGCTGGGGGGTGGGATGGGGGACCCTCTGCCAGGCTGGCCCGGAGCCGGAGGGATGCGGGGTGATGCCCACCGGCTGCCGGGACAGCACCGTCACCAGTGGCAGAGGGGCTGGTGACCAGGGCTGCGCATCCTGGAGGGGCTGGTGACCAGGGCTGTGCATCCCATGGGGGCTGTCCCGGTCCACCCTGTGCAGTCTGCAAGTTCAAGGCACACAAGCGTTGCGCCGTCAGAGCCACCAACAACTGCAAGTGGACAACACTGGCCTCCATCGGCACTGAAATCATTGAGGACGAGGACGGGGTAAGCAGGAGAGTCCTCGCAGGGGGACCTGGCAGGACAGAGCCACCAGCAGAGTTGGCCTTGCTGTGCCCAAGCCAGGAGCCGGAGGGACCCTGGCATCCAGCTGTCCCCTGCACTGTGTGGCTCCCAGGCTTGGCTCTGCGGGGACATGGCCTGGGGACACCTCCTCTGCCACCCGGCATCAGGATCCCTTATTGCTCTCCAAGTGGGGCCACCCCCAAGCGTTTGCTGGGGACACCCCTGCCCTGCCCCACACACTGGCGGCTGCAAGGGGCCAGGCAGGGACGAGAGGGCGCGGCAGGGGTCCCAGGGACGCCCTGCCCTGCTGTGGGGCATCACCCCCTGCCCACCTCTTGAGTGGTGCCTGGGGAGCGGGGTGGCCTGTGTCACTGTCCCCCAAGTGCTTGGGGGTGGGCAGGGGTGATGTGCCTTTGGCAACTGTCCCTCTCCGCAGGTGGCCATGCCCCACCAGTGGCTGGAGGGGAACCTGCCCGTCAGCGCACGCTGTGCCGTCTGTGACCGGACCTGCGGCAGTGTCCGGAGGCTGCAGGACTGGCGGTGTCTCTGGTGCAAGGCCATCGTAAGGATGTGTCCGTCCCTGTCCCGCCCACCATGGCACCCTCCTGGGTGCATTGCTGGGGAAACTGAGACTGGGGGCTTTGGTGCTGCGTCCCCTGTCTTTTTTGCTTATGCAAGTGTCTCTGTGTCCCCAGGTTCACAGCGCCTGCAAGGAGCTCTTTGGCAAGAGGTGCCCCCTGGGCCAGTACAAAGTGTCCATCATCCCGCCAACTGCCTTGAACAGCATCGATTCGGATGGTGAGTCATGGAGGGGACAAGGCTGGGCAGCGGGTGGAGGACAGGCTGTTTGGGACAGGGTGCTCAGCTCCTCTGCAGGCATTGACTTGTCGCACTGTGCCTGCTTTCCTGTGGGGCAACAGGAACACCACCATCAGTAGGCTCCAGAGTCAACGCCCCTCCCTGCCACACTGTGGGTTGAAGGCTGCTTGTTGCCTTGTGGTCTGCCCCAGGGCTGTGGTGGTGCCATGGTTTTGGGTGACGCTTCTTCCCCGTATGTGGCTTCGGTTGCTCCTGCCAGGCTGCCTCTTGTGGTGGCCCTGGTCATGGTCCCTCTGTGAGGGACCTGAGCTCCACCCCCCAAGTCCCTGATGTGGGATGCCCTTGTTGCACTCCAATGGTTCAGCACCTTGCAGGGCAGGATGAGGCCTTTGCTTGGGTTATTTCTCGTTTTTTCAGTAGTGCAGAGCACAGCTTCCCCCTGGTGCGGGTGGCTGTGGGGTGCTGGGGGGAGAGGCAATGTGCAGTCAGGGGGACCCCCCTCTGCTGTCTCCCTCACTCTCTCAGGAGGGGCCCAGCTGGCCTCCGCCGAGGAAAAGCTGTTCTTCTCCTCCGGATATTTCTTTTCTCATTCTTTAATGATTTTCACTGCTCAGCTCAGCCGGTGGCTCATCTGCTTCTCGTTACTCATCAGGATGCTGTCAGGGTAACCATCACGCGGCTTCTCCTCTGGCTTCCGAGCCACGGCTGCTCGCGGCTGCCTCCCTGGCAGCGTCTCTGCCCTGTCCCAGCCAGCCGATGCCGGCGTGGCCGGTGGCTGTGACCGCGAGCGAGCCCGATGGGGCTCTGCCACCACAGGAAGCAGCGTGGCGAGGCCACAGCCCCCCTCCTCCTGCCGCACTGTCCCCGCGGCAGACGGGTGCTGCTGGCAGCGGGCTCTTCCACGGCAGCCCACGCTCTGACTCAGCAGCCCCCAGTGTTTTGTTTTGCTGATCTGCTCCGCACAGCCGGGCTGGGAGCAGAGATGGAGCCACGCCAGGCAGCGGTGGGCTGTGGGGATGCTGCTCCCCATGCGGCAGAGGCACCAGGGGTCCTGGTTGCACCCCGTGGGGCTCTGGGGCAATGGCTGTGGGGCCAGTGCCAGCAGCAGACAGGGATGATGCTTCCCCTGCTGCAGCATCACCGGGTCTGCCAAGGGAAGGAGCCAGTGGGCACCGGCCTGTGGCCCGTGGCCCAGGATGGCCAAGATGTGCCTGAGGCGGGTGCAGGCTGTGGGCCAGCTATCGATCCTCCTCTGCCTCGGGCACATTTCATTCCCCATTTCATTTCTTTAAAAGCATGATGCTGGCTGCCAAGCCTCCCGAGGCTTCTGCGTCATTCACACCCACCAGCCAGAGCCCTGGTAGGAGCAGGCAGCAGAGCCGCGGGTGACAGTAGAGTCCCTGGGGCTGCGGCTGGTCCCCTGTGGTCACGCTGCTGCCAGTGTCACCCCTGAGCACCCCCAGGTGGGAATGTGCCCCGTTCCCATGTGGTTTAGCTGGGTTGGTCCCGTCTGGGTTGGTCCCAGCTGGGCTGTTGGCACAGCCCGGAATGGACCCTCCTGTGTGCCCACCACTGCTGCCCCTGTTGGAGTAGCAGGCTGGGAACAGGAGTCAGCTCGGTGACACTGTTTGTTGCCTGCAGGGACAGTGATGGAGCAGGAACCCAACTTGGATCTGGCCCTAGTGCTAGCCTTGCCCATCCCCATTCCCATCCCCACTGCCATCTCTCACTCTTCCTCCCACCCCTCTCCATGCCCTGGGCACACGGATCACTGTCCCTCCTGCCTGGCCCCAGCACCCTGCAGGTCGGGCACGGCACAGTCAGGGTGTCCATGTGGCCCCTGCTCTCCTAAGGTGTCTCCATCGGTGTCTTTGGGTGGTGAGAGCCGGGGCGGCGGTCTCACACACTTGGGCTCGCTGCAGGTTTCTGGAAGGCCACCTGCCCCTCGACCTGCTCCAGCCCTCTCCTGGCCTTTGTCAACTCCAAGAGTGGGGACAACCAGGGTGTCAAGTTCCTGCGCAAGTTCAAGCAGTTCCTCAACCCGGCCCAAGTCTTTGACCTCATGAATGGGGGCCCGCACCTGGGGTAAGTGCTGGCCTGGGCGCCTCAGGGTGGCCGCGGCAGGGGGGGTCCTGGCACAGCCTCCAGACTCTCTCTTCTGTCCTCCCGCCCCCAGGCTGCGCCTCTTCCAGAAGTTCTCCACTTTCCGAATCCTGGTGTGCGGGGGGGACGGCAGCGTGGGCTGGGTGCTCTCTGAGATCGACGCCCTTGGTCTCCACAAGCAAGTGAGTGAGTGCCGGGCATCGCCGGCGTGGGCTGGCAGCGTCCTCAGCATGGCAGCGGGGAGCCCCCCGGTGTTCCTGGGGTGCTGCGAGCAATGGGCACGGGGGGTTGGGGAGTTGGGGGGGCCCTCGGGGGCTACGCTGAGCCCCCCGCCCTGTCCCTCTCCCGCAGTGCCAACTGGGCGTCCTGCCCCTGGGGACCGGCAATGACCTGGCACGAGTGCTGGGCTGGGGCAGCCTGTGTGACGATGACACCCAGCTGCTGCAGATCCTGGAGAAGCTGGAAAGGGCCACCACCAAGATGCTGGACCGGTGAGCATGGAGCTCTGCTCCCCCTCTGCCGCCTTGGCACCTCTCAGGCAGCCTGTCCCCGTCCCCTGCCCATGTGTCCCCGTGCTGGGGTGGCAGGAGGTGGCAGGCAGCCGTGGTCTCTGCTTGGCAGATGGAGCGTGCTGACCTATGAGGCCCCGAAGCAGTCTCCCCCGGCCCTGAAGGAGGAGGAGAACGGGGACTCCAACATCCAGGTGGGCACCACTGGGGACCGAGGGCTTGAGATGGGGGAGGACAGGCTGGGGGACAGGTCCTCATTCACCCCATCAACCGGTTCGGGGGCACGCAGGGTGGGATCACACAGCGGGAGGTCATGCCGGGGGTCCCTGGGACTGGGGCTGCAAGGGGGCTGGCAGCTGGCTGAGTGTGATGAAGTGAGTCTGGCAGGTCTCAGCCCAGCACGTGCACTCAGGAGCAGGCAGTGGGGGCAGGGGGAGCTGGCTTGCTACCAGCAGGCCGTTTTGGACTCTTCCATGTGCTCCCCCTCCAGCCCTTGCCTCAGTTTCCCTCCTGCGGTGGCTGAGCATTCCCTTCACCCAGCGGCATGGGCACAGCCACCCTTGAGGCTGGGGGAGCCAGCCGGGGAGGGGAGGGCTGGCTGGGCAAGGCTCCATCCTGGGGCGGGGCACCCGGTGGGGTGTCACGGTTCCAGCTGTCCTCCCCTGTCCCCCCCCCACCCCAGGCCCAGATCTCCCATTACGCCGACTCTGTCGCCTTCCACCTGGCCAAGATCCTGGAGTCGGACAAGCACTCGGTGGTGATCTCATCTGCGAAGTAAGGAGGCAGCTGGCCACGGGATGCCGGAGTCCCTCCGCCAGGCGGGGGGGCATGTCCCTAGGGCTGCTGAGCCCCCCAGGCCAGGCTGTCCCTTGTCTGGCCACTAGCGACTGCCGGCTGTGCTGGTGGCTGGCAGAGAACCCTGACACTGCTGCTCTGGTGCAGGGGGGCATTATCCCAGCAGCCCCCCAGCAGTCGTGCCGTGCCCCTCTCCACCCGCCTGCTGCTTCCCTGGGCAGGTTCCTCTGTGGCACCGTCAATGACTTTGTGGCTGAAGTCGGCCGGGCTTACAAGAGGGCAACGGAGAACAAGCAGGAGGCCGAGCTGATGGCACGGAAGGTGGGCTGCTGGGGGGCTGGGGCGTGCAGGGTGACCTGGAGGGGTCTGCTCCGGCAGCCTGTGCATGCACAGGGTTGTGCTGCGCTTGGGGTACCTGGGCCCTTGGGGTGCCCAGGCAAGCACGGGGTGCCAGGAAGGCACCCAGTGGTGGCTGTGGGCAGCGGCTGGTGCCAGGGTGCAGAGCGTGGTGGACGTCCCGCAGTGCGCCATGCTGAACGAGAAGCTGGACTCGCTGGTGCGGGAGCTGAACGAGGAGGCTCAGGCCATCGTGGTCCCCGAGGGAATGGCGCAGGCCACCCCTGCTGACACCAAGGACCAGGAGAAAGGTGGCAGCTTCAACCCCAGTCCCGTGCCTCGCATCTTCAAATCCAAGGAGCAGCTCATGCTGCGGGCGAACAGCCTGAAGAAAGCCCTGCGGCAAATCATTGAGCAGGCGGAGAAAGGTGAGGGGGTGGCAGGGGCTGGCAGCTCGTGTGGCACTGCAGCAGCCTGGCACGGGCTGCAGAGCAACCGCAGCTCGGTGCTGGACCCGTGCCTTGGTTTCCCCCTCTGAATCCTTGGGCTGGCAGCAGTGCTGTGCAGTCCAGGGGCATCAGCCCTTCTGTGACGCTCGATGTGGCTGAGGGAGGTCCCCAACACAGGGCAGAGGTACCACCCTGGTCCCTGCCTGGCACGAGCCCACAAGGCTGACCCGGTGAGGGGGCACAGGGCCATGGGGCTGACCAGTACATGCTGTCATGCCCCTCTTTGCATCCAGCGGTGGATGAGCAGAACAAGCAGACCCAAGCCTACCGGGGCAGCGCAGGCCCCAGCAGGAAGGACAGCTCGGAGGAGCTCAACAAGGAGGAGGAGAGGCTCAGTAAGACGCCAATGGGGCACGTGGCTTTTTGAGGGGGACATGGGGGGTAAGCTCTGGGATGGGCTCAGGGTAAGAGCCAGTTCAGCAGCTGCCTCCTCTTTCCCCTGGCCAGGCTCCCGGCGGGAGACGGTGACCTCTGCATCTTCCTCCATCATCCTGGACCGGCCAGACACCTTTGGCAGCTTGCAATTCCCTGAAGACCCCAGTGCCCTGTGAGTCTGGGGGCCTGCCCATCCCGGGGTCCCTGTCCCACCCTTGCTGACCATCATGGAGCGGGAGCAGAGCTGGGACCACACTGCCTCTTGGAGGTGGCCCCTGGGGCATCCTCTGCCCACGAGTGCGGCATTCCTGGTGCCCAGCCCTCCCTGGCTGAGCCACGCTGGGGAAGCCTCCATGTGCCCGATGCAGGGTCTCTGTCTGCCAGCCCCTTGGCCAGCAGCATGCTCACGCTGGGAGCTGGAGGTTCCCCCCTGCCCAGTGCAGGCAGGTCCTGGGTGTGCCATGGGTGTCCCACCATGGCACACGGCAGCTCCAGCGCGTTTTATGCCCCGTACCCCGGTGACAGCCCAGTGGTAGCCGGTGTGCAACTGCCTCCCAACTCGCCCGCCCTGTCTGCCGCTTTCAGCCTCTTCTCAGAGAAATGCGTCATGAATAACTACTTTGGCATCGGCTTGGATGCGAAGATCTCCCTGGAGTTCAACAACAAACGGGATGAGCACCCCAAGAAGTGCAGGTTGGCTGAAACCCCCCCAGATTGCCCCAGGAAAACATGTACCGCTTCCCTCCTCAGCTCTCTGATGCCCGCACCAGGATGCCAGGAGCCATGGGATCGGCTCAGGGCTGCTGTGCCTGGCTGGGGACCTGCGGGGGGTTATCCCCCTGCACCCAGTGCCGTGGTGCTGGGGTGAGCAGCCCTGGGTGGGCAGCAGGTTGCAAACACCCCCGGGAAGGGCTGCTGCGAGGCTCCAGCTGCCGATGCCCCCCCGGGTGTGTGACTGGGCACAGGAGGGCTTGGTGGGATTTACCCACTCTGCACCTGGATAGAGGAGACATAGCGTGCCATGGAAGGGTGCACGTGTGGGTGCCACACACTGCAGCCCGCATCTCCTGCCAGGCAGCGGGCAGCCCCCCTGCTCTGGGAGTGGGGAAACTGAGGCAGGCGCAGGGCCAGTGGTCCAGGCCGGCTGGTTCAGCCCCGGGCAGGCAGGGGGGAGCCTGCAGCCCCTGTCACTGATCCTGCTTCACCCTGCAGCAGCCGCACCAAGAACATGATGTGGTATGGGGTTCTGGGCACAAAGGAGCTCCTGCAGCGCACCTACAAGAACCTGGAGCAGCGGGTGCAGCTGGAGGTACGGGGCCAGGGGGAACAGGGATGGGGTCGGGGGGGGCAGCGGTGCAGTGGCCCCCCAGGCTCAGCCCTCTCTTGCAGTGCGATGGGGTGCCCATCTCGCTGCCCAGCCTGCAGGGCATCGCTGTCCTCAACATCCCCAGCTACGCCGGGGGCATCAACTTCTGGGGAGGCACCAAGGAGGACAATGTGAGTGCCAGCGCCACAGGGTGGGCAGGGGGCACAACGTCCTTCCCACAGTCCCAGGGAACCTGGGATCCCTCAGGCAGGGGCCTGGGGTGTCCCTGTCTTGGGTACACAGGGGGAGAAAGCTGGGTCCCCAAAAGAGCCCACTTTGGGGGTCTCACTGATCCTCTACAGAACTTTGGGGCTCCATCCTTTGATGACAAGAAGCTGGAGGTGGTGGCCGTCTTTGGCAGCATCCAGATGGCCGTATCACGGGTTATCAACCTCCAGCACCATCGCATCGCGCAGGTAGGGGCAAGGGACCCTGTGGGAGCCTGCATGGTGCCGGAAAACTTTTGGGGCACCAGTGGAGCCTGGGGCGGTGGGGCTCAGCTGGGCGCCGGTACTCCCGTGGCACTGGCAGGCTTTCCAGCCCCAGCACAGTGGCTGAAGCCACCTGTAGTGCCAGCCATGATGCCAACCCCAGGCTCTCTGTCCCACAGTGCCGCATGGTGAAGATCACCATCCGGGGGGACGAGGGTGTCCCCGTACAGGTGGATGGAGAAGCCTGGATCCAGCCACCCGGCATCATCAAGATCCAGCACAAGAACCGAGCCCAGATGCTGACAAGGGACCGGGTGAGCTCGGGGTTGCACAGTCCATGCAGTGGGGCCATGCTGGGGTACAGGGACCAGCGACAGGCTGAGGGGGGCCATCTCCATCCCCTGCAGGCATTTGAAAGCACTCTCAAGTCCTGGGAGGATAAGCAGAAGGGGGAGAGCTACCGCGCGGCCACCCGGCCGCGGCTGAGCTCCCAACAGTCCATGGAGTACCTGACCGAGGAGGAGAGCAGCCTCTTGCAGCAGGTCTCACAGGTTGCCGAGACCCTCATCGCCAGGTCAGGCTGTGGGATGGGGGTGTGGTGGGCACGGCGGGGGGGAGCTTCACTGTGCCCACCCAGAGCTCTGGGGTCTCCTCACCCCGCGCTGCCTGTTCAGCCCCGGGGAGCCCCGGCAGCTCCAGCCCCTCTCGCCCGCAGGATCCACGAGGCAGCCAAGGCTCACAAAGCTGTGGAGCAGGAGCTGGCACACGCTGTCAACACCAGCTCCCTGGCACTGAGCGAAGCCCTCTCCAACAAAGCCACTGGCACCTCAGAGGTGAGCTAGGGCTGGGGGTGCAAGGCCACCTGCAACCGGACGCCCCAGGGCCCCACTGCTCAGGGGTCACCCCTCCATGTTCCCCCCAGTTTCTCAGCAGGAACGCAGCTGTGGAGGTGGTGCTGAGCATCAAGGAGCTGTACACCGAGACCAGGGCATTCCTGGAAGGGAAGGCGGTGAGTGGGGGGCTGGAGACCACCCCGAGCTCCCCACCAGAGGGGCCCGTGCCCTTGTCCGGCACCTCTGGGAGTGGCAGCAGGGCTGGGGATGGTCCCTGTCCCCCCCAGCTGGACTCGCCTCAGGAGGAGGAGGCACTGCACGGCCCCCTGAGTGTGCTGGGCCAGGAGCTGCAGAGGCTGCTGGACATCCACTGGCTGGGGCCCATTGCCCACCCCACTGAGGAGGTGGGTGCCCCAGGACTGGGGGGGTGCCCAGGGTGGCCCCAGCACCCCGCTCAGCCTGGCTTCTCGCAGGAAACTGCCGTCAGCGCCAACAAGGGCAGCTTCAAGCTTCGTCTCAACATCCCCAAACCCAGGAAGGATAAGGACAAGGTGCAAAAGCAGAAGACCAACAGCGCACTCCCAGGTAAAGCGGGCGGTGTGCCAGGGAGCGGGACGGGCACAGCCCACGCGGGTGGGGACCCCCCGTGCTGGCCTCTACACCGGCCTCCGGTCCTGGGCATGCTGTGGAGGGACCCTCTGGGAGGGGGACAGGGCATGTCCTGGCTGCCTGGGGATGTCACCTTTGTCACCAACAGCCCCACTGAGCTTAATTTTTCTGCTAACGGACATGTGGAGCCCCCTGGCCCTCTAACTCCAGCAAGGGGGAGAAGGGGGCTGTGGTACAGCTCAGCTCTTTGGGTAAGTCCCTGCCTCAGGGCTGGGGGTCCTGGTGATGGGGAGAAACTCGGATGCTCTGTAAGTAAGCTAAGGAGAGGAGAAGCCTCTCCAGCTTGAGCCTGCTGTGGGCTCTGGCCCTGCTGGAGCCCGGGGTGGGAGGGGGGATGCTGGCTGCAGCCTCCGCCGCCGCTGCCCTCGGCTGCCTGCTGCTGCCCCACTGCCTCCGGCTGCCTCTGCCGGCCACATCCACCTCTGTGGTTTTCCTCCCTGCTAGCGGACAAGTGGGGCTCCGAGGAGGTGGCAGCTTGGCTGGAAGCGCTCGGTTTAGGGGAGTACAGAGACATTTTTGTCCGGCATGACATCCAGGGCTCTGAGTTGATCCTGCTGGAGAGGAGAGACCTGAAGGTACAACCCTCCTTGTGCCCCGTGAGGGATCCCCAGCCCTGTGGAGCACAGTGTCCTCCATCCCTCCTCTCCCCATCCCTCCTGGGGGGAGAAGGCAGGCACTGACCCTGCACCCGTCCCCAAACCCCCAGCTTCCCCACTCGCTTTGCTTGCACACAGTGGCTGGACACAGGGGAGGGGGGTGGCCCTGGCCCCCCATCTTGCAAGGCTCTGTATGCCTGCCCAAAGCAGGATCAACAGCACCGTGCCCTCTCCTGCACCCTGGCATGGCGATGCGCTTGCAAGAGGACGAAGGGCTCTGAGCATGGGCCATGCTCAGGCAGGGAGAGCATGAGGAGCCTCGTCCACCACCGCTTGCTGCCAGCACAAGCCGAGGGCTGGCCACTTGCCCGCACCTCAGCTCCCCTCTCCTCCCTGCAGGACCTAGGGATCACCAAGGTGGGCCACATGAAGAGAATCCTCCAGGCCATTAAGGAGCTCAGCAGCCCGCCTTAAGCTGGGTGCTGTGCCCTGGGACCAGGGGCAGGCAGGGGGGGCTCCCGGTCCCCACTGTGCCCTGTGTGTGTGGAGACCCCCTGCTTGCCTCGCTTCGTCTGTTTGTCCCCTGGTGTCCCTGGAGCTGCTGCTTCTCCCCAAGCCTGTAGGGCTGGAAACACTAAAGCAGATGTCTAGCCCTGTAGGCAGTGCGGCGTGACTCCCGGTCCAGCCCACTGCAGGAGCACTACAGGAGCTTGGGCAGCCATATGTGTGCCCAGGCTGGGGCCAAAGCAAAGATCCCCCTTCCCCACGTGGGTATTTAAGCTGTGTAAATATTTGGAGAAAAGAAACTCATTGCTGCTGCTTGTGTAGTGTCATTACTTAGGGGAAAATGAAGGGAGGGCGATGGGGACCTGACCCCTTCCAGCCTTCAGCCCCCTGCTCTCACCCCTTCCTGCTCCCCATCATGCAAAACCCCCCACTTCCCCCTGTCCCAACACAGCAAAGGGAACC
>VWZL01000994.1:83059-112121 GCA_013396915.1 Stercorarius parasiticus | reverse complement strand
CCTACCCCTGCCCTGGCAGCCACCACCAGCACATAAGACAAACATAATATTTTATTAACAGTTTCACATGACTTCTTTTTTCCCCTCCTCCCTCCCCTTTAGTTAAAATTGCTATTATTTATGTACACGGTACTCCCCTGCCAGAGAGCACTATTTACAGGCTATTTTACAGAGACAGGGCTAGCAGCTCTTCAGTATCTCCTCCAGCTTGAGCATGTCCATGGGGGTGACTTTGGCGACCTCAAAGAAAACCCTGGAAGGAACCACGTTGGCTTAAGAGCTCAGCCACNCACCCAAGGGTGCGTGCTGGTGGTGCCACCCTCTGCAGAGGGGACAAGCACGAAGCAGAGCCCCATCACGCTCACCTGTGTGAGTACTTGGTACGCACAGCCTTCAGCTTGTCGTGGGGCTGGTACGTGAGCAGGAAATTCAACCTCTTCACCAGGGGATGCAGGTCCTGGGAGCGGTACCCACTGTAGTACTCCAGTGTGGGGGTCTGCAGAGGGACAGCAGGGTTGAGCTGGGTCCTCTCGGTGATGGTACAGCCCTTCCTTTCCCTCCCCCCAAATGTGAGCATAGCCCCAGAACATCACCCCCACACACCGGTCCATCCACTCCTGCACGCCCACGGTGGCTCCCAAGTTGCCTCAGGGGGGTACAGGGGGTTGTACAGGCACTTACCCAGCCACCAAGGTTCTTCATGGTGAGTGCCAGCAGCAGACAGCTGGCGGCCAGCTTGGAGGGGCTCTCCCGGGCATAGTCGTACTCCTGCAGGGTCATCTCGCAGAGGAATCGGGCCAGCGTCAGAGTCTCCATGGTGGCACGGGCGCACTACAGCCGGGGAGGCAGGAAAGGCTCAGCCTTTTGAGTAACTCCGCCCATCCTCCCAACCTGGGGACCTAGAGTGCTGCCCCTGGGGCACAGGACACAGACCCCACACCCCAAGCCTGCCACAGACCAGCATCTTCACCCCTCAACCCTGGGAGGGAGGGGGGCGGGATGGACAGACCTGACTAAACCCTCCTTGGTGCCAGCTGGGAGCCCAGGGCCCCAGGGATGCATGTGGCCACCCCAGGGAACCAACACAAGGGGTGCCTGCAGGCACCCCAACACCAGCCTGCCCACCTGCTGCACACCCACCTTGGCAAAGCGCCGCAAGAACCGGTAGGCGATGGGGATGTTGATGTCGAACTTGAGGGTGCTAAGGATGCTCATCTCCATAGCAATGAGCTCTTCCCGCTTGTAAGCGTCATCGCAGATGTAGAGGAAGTCATCCACACACGGTGGGCACCGCTCCTGCCGGGACACAACTGCTCAGCACCCTATCGGGGACTTATCCTGGCAATGCTCAGGAAAGCCCACCAGCCTGCTCATGCCCTGCCAGACCCCAAAAGGGCTGTTACAACATTCAGTGGGGCTTGTGTCTATATTGTCCCAGCCCTTGGCTCTAACTGCAAGCCTTGCTTGCATGAGGTGAACTCAGGTGTCCTGGTGGTGGGGAGCCAGGTCTCCAGTGACACCAGGAGACAGGATCCAGCCCACTGGGACTGCTTTCCCAGCCCTTGGTATAGGGGAGGTAACATGAGGACAGACATGCTGCCCCAGCAGCTCAGGGCAGTGCCCTGGCACCACGGGGACCTGGCCTTCTCCAACAACCCATGGGAACCAGAGAGGCACAGCCCCCTCTGCCCCAGCACCCCAAGACAGCACACAAGGAGTCACCTCAAATTTGGAGGCGATGAGGATGGCGGTGGAGCCGATGAGCTGCAGCTTGTCCCTCATGATCACCACCTCCACCAGGTAGTGGTCCACGAGCTTCACAGCCAAGTACAGCGTCTCATGGTTCAGCTCAAAGTTCTCCTGCAAGTGTGTGGGTAAGGGGAGAGAAGGGGGTGTCAGGCAGAAACTAGGCTCACCTGGCCCCCCAGGTGCCCTCAACAGGGGCCAGAGGTGCCCACAGGGCCAGGGGCTTGGAGGGAGGTATGCGAGCTCATCTCCAGCCTGGAGAGAGGGAAGGTCGGCTCCGCACTGGGAACAGTCGTAGGAGCCTCTGCCGGCAAACTGAGGTCCCACATGCCAGAGGCAGGGCCATGCCCCTCCCCATGCCCACCTACCTGCACCTCCACCATCCAGTCCACCAGGATGGCACGCATGTCCCCGCTGATGTCTGGCTGCTTCTTCAGGTAGTCAGGGAGCATGAATTTCTCCTGACGAGGTACCAGCAGTCAGGGACTCACCAGACATCACCACTCCAAAACAAGCCCCCTCCCGCCCATGCAGGCCCCTACCAGGTGCTGGAAACGTCTGTCCCTGCCCACATGACCACCCCTTCCCCAGACAGGGCTGCCAGCCCCTGGCCAGGCATCACCCACCTCTCTTCCCCGCATGTATTCGAAGATGTCCTTGGCATACTCTGCATTGGCGTAGGGGTCACCCAGCTGCTCCTTATCTATGTCCTCCACTGCTGGTACCTGGTGGGATGAAGGAGGCAGCGGTAAGGGGGAGGCCCCAAGCTCTGCAGGTGCTGGTCACCCCTTCAGGGAAAGCCTGCTGCCCCCCTGCCCCCCCTCATCACCCTGCAGCCCCCATCCCACTCTTTCCCATAGGAGATCTTTTGAAGGAAGAAGGTGGGTTGGGTTTACCCCCTCCCCAGCTTCCCATCACACTGGCCCACATGTCTCCGAGGTCCAAAGCACTGCCTGGTGCCCCAGTATCACCAGTGGCAGCCACAGACTGGCACTATCAGGATGAGCCTGGGCGCCAGGCTGCAGCCCAGGGTCCCTGCCCTCTCCTCGGAGGGCTTCGGTACCTGTGCAGGCACCCTCTCCTCTGGCACGGGATCCTCCTTGGCCTTTGCAGGAGCCTCTGTCGGGGGAGTTTTCTTCATTGACCTGGACAGCACAAGAACATAAATCATTGCTGGGCGGAGGCCACATGTCCTGGCTGAAAGGGGTTCTCCAGAGCCCCTTGCTTCTTCAGGAAGGGGCTAAACCTCTCCTAAAACATCCCCATAGAGACTCTTAGGGCCATTTAAGTTGGAAAACACCTTTAAGATCATCGGGTCCAACTGTCAAGTTCACCACTAAAGCATGTCCCTAAGTGCCACATCTAGATATCTTTTAAATACCTCCAGGGATGGCAACTCCACCACTTCCCTGGGCAGCCTGTTCCAGTGCTTGGCAACCCCTTTTGTGAAGAAATTCTTCCTAATATCCAACCTAAACCTCCTCTGGCACAACTTGAGGCTTTTTTATCTACTGTCTGCCCTCCCTACCTGGCTCACATTCCCCATCATCCAAAGGAAGGCCCCCACCACTGCTTGTTCTCTGCCATAGGGCGGGTTTGGCCCTGCAGCATCCCCCCTGCCCCAGTCCCTGTCCCCATCTCCCCTAGCTACTCACTTTTTCAGGTTGATCTCATTGTTCTTGGCCACCCCCAGGGCAGCATGGGCCTTTTGTGCTTTGTGTGATGCCACTTTCATGGCCTCCTTCCCTGTCACCACCTGGTTCTTGTGAGCCTGTTTGGGTGAGAAAGGGGGTATACAGAGGGAATCGAGGTGCGCACTGCAGGGAGACCTCTCCTCCTGCTGACAGGGTATGGGACAACCCCCACTCTGCCTAATGGGGGTATACCCAGCCCCACAGAGGCACTCACATTGGTGATGTCCCCAAACGCTGACCTCTTCTTGGGCCCGCCCTGTGGTGAGGATGGAGACCTCTTGGCCTGACAGCTCTCCTCCTGCAACAGAGGCTGTTAGAAGATGGTGGGGTCAGCTGCCCCACAGAAGCCCCCCCACCCCTTGCCCAGCTGGGGACTCACCTTCTCAGGGTTGGCATTCTCCACAGCAGAGACCACCTTGCCTGCTAGGAGATGCTTGGTGCTCACCATCTTGGCATTGCGTGGCAACGGCATCCTCTCTCTCGGCCTCTACGAGCAAGCCTGAGGCAGAGCAGGGCTTGATGTGGGGGCCTGCCTGCCCCAGGGACACCCCCAGGAGCCAGGGACAGAGCCACGGGGCACATGTCCCTCCCCAGAGGAGCACAGCAGGGACAGACCTCAGCATGGCGGGTAGCTGGTGCCCTGGGGAGGGTGCGGGCCTGGCTGGGGGTGTGGGGAAGGGCTGCTGTGCTGCTCCTCCTCCTCCTCTCCGGGGAGGAGGGACACGGACCCCCACCAAAACCACCCTGCTGGGAGCGGGGGGCAGCTCCCAGAATCCTAGAGAGGGATGTAATGGCTCCTGCTCCCTTACCCCAGGCGGGGGAAGTGGGATCAGGGGTACACCCACGCTCTTGGGAAGCCCCCAGGGCAGGGGGCTGAGCCCCTGCCCGCCCCCGGGGCGCCAGGGAAGGGGTCTGGTTGAGGGGGGGAAGATGGACGGGGACCCTCCGGGAGGGGAAAGGCTCAGCCTTCGGGGGACCCCCCTGAGCAGCCGCTCCCCCAAGCGCTGCTCCTGGGCCCCTGCACCCCCCTCCGGGGCTGGGGTCCCCCCCGGGGTCCCCCCGGTCCCGGTCCCCGCTCACCTGCGTCGCCGCCGCCGGACCCGGCTCGTTTGAAAGTAGCAGTTCAGTAGCGGCCGGCCAGCACTGGCCGAGCGTCCCCCAATCAGAGCGCGGGGCGGGGCCAGGAGGCGGCCAATGGGCGAGCGGGCAGGAATACGGTTGCTAAGGGGCAGGGCAGCAGGGTTTAAAATTCAGCCCCGGCGACCAATGGAAGGGCGGACTTGCGGCGGGGGCGGGGCTATCCGGACGAGACGGGCGGTGATTGGTGGGACGCGTTGCCATTTAAACCCGTCTCGCGGGATGGGTGTCATGGCGGCCGGCAGGCCTGACCTGGCGTGGGTAGATAGGCGGCCGCCCACTTGCCACCCACTGCTATGCCCTGCTGGGACCGGGGTCTCTGGGGGAGCAGCCCCGGCTCTCCCACTCTTCATGGAGGAAACGGAGCGACCTCCGCAGGCCTGTGGGCCTAGCGCCCCCGCTGGGGCCTCCACCCTGGCCTGCTGCCCCCACCCGGCCTGTGGGGCACCCCTCAGCCCCCTGGGCATTGGGTTGCGGGGCAGGGTATACCTTGGGCTGGCCACGCTGCTCCTGCAACCCAGTGTCTCCACTGGGCAATTTACATGGCTTAAAGAACTTGGCCAAAGGTATTGGCAAAAGTGGTTTTCGTGTGATGTGCAATTTAACGAAGCTCAGTTGCAAGTTGTGCTCTGTTCCTGTACTGTGCAATCGTTTGAACAATGATTCAAAACTGCCAAGGCAGAGTGAAAGTTACCAAGACAAAATCAAAGTTGCGAAGTGTGGGAAAGAACGGAAGATTGGTGAGGAGGATTGTAAATATGCTCAAGTGACTTGCACCTGGGGTACTGGAAAACATACATCACAGTAATTGTTGTTCAGTCTCGGGTGCTTGCAAGAAAAACACTTGCACTTAGATAACATAAGTCTGGGCTTATGTCACCTATCTTAAGATGGACTCAGGGACACCTTATCTAGCTGCTTGAGAATCCTGGCCTGTTGTTGAAGAAGATCAAAGCACAGTGGGGAAACTATGCCTGTTTGAACCCTTTAGATACCAGCAAGAACAGGGAGTCTGTGCGCACTCTTGCTAACAAGGACTCTCTCGCTGCCAAGGACTCTTGCTGACAGGGACTCTCTGTCACTCTGTGGTGCCCGCGGTCCTTGCTTGCGTGCCTCTGCCCGGGTGTTGCTTCAGAGATTCCCTGGTCTGTGAGGTATTGAGATTAAACTTGTTCTTTGCCTTTCATCCGTGGTTTTGTGGTTGTTCCTGCATCGGCTCACACACCAAGGCTCACACACCTGCTTCGGCTGCTCACCAAAGTCCTGCTGTCGTGAGAGCTCTCTGCCTCGAGGAGCCACCATGAGGGTGTCCTGGCTCAAGGGGCATCACTGCTGTGCAGCCCTGCAGCCATGCAGGGACAGCTCGGAGAAGGCTCGCTTAGGCTGTCATATTTATGGGACGAAGTGTTTGGCTTGTAGCCAAATTACATGTGACGGGAAAGGTAGGCATGAGGCTCCTTGTGCCCACACTTTTGTTTTTTGACAAATGGGTCTTGGAAAAGCCACCCACTTCTCACGTGTTAATCGCATGATTGGTGTTCCAAGCTCATATGTGTCGATGCTCACAGTGTAACTCTGCTCCTTTGCAGGTTTTCAGAGGACAGATTGGAACCAGCGGAGTTCCCATGTGGGCAGGATCAGTCCCTTCTCCTTCCTTACAGGCAGCTCTGCCACGTCTCCAGGAGAAAGACCCAGGGCCACTGACAGCCAGGAGCAGCAGAACGGCTCTGGGGTGCGGCATGGCCAAGGGGTGCGCAGGGCCAGCGTGGGTTTAAACCTGGGTCCCATAGATCTTGGGAACCTTCAGTCCCCAAAACCGCGCAGGGCTGCTGTGGCTCCAGCCCATCTTGTTTCCTCCTCGGCCGCTTGTCCTCTCCAGCCCTAGCTCCCCTGGTGCTGCTGCTGCCGTCCCTGGCCTGGAAGCTCCTTGAGGTTCGCTTGACATAGGTCTGGGATCCAGGTGTCTGCCTCTCGTTGCGCATGTTGGGGCAGCGCATGCTGCAGCCAAAAATATGAGTTGGGTGTGTACTCGCCAGGCAGAGCTGAGACACATCCCACCGCTGATGGAAACACAGTGCATCGGCCTGTGGGATAAGATCCCCAGCCAAAAACCCCCATCCAAATTTGCCTGCGGCTCTGCGGGGGCTTGGGCGAGCTGCCCGCTTTGGAATGGGTCCATGTCTGCGTGTCCTGCCTAGGCTTGGCAGGGGGAAGCCAGCTTTTCCAGTCCCTGGGGTGCTGATACTCCTCGGGAGGCTCTCGGGAAGCCTGGTCCCTCTGCAGGGGCTGCAGCTCGCACCACACATGCTGAAATCCCACCCGTCCGTCTGAGGGTGCTGGAGGAAAGATGCGGGGAGCAAGAAGTGGACCCTGCAAGGTGAACGCTGTGGGTCTACAGCAGGAGCTGTGCTGGCTGAGTCTGCGGTCTCAGTCCTGCTTGTCATCTAAGGATGCTGGGGGCCGGTTTGAGGTGAGAGCCTGCCAAACTTTCCTTGGGCTCTGGCATCCCCCAGCAAACCCCCAAATCAGGAGGATGCCAGTCCTTGCCCCCCTCATTGGAGCAGGAGCACAAGGCTGCTGCACTGCCACAGCACTGGGCTCTGCACCGGGACAGCACCCACCCCCAAGCACAGTGTGGCTCTGGACGCAGAGGTGGGGCCGGTGCCTCCCCAGCCCCCAGCAGAGCACCAATGCTGGCAGCTGGGTTAAGGGGTGCACCGATGTCCCACAGAGCCCTCTCTTGCTGTACCCAGCCCCGGTACTTCATGTGCGGTGTTGGATGTAAAATCAGACCCGGCTACCTGCTATCTCAAGAGCATCGGTGCCTGGAGTGTCCCTATCATGAGAAGAGCTGGGTCGCTGCTTCCATCCAGCCCCTTCCCACAGCACTGCAGGCCCTGTGCTGCCATTTGGAGCTGGAGCCGCCCCCAGACCCAGCCCGGCTCCCTGGCACCGTGGGGCTGCCAAGAAGCCCCTCTGCATGGCATCTGGGGACATTGTGTCTCTGGAATTGCTTACCAGACAGAGAGCCTCAGGCTCAAGAGAGGAGCAAGGGCAGGGAAGCGTAGCTCATGGGATCCACACAAACGGCTTTTTCCCCCTTTCCCTTCCCCAGGCTAAAACCTTATCCTTTCCCATGCTAAAACAGGCCCAACTTGTTGCTCCCCGTGGCCCAGTGCCAGACACACAGGTGGGAGGCAAGGAGCTGATCTGCATGGGGAGGGCTGAGCTTTGCTGCTTCCTTTTTCCTCCCTTTTCACTATTAATGGCAGAGGTCAGGGAGGGACAGTTGTGTCTATGAGCTGCTGCATTTATTTACTGGAAAAAGCCCCAGCAAGTTAACCCTGGTGCTCTCCTGCCGGTGGGGGAAGCGTGAAGGAAATCACAAAGCCGCACAGGGTGACAGAGCTCCCAAATGCCCACAGGGAAGTGACAGCTAGCACTGTACCAAGCTGCCAGCTGCCCCAGCCCCGGGGTGCAGCTCCCCTGGGGACACCAGGGCTGCAAGGGACATGGCGTGGCAGGGCCGTGCTGGGTGATGCTTGTGGTGCTCTCCCACCCGCTCCGCCTGCATCCTCCCCGCATCTTGGCCATTCCTGCGTCTCCACTGCCAGCAGCATGCTGCCCGAGTGCTGCCAGGTGTTTGCAGCACCAGGGGCGGAAGCCAGCACCCAAGAAGAAAGAGGAGCAAACAACCTAGAAAGGCTCAGGGTGTGCTCAGCATGGCTGAGCAGGGTTAAGTACTAGAGCCAGCCGATGCGAGCTGAGAACAGGGAGGTTAGCTTAGGGTTAGCAGTGTGATGGTGGCAAAGGAGGCAGCGGCCCCACGAGCCATCCCGCTGCCCCTCATCACACCCAGGGACCTCATCTTATCCCCAGGTTAGAAGTTTCCAGGCTGGTGGAGCAGTGCGTTGATGGCCACACTGGGGCTGCCGTGGCCCTGCTGCCACTCGGGATGCTCACTCGCCCCAAGGAGCTCAAACTCTTGTGTCCCACTTAGCCTCTGCTCTCTGGCCTTTTTCTTCCAGTTCTTACTTGGTGGCTGATTTGATCTTTTGGATGGCATACGGGCTCGACTCCTTGGGCATCCAGATCTCCTCCCCGCCATGGCCCTGGTGCTCCACCGCTCCCTCCATGGCCGCCGTCAGCTCAGGGCTGAAGATGCTGTCGGTGGCCCGGTAGGTGCGGGTGAGGCGGCGGAAGGAGGAGTCCGAGGAGCTGTCATCAGGAAGGTCTTCGTCCTGCTCGTCCCGCAGCTTGGTCCTGCTCAGCTCTGAGCTGCTCCCCAGCTCCGTGTCCTTGAGAGCCTCCCCCACCTCCTGGAGGAAGGTCGTTTTGGGGCTGATGATGCACAGCAGGAGCATGAGGCCTCCCGAGACCCCACAGAGAAAGTAGAGGCCAACTTTCTCTGGGACACCTGGGGGGTGAAGAGCAAAGAGAGACACCAGGGTACAAACCACCTCCCCAGCCTGTGGGGTAACCACTGCCTGGAAAACCCCCTCTGCTAGGCACGTGGGAGGAAGAGGACGGGAACAGGGATGCCCTCAGCACCCATGCTGCAGGGGCAGGACAGACCCTGCCCCAGTGATTGTGCAGCATCACCCAGAGCTTCATCAGCACCCACCAGTGTCCTGAAATGCCCCTTTTCCCATAGGAAACCCCCACTGGGATGTGGGGTAGGCAGCACAGGGGGAGGAAGCATCTTGCCAGGGATTTAAATGAGTAATTTCCCCTAGTAAGGGAAATTTTTGCTTGCAGAGGGGTGCTCTCTGTCAGTGCCCTTGCAGACAGGGCAGGAAGGAAGGACACCCAGCAGGTAATTCAGCCCTTTGGAGAAGAAGGTCTGCGGGCAGGACTGCAGCAGCATTGCGACTGCCGATGCTGTGGGACCTCGGGGCTTGTTCTGCCTCCGAGCTCCCGCCCTGTATGGTCCCCCCCCAAAACCCAGCACGGGGGCTTGGTGCCCTCCTCCCTTGCGTACCTGCTGGCCTTGCCAGAGGCATCTGGGCTCTGGCTGCCCCTGAGCTGAGCCCTGGGCTGAGCAGGGACCATCACGGGACCTGAGCCACCCTCCCAAGCCCTTCCCGCTCCCCCGGGTGCTGCGTGAGAGCCGGGGAGGGCACGTACCCCAAAGGTGGGCAAAAGCTGCCAGGGAGCTAGTAAAAATCATCCGGTCTTCCCGGAGCCTGGAGAACCTGGGCCCTTTGTACCAGCCACCTGCAGCGAACAAGGGGATGCGGGCTGAAACATGAGGTGCTCCCCAGCTCCCTGCTGCCTGGCTGCCTGCCCTGCCTGCCTCCTTCCCCACACCACGCTCCTCCTTCCTGCACAGGCGCTCCTCTGCCCGCGGGGATGCTCCCCTGTGGGTCCTCCTCTCCCCTGCTCCCAGCAGACCACATTTCTCCAGCCCCTCAGACATGGGCATCGACTGACGGGTGGCTTCAGCCACGGCGCTGCGATGCTGGGATGGAGCTGCAGGGCTCGTGTCAGCGGTGGGTACCACAGATGCAGGCAGGCCATGGAAGGGGTGGTTCACCCAGGCGTGGACACGATGCCGAGCTGCTTTTGGCGTAGCTTGCCCCCCATGTTACCGTGCATGTAGTCCGAGAGCAGGAAGGGGTCCGAGGTGTCAGGGCCCACCTCCTCCAGCAGCTGCTTGGGCACTGCAAGGAGAGTACACGCCGAGCATCAACACCCTGCTTGTCCCCAACAGCCCCCTGCCTCCCCAGGGAGCGCCATGCCCCTGCCTGCATGGCATGGGGTGGGCAAAGCAGGGGCTCAGCTGGTGGCCCCCATGCCCCAGCCCCGTGGGTGGCTCTCACCGCAGGTGTAGGAGACTCGCAGCTGTTTCTTTGTGCCGGGGAGGCACGGGTCTCCGAAGGTGGCCCGGTCAGCAGCCACAGTGCAGTTCCCCTTGCGGTGGCACTTCTTGGAGACCCTCCGCAGGGCATCCGGAGCCAAGCATTCTGCAAAGACATGGGGCATGGACCCGCAGGCAAACCTGCCTGCCCCTGCTCGCCAGGCACCGGCTAGCTGGGGCCAAGGGGCACAGGCACAGCCTGACAGCATACTTGTGCCATGCTTTGCATGGCCCTAGCCCCATTTCTGGCTCAAACTGTTCTGGCATACCTATATGGGGTCCCTCAGCGTTCAGGGCATCGCACTCTGGTTTGCCCCGCAGGAATCGTCCGTAATTTGCAGAATAAATGGCCAGGACAGATTTTGATCGGCACTGCAGCCTCAGCTTGTCATTCTCACACACAGTCTTGACCCGATGGTTCCCTGGGGAGTGACACCACAGAGCGTCCCAATGTGACCCGAAACACCTGCAGCCCCCTCCTCCCTTGGCCCAGCCAAGGGTCTGCGAGCTGCCAGGGCAGGCTGGAGGAGGGCTGCGAGGTACAGGAGCAGCTCAGCTCCCCTCTCTGCCCCTTCCCGAGCCGCTGAGGCCGGGGAAGAGCCCACACAGTGCTGCCCAGACCCCACTCCACCTCACCTGGGCGGCACTTGTAGGAAGTGATGAGGTACTTGTGCGTCCCAGGGCACGGGTCTGGCCCAAAGACTTGGGTGTGAACGGAGAACTGGCACCACTGCTGGTCCTGGCACTCAGACAGCAGCTTCTGCAGAGCAAAGCGGGACAGACATGAAGATGGGTGAGGAGTCCTGAGGCTGCTCTCACCTCCTCTCCCTCAGTGCCATCACCAGGCTCGGGGAAATGGCCTCCCACCCCGCAGAGGTGTGTCCCATGGCTGCTCATGCCCCTGCTGCAGTCACCCTCCTGCGTGCGTCGGTTCCTGAACCAGTTCCTCCCCTGCACCCACACAGAGCTGTGTGCCAGCACAGCTCTGCCACGACCTGTGCCTGCACGCATGCCAGCACCGCACCCGCCATGCGTGTGCAAAATCCACGCCATGCGTGTGCAAAATCCACGCCATGCATGCGTGCACATGGCCCCGTGCAACACCCTCACACGCCGACACGGCCCCGCGCAACGCCCGCCCGCGCCCGGGGCTCCGTGCGATGCGCAGGCGCGGCCACAAGATGGGGACGCGGGTCCGCACCGCCGGGCTGCTCGGGCAGTGTCCCCGCTGGGCACCGGGGTGGCCTTCGCCGCTGTCCCTGCCTGCCCAAAGGCGACGCTGCCAGATCCGCGGGGTGGCTCCGGCAGGGGTATCCCGGGCAGCCTGGGCTTGGGCTGGCCACCGGGCTATGGTCCCCGGCCCCAGCATCGCCCCAGCATCAGCAAACCCTCAGCCTAGGCAGAGGCTGCTGGTGGCTGTGGGTGGCAGGGCCACGGCTTGTTCCCGACCCTCACTGCCACCCCTCTGGGAAATTGCCCTGTGACTCAGGCCCTGGGATCCCACCACCAGAGACGATGGAGCCCCTTTTTATCTCTCCTTCCCCTCCTCTGTCCCTGTCCCAGCACAGGGCTGAGCCTCCTCCTGGTCTTCACCGTCTGCTAGAAGTGAAATTTGAGGAGGAAATGCAATTAGTCTCCCTCTCCAGGTTTTGCATAAACAGAGTGAGCCTCAGCAGCAGCCTGGCTCTCTGCTCTCCAGACGCCCCTTCTCCCCCCACAGCTGCCTCTGCACAGCGGGGGACCCAGCCCCATGCGGTCACGGTCCCCCAGCTGGAACATCTCCATCTCTTGGCAAACCTGAGGGGCACAGATCCTGCTCAGAGACCTGCCCTTCAGTCTCCAAACATCCGTGCCGGACCATATCCTCCATCCTGCACTTGACACACAAGCTCGGGGGACCCTGACCCGTGTTTGCAGGGTGGTTTGTGGGGCTGGCTCAGTGCCATGCCTGCACAGTCTGGCGCAGCGCTTCCAGAGCTCCTGGGACATGCGGGATGCCAGGAAGGGATCTGTGGCTGGGGCAGGACCGGGCGGCAAAGCCTCGTGAGCTCCCAGGGCAGGGAAATGGCCTCCCAGCTCTTGTTCCTCTTCTCCGGCTCCATGTTCCCCTTCCCCACAGACAGCTGCACGCAGCTGGGTTTGCTGCGGTTTTGCCCCAGCTCTAGCAAGGGGCTAGAGGAGGAAAAGTAGCCCATGAAACCCTGTCCTCACCAAGGGACCCTCCTGCCAGCCCCCACCATGCATCCCGTCTGCCCCGGGTTTGTCAGAGCCCGGTGGCCAGGACGGAGAAGCCGGTATGGTGCGGACGTGCTGTATCTGACACGGTGCATTGTCCATCACACCCACTTTCCCACAGCCGGTGGGTGCAGCATCACCCCAGCCATGGTTAGAGCTGAGTAGCTGGACCAGGGACTTGCAGCTTGGGCTGAGGAGTGTTGCCTGGCGGAGCAGGGCTCGGGAAAAGGCAGCGACCAGGCTCCTGTGACTACGAGGCCAGCTCCAGCCCCAGGCGCTCCTGAGGGAGGAGGGGGTCATGGGCCAGCGCAGCCCCTGGGAGACTGGGCTCCAGTGTTCAGCCAAGGCTGAAGTCGCTGGGAAGTGGAGGAGTTTGGCTGGCAAAGGCCATGCGCTGCAGGCTTTGCAGAATGAGTGTTGTTGCTGTCCTTGCTCCCTGATGGGTGGCTGCTGTGATGCCTGGACTGGGCTGTGGCCAGCTGCAACAGCCCGTCTGCTCCAAGGCAGCCCAAGGCCTCAGGTGCTGAGGCGACCTGTGCCACCATGGGGAGCCAGAAGCCAGGGTAAAGATGCAGGACGCCAAGGGGTGACATCCCTCTCAGCTCCTCTCTGCCCCATTCCTCAAGCTGCTCATGACTTCTCACATGTGGGGCTGGTGGAGGGCTGATGGGCACAGGGTTTTCCCCCAAACACAAAGCGGAATTGAGCACAGCTGCAGCACAGAACAGGCTGCAGGGCTTGTGGAGCAGCCTGGCGAGCGCTTCCTCCAGCCAGGCATCATCTTTGGAGAGGTCCCTTCCCTTCTGCCAACCCCTGCCTTCCTCCCCTCTCCCTGTGCTGGCTACTGCAATCAACAGACCCTCCTTTGGGCCTGCTTCATTAATCCGCTTCTTGGGAGATGCCAGCACGGACGGGTGCTTCTTCTGGCTGGGGAAGAGCTGAGGTCTGTGCTAACCCCAGGGGATGCACCCACAGCATCCCTCAGGGCTCCTGTCCTGCTTCCCGAGCCCGGCACCCTGGCTGCTGCACCACCCCTCTCCCGGGACCCTCCCAGGGCTTTCTCCGTGCCCACTGTGTCCCGCTGGATTACCCCAAAAGCCAGCTCGGGACACAGTGGTGCCTTCTGCCAGGCTCCTCCATCAGGGCTGCCCCATGCTGGGACCCACGAGAGAAGGTCTCCTCCACCCTTATCTCCCAAAAATGCTCTGGGAAAAGGACTCCAAGGGTGAAGGCCAATGGGGCACGGGGAGGCTGTGCTGCTTGCAGCCACCCAGCCCAAGCAGGCAGTGCAGTGACCAGGGGAAGGAGGGGTGTGCAGCCCGGCCCCTGGGGACCCCCCCTCACTTACCAGGTGGGCAGTGGGGGACGTGCACTCGGTGCTTTCCTGGGAGGCGTTGCCAGGGCTGGGGCAGAGGTTGGTGCTGGGCACGCGACGCCCATAGAAGGCACCAAGGATGCTGATGGTGGTCTTGCGAGGGCAGACAATGAGGAGCTGCTCCCCATCACAGGTGTGGGCCGTGTGGTTCCTCAGCACCTTGCGCAGGTACCCTAGACGGGGAGAGCACGGGCAGTGTTGGCCGGAGGAGACACCGGGACCACGGCGGTGGCGGTGCTTGGGCTCCTGACAGCTGGTGGCAGTGGGGGCGTCCTGAGCTGGGGCATTTACGGGGCAAACAGGACCAGAGTGGGGTTGCGGCAGAGAAGGTGGGCTTGCAGCAAATCTCATATCCAGCATTGCAGCCAGGAGGCTGGAAAGCAGCATGGAGTAGCCGAGCTGGTTAGCGAAGGGAAGCAAAAGCTGGAGGCAGGATGACAGGTCAGAAAAAAACATGTACAGAAGAATCCCATGAGGAGTAGTCAAGGGTTTAGAGAAAATCAGGCTTGTTATGGAGACATGGGGAGGAGAGAGCAAGGATGAGTCAGAGATGATCACCCAGAGACATCCCTGGAGTTGGGGAGAGGAGGATGCTTTCTGTCACACAGTGCCGAGCCAGGAGCTAGAGGAGTGAAGGATCCCGTGGCTGCTGCTCCCGCAGTTGGCCGGGTTGGTACGCATGGGTGTGAGCCACCAAGTCACCATCTGGGCCCAGCCGACCCTGGGTCCCTCTGCTGCAGAAGCTCAGCACGTCGGTGAGAGCCATTCCCAGCCCATGGCCTTTCTGACAGGTACTGGCACGTCTCTCCCTGAATTCCTGGCATGGGGCATTTCTGTCTTTTAATCCTGCCTAGTGTGTGTCCCAAACCACTTACCCTGTTGTTTTCCCTACACGGCACAGCAAGGTGGGACTGTCCTGCCCAGCATTTGAGAGGGTTTAACACGCAGCTATCAGCTCTGACTGGATTCAGCTGTGCTGACTGGCTGAGGAAGCTGTTTTAATAAAAGCTCTGCAAGCTGCCAGGGTGCTCTGAGAGGGCACTGATTGCTGGAGGAGGCTGAGCAATCAGGAAAAGCAGATAAAAAATGGTGTGTAGGGCCCTGGACAGAGCAGTTTGCATCGAGGCCTTTGAATATAACAAAAGCAGAGGGGAAGCATCGTTTTGAGGCTGGGAGGTGGGGACCCTGGGCTGCTGGGTGGGTCACGGACCCGTCCCCAGCTCTGGGGTCCTTGGAGGGAATCGCACCCCAGCCCCAGCTCAGAGCTGGGGTGCAGGGCAGGACCTGTAACCGTCCCCCAGCCCGCAGCCTGTCAGCCCCCCCCCCCAACTCATGAAGGTAGGAGTGACGGCTCCCAGCCTCGCGCTTCTCCCTTCGTCCCTCCGCAAACTGGTGCCAGGCTCAGCTGCACAAAGGCCCCTTTCACCTTCCCTGCTGCCACTAACGCTTTGGCAGCCGCGGCAGCATCCCTCCCTGGAGACATCTGTGGACGCGGCTAGAGCCTGCCTCAGCTCCAAGTTAATCTTTCCCCTGGACACGGGCAGCCACTGTCATTTCTTGTCTCCCTTCTCCTTGCAAGCATGGGACAAGGGAGTGGGAGAGCCACAGCCTTGTGCAAGCGAGCCCTTGCTCGCCCCTCTGCGCGCTGGAGGAGAGAAAGGAGAGGCGGAGAAGCGTGGATGGGAGTTGATGAGCTGCTTTAGCCAGATCAAAGCTCCAGTGAGATGCAAAGATGCTCCTTGGAGGACGCAGAGCTGGGTCAGCCCCTTGGGGTGCACTGTCCACAAAGAGGGGTCCAGGACAAGCCTCATCCTGCCCCTCTCCTCCGATTGTCCCATGTCACTGGACACTGGGGGCTGTGAAGGGCACAGGACTTTGCCTGGGCTGCTGGCCCCCATCTCCTATCTCTGCAACCCCTGCAGCAGCTCCAGGGTGGCAGCAGCAGCCGGGCTCTTGTGCAGGCTCCGGAGCTGCCCAGGGCTCGGCTTCTGCCTGGCACCAACTCGAAACCTGCCTGCCTGTCCCTGAGACGGTGGGGCTGCCCAGACCCCCACTGCTGGGCCAGCCCTGGGCACAGGGGGCTGAGCCACATCCTGAGGATGATGGGGGACACGGGGGAGGAACAGGGGGAGAAATGGGTTTCCCCAAATCCGGCCTGCCTTCCAGCAGGCACCCTCCTCTGCTGCCGTGCCGGCTGGCAGCACCGGAGGTTTGTATTTTAAAACCGAGGCTCAAACAGGGACAAAGGTTCCTCCATCACACCATTTTGGGGCAGTGAGCAATTGCGACGATGGGAGGTTTTTTTGAGTGCAACCATGTCACGGAAGCTGCAGGCAGATTTTGCGGATGATTTGCCAGCCGGTGCTGCTGACTCAGTCCCTGACGGTGCAGTCGTGCCGTTGGCTCTGCCCAAATGAAATCACATCCTCCGCCCTGCCGCGCTCGGCGGCATCGTGCTGGGCTCTCGTGCCTCCTGGGCCCGGCAGTGCAGGCTGGAAGGTCTGCGTGGATGTTTCTGGAGGATCCCTCTGAGGAACGGCAGCCCCCGGGGGCCCAGCCTGCCCACACCTCTCCTGACTGTCCCAAGTGCTGGGGCACAAGGGATCCCAAATTCCTGCCTCAGCTACATGGATAAGGCTCACGGGCGCTGCTCCAGGGAGAGGATCTAGCCCTTGCTGTGCCTGGTGGCAGTGAGCCCACAGATCCCTGTCCCACCGGTGGCTCTGGCTGGGGACTGCAGATGCCGGCTCTGGCCAGGGACGGGGTAGAGCTTCAGCCCTTCTCCTCCCTCACCTTCTCAGGGCAGCAAAGGCTTGCAGGAGAGCCCCGGGTGCCCCGTGAGCCTTCAGCTCCACACACCGCCCAGCACCAAGGGCATGAGCATCATCGCCAGAAATGTCTGGGTTCCTGAGTCTCAGGAAAGATTGGGGACTGTCTTAAGGTTTGGTTTTTTGCATTTCTGCCTCAAAACTGTCCAAGAGAGTGCAGCAGCAGTGGGGAGAGGTGCTCCCTTGCTCACACCAGGGCTATGGGACTTGCACGGAGTGTTGTCAGATCCCAGCGCTGCTGTGGGGATTAAAAAAACCCAGTTTTTTCTGGCAAATTCCCTCTGCCCTGCACTGGCTTGTGCTTCACTTGTCCCTACCCTACCAGCCCGGCTGTCGCTTTGCCCTCCCCTCACACTGGCGCGGTCCCCGGCACCCCTCGCTGCCCTGCCCGCGCCCCGACTCACCAGAGAGCTCTGGGCTGGCCTCCATCCCCACAGCCAGGCAAAGGAGGACCAGGGCTGCTGGCCCCACCAGCCCGGCCATGGTGCACCTTCTGAAGCTCTGCTGTGTCCCAGTAGGCAGCCTCCGGCGGTCCTCAGCGGCGGCTGGCGCTGGGGCTAGCAGTGTGCGGGGACAATGGCTCGCTTCTCTGCCCTGCCAAAGCGCCGGGGCGCCTGCAAACCCGCTCTTTGTCTGCTGCCCAGGGCAAGGGGCTGCTCTGGCCAGCTGGGACACCCTCAGCACAGGGACACCTCCCACGGGGAGGGAGGGACATGTTTCCAAATGTGCTCCGTGGCAGGCGAGCGGGTGCCATGCCTTGGCATCAGCGCTGCTGGCGGAGAAACCGGCAGCCCCTTCCCTCCCGCCTCCGTTCCCCCTGAGCTTGGCAAGGTTTCCAACGTGCCCCCTGCTTTCTCACGGACATGGTGAGGCAGAAATCCAGACACACGTATGCCCTAATCTCCATCTCGGCAAATGTCCGGCCATTCAGCATTTGAGGAGGAAGGGAAGGGCTGCCTGCGCTGCCTCCCAAGGCGTCTGTTCCTGCAAAAAAGGCAAACACCATCCCTGCACCAAACACCGTGGGCAGGGATGTCTTTGCTGCTGCCCTTCTGCCCCCTTGGCCTCCACAGGGCCCGGTATCAGGTGCTCTGACATCTCGGGAGGAGGACACCGTGCCATCCCTGTGCCGTCCCCATGCCAGCCCTGTGCCATCCCTGTGGCCCCCTCCCCGGCAGGAGCTGAATCCCTGCCCACTGCTTCAGCTGGAGGGAATGCAAGGGGCAGGAGCTGCTGGCTCTGCGGGCTGAGGTCAGCGGGGACGGCAGCAGCCGGCAGTGCCAGGAGCCGGCCGGGCTCAGCATCGCCCCGGCAGCGGCGGCTGGGGGGGACGGGGGGCCGCAAGAACTAGCACACACCACCTGGGAGTCCGCAGCGAGGGCTGGGTGGGGGGAGCGAGATGGGTGCCGAGCTCCTGCTGAGGGTGCTGCCACGGCCCTGCTTGGCACCCACAATGCCATTAATTCGTCCCCCTTGCTCATGAGAACCTCAGGCAGAGTTTCCTGTCCACATTGGGTGGAGTTTTGAGTTCTCCAAAAGCTTTGATAGGGCAGAAAGAAAAACGTCCCCCAGCCCCTCGCATGCAGCCTCCAGTGTAAGCCCCGCTCTGGGCTGTGCAGTGGTACCCAGGAGAAACACCTCCCTTGGGGAGACTCCTCTGGGAGCCTGCAAAACCATTTCCCAGCCTAATTGCCTCTGGGTGGATGCTTTCTTATCAGGGTTTGGTTATTTTTAGGAAAGTCTGAACTCACCCGAGCTGGGGCGGGGCTGAGTCAAGCAGTCAGGATCCCCATTTCGTGCAAAGCTCGGTACCAGCTATGGGGTCCCCACAGGGTGGGAGACGGGACTTCCCCGGGGGCGGAGTAAAGCCCGTGGGTGCTGTGAAGCTGCTCCGCTGGGACAGCCGCCAGGACGGTCTGACGGCGAACGCTTCCCTCCCATCCTGGGGAGGAGAGCAAGCTGGTCATCCTTCCTGTGAAACAGCCCAAATTCCAGGAATGGGGCCCTGCGGGGGGGTCAGCCTGGAGACATCCCTTCCCATCACCCTGCCCCGGCTGGGCTGCTGCCCGCGGCACCCTGGGGTTCCCCGCTGCACGCTAACAGGCTCCAGCCACTCTGCCTTCCCTCCCTGGCCATTTCGCAATCCTTCATGCCCAAAGTCTGTGGCAGGCTGCCCTGCTTGGCGTCCCGGAAGCCTGGCCCCGCTCATCCCCAGCTCCCTGTGTCGGGGGGTGCTCAGGGGAGGACCCCTGGGGAGTTGGGCAGGGAGAGGAGCGGTACCCACGGTGATGCAGCTGCAGGCAGGGGAGGGCGGTGGGAAGGTCGGCGTAGGTCACCTCAAAGAGATAACGAAGTGGCCGAGCCCCGGGGCACTGGTGTGTGGGTGCAAGGGAGGGAGGATGGCAAAGGGGCAAGACCAGAACACCACGAGGAGGCAAGACGCTTCCTCCGCAACCCCTCAGCTCCCAGCTGGGAGGTGACGGCAGCGGCTCCGTCTCCGTGGCCGCCTGGGCCACCAGCCCACTGCTTGAGGCAGCGGAGCAGCGCCTGGGCGGCTGTGATAGACTGGAGGGGGACCTGTGAATGTGTCCAGATAGACCCGTGCTGAGTCACGGCTGGGAGGCCCCGCAGCTTCCCCCTCCCCGCTGGCAGGTCCCGGCGCGCACACCCCATCGCTCCTCCCCGCTTCAAAAGGAAGGAAAGGGTGAGCCCCAGCCCTCCGTGGGGCGCGAGCACGGGCGAGGTGCTTGAGCAGCCATCCCTCCCAAAGCCTCCCCCGACAGAGCTCTGCAGAGGACCGACCAACTCACCACAGCAGTGGGCAGCCAGCGGTCCCTCCCCACGCTGCCGGGATGGAGAGTCGGCAGAACAACGCCACGGAGGAGCCTGAGATCGAGCTGTTTGTGAAGGTGGGTCTCAGGGAGTGCAGTTGCTCTTTGACAGTTCCCTGCAGCCTCATCCTCAGCAGGCTCCAGCTGGGCAGAGACGGTGGGAATTCGTGGGTGTCTTCACCTTTCCGGAGGCTGGAGATGGGCACAAAGTTTGGGATCGCTCGCCATGAGTGCTGGCTAAGTGGGTGCCCAGAGGAGGGGACCAGGCACGCGGTGGCGCAGGGGATCGGTGGGGTGTCACGCCCAGCATCCTAGAAGATGCCCTGGTATCACGGTGGTCACATACCTCGGGGGAACGGCGCTGCTGGCAGCTGGCGTAACAAAGGAGTGGGCACACACGCGCCTCTCGAAACCCAGATAAGACAAGCCCCAGCCTGGGAACAGCAAGCAGGAGGGCTGAGAGCCGCCACTTCAGCCTCTCCTGTGAGCCAGGGTTGCGAAACAGAGCATGGAGAGCTTGGGGAGCCGGCACGGGAGCCCACATGGGGGCGGGATGGGGCGGCTTCGCCGAGCGGTCCGGGGGAATTATTTGCTGGAAATGTTTTTTTTTTCTTTCCCTTGTTAAGCAATTTTCCAAACACTTCCCCTGGAACGTTTTAACACTTGGGTTCACAATATCTGCAAGCAGACATGTGGGGGGTAGAAAGAGGAGCCGAAGCTGGGGGCTGGTAACTGTGCGTGCCAGCAGCGATGCCAGCGGGGCCAGGGGACACGCTGTCAATGACAGCGGCCAGGGGAGCGATGCCCCCCTGCGCCACCACATCAGGAGTTTAAGGGCGGTTTCTCCACCGGCTTCGCTCCTCTCCTGGGGCAGTTTGGTGTCCCAAAGGACTGCGGTGCCTGGCCGGGAGCACCGGCGTTCCTGGCGCAGGCACCCAGCAGTGCTGGGCATCGAGCGGCACCTCGTGTGGGTTGTAGCTGTAAATACGTGCGGGAAAGGATTATCTGAGCCTTCATGGGAGGGATCTCCCCCATCCCTTGCCAAAACTGTGGCCACGGCGGTGCTTGCCAGGCACCGAGCTCGGCTCAGCCGAATCTAGACAAGTGTATTTTCTTGGTGAAAGTAATTCGGGTCTTGAATTCCCTTCTTAGCACCAATTTTTTCCCTGGGATGGCTGGGGCGAAGAGGAAAATGACACATGAGGTGACTGCAATGGCGGCAGCATGTTCAAGGGGGTTTTCAGAGGGAAGGGAAACAGAAAACAAAGTGGCAGCGTCGTCAGGACTTCCCCTACGCCTTAATTTAGCACAAAAAAAACCCCTTCTGTCTTGTCTGTTAAGCGACAAATTTATGCTGTGCCTCCTCCTACCATTCAGCACCCAGTTTCACCGAAGTCACAGTGGCTCCCAGCTGCAGGCAGGCACCCTCCTGCCATCGGCACCTCGCACCTCTCCTGGGCCGGGGTTCACCCTGAGACACGGCGTGACCCGTGGTAGCTGTAAATCGGGGGGGAGCCGGTGGTCCGCACGCAGCCCCTGCCCAGTTTTTGCTTTGGCAAATGCTGGAGGTGACTTGGCGAGGATGAAGAGGTGTGAAACAGCTCCCGCGTCGCCTTCGGGTTGGGGCGGGCGGTGCCCACAGGGCTGGCGATGCCTCACCCTGCCATGGTCCCCGTGACAGCATCGTCCCACTGGCCGGGGGGTTCTGCTCTCAGCCCCATGAGGCATTTAGTCACCCCCATGGCTGCTTCCCAGTTTTTGGGGTGCCTGCAGGATCTGTGGGCAGGTCCTGGTGGGTGTTGGGTGCTGCTGTTGGGTGCAGAGAGCTGCCCCCTCCTCCCAGTGCATTTCGCGCTGTTTCGCCGAGGGGGGAAACCACAGGAAACTGTGTAACTTTGGGGTTTTAATGCCTTGTGCAGCCCTGTGAGGCCTCTGAAAGTTGGGGCTAAAAGGCTGCAGCTCCCTGGAGATGCTGTGCTAGCCCACACTGGGTTTATCCATCATCCGGAGGGAAAAGAGTGAGGAAAGCCAGTTTGGGGTGGGGGGGGGTTGCAGGCTCTGCACCCCTCGCCCCGGTCCCCGCGGCAGCACGGGAGGAGCGGGGGAAGAAGGAAGTGGAGAGCGGTGGCTTCCCCGCTGTGCTGCTTGGCTTCTGCTGGGGAGGGTGGGCCTGTGGCTACGAGTGTCCCCGAGCCCCTGTCCCCTGAGCTGCCCTGGCTCCTGGAGGGCTGTCCCCATGGCCACCCAGCTGCCAGCAGGGCCACGCCAGAGCCCAGTGCCCCCCCGGCACCACCCGACCGCTGGTGGAGCTGCCCTCCACTTCCTCTGGGTAAAGATTTGGCTCTGAGCGTCCTAGGATGGGCATGGCTTATTTTGTTCCCCTGCAGAGGCCATCCTAATTTTCCTTTCACTCTGGTCCAAAATTCCCCATCTCTCTATTTTTAAAAGACAAGGGGGAAACCCAGCCTGAGTCGCACAGAGGCTGGAGCTGCAGGAGAAGCACGGAGAAGCCTCAGGCAGGCAAGCATGGCCCGAACCCAGAGCAGCCCCAGGAGGGACATCCCACCCACCCGCCGTCCCCTCCAGCTCCCCTGGAGCCACTCGCTGCCTTAGCTCAGCACAGCAGCTCCGGTGGGGCAACGAGACAACCTGCCACCAAGCCCCCTCGCGCCCAGCCTTGTGCTGAGCAAGGAAAGCAGAGGGAGCGCAGCCACCTCTCCTCTGCCGCCAGCAAAGGCCATCGCAGGAGAGCGGGGAGGGAAGCGTCGTCCTCGTGCCGGGCAGCCACAAAAGCACCTTCTGAGCTGTTGGTGCTGGAGATGCTCCAAAGGATGGCATCAGTTTTGGCTTGTAGGTGCCAGCGAGGGTGGAGAGGGGCAGGGGAGCAGAGACGCCCCGCTCTCACGCCAGCAGGCAGCCCTCCTGGATGTTTTCTGACCCCTCCAGCTCCCTCACAGGGCACCCGATACACAGGTCGACCCGTTACCAAAGAAGCCTTATTTGTTATAAACTGACATGGAACACTCCTGAGCTGCAGCTACTGAGGAGCATTTCTTATTAATGGCCAGGGAAAAGCCTCATGTGTGAATTCAGCTTCACTTCTGGGTGTATCCTGGAGAATCAATACACTTCTCAGTTCCCATTTCCTTTCTCAGGAGCATCATTTCATGACAGCTGAGCATAGGAAATACTGGTTAGAAGTAATTTTCATTCCTCTGGAAGTACTAAAAGGTGTTGGCACAGTGGAAAAGCAGACCATCACCTCTGGCTGACGACTCGGAGTGCCGGGGGTTTTGTTTTGATCAGTTTACCATCTCCCTTAGGGTGAGTCTGAGGCTGGTGCGTCTCTGCTGGAGAAGCTGAGCACTCCAGAGTCCACAGGTTTCTGGGCACCTGTAGATACAGACAGGTGACTGGTAGCACTTCCCTTGAACCCAGGCGAGCCAGGCACAGGTCTCTGCACCTTCTGCTAATGAAGCATCCTCAGCCACCCTGTCTCTGGGGCCCCAGTGAGGTGCGAGCTCTGGAGCCACCTCCAGCTGCCCGCCCTGGATGTTATTGCTGCTACTTGACTTCTGCACCGCTAGATACTCCCAAATCTCATCACCCTCCTGCTTAACCTCTGGACTTCAGCTCGCTCGCTGGTACCAAGGCTTAGCACAGAGCCATGAGCAGTCCCACCGGGGCTCACAAACCAACACGAGCCACTCTGTGGGAGCAGCATCCCTCCGTGAAGGAGCTGGCGTGAGCCCTGCTGCTCTTCCCTGCAGTAGCAGGGCTGCCACACGCGCCGGAGGACCGTGGTTCACGTGCAGCTGAGGAACCAGTTAATTCTGTTAAAGAAGTTGAGTTTCCTGTGAGACATTTTACCTCTCATACCACGGTGCAACTTCCCTCTCTGAGCAGCATCTGCGCCAGTTTTCATGCACTGGGGGGGACCAGCCCACTCCTCTTGACCAAACTCCTCATAAGGAGTTTCAGTTCTTTTTGTAAAGGATATTTTCAGCTGCTACATAGCAAGGAAACGGGCTTCTCTCCACCTGCTGCTGCTTTCCCTTGGGATTGCTGAATGAGCATCATCTGGGTGAGACCCTGATGAGGGAGCCCTGCTGGGACTTAGGCAGGTTGTCCCAGGTCCTCGCTTTCCTGTGTCCCCACTGCTGTTTGACCCCATCCTGGTGACAGAGCAGCCCCCTGAGTGCTGAGATGCCATGGCTGTGTCCTTGCAGAGGGGTTGCAAGGGACTGTTTGCACATGATCAAAGCTCTAGGAGCTCACACGCAGCCCCGTTCCCCACTGATGCTGGGTGGGATGCCAGTGTGAATCATCCTCTGCACAGCCCTGCTACCCCAGCCCCTTCTCCTCCCTGAGGCCAAGGACCCTGCTTGGGTGGTTCTTGGCCATCATCAGCCTGGGGAAGTCATGCCTGGGTTTGTTAAATGCACACAAAATCAGAGGCAGATACTAACAGCACACGAAAACAAACCGCTCTTTTCCTGGCAAACATGAGCACATTTCCCTTCTCACCGCCCTCTCCAGCCTGGCCTCCCAGCCAAGCGGACCCTCCCTTCCTCCCCATCCATCAGCAACCACCATCCACCTCCTTCCCCTGCCTCCTTCCCCTCTTCCTCTCGGCTTTATCTCACATTTCTGGGAAGGATCCGACACCGGGCATCCTGAGGATGCTCTCTGATGCTTTCCAGTGGCAGCAGGGCTCAGGGAAGGGATGCCACAGCCAAGCCCTGCTGCCGGGGGTGTTCCCTGCTGCAGGCAATGCCGGGGTGCCAGACCAAGCCCTCCATGTGCCTTCCTCCCCAGACCGGCTCTGGTGGCTTGTCACCTCCAGGCATCCCACCTGGGCTGGGAGAGCCCAGCTGATGGTTTAAATCCTCGTTTCTCTGCTTTCCTGGCAGGCTGGTATGGATGGAGAAAACATTGGAAACTGCCCCTTCTGCCAGCGCCTCTTCATGGTGCTGTGGCTCAAAGGGGTCAAGTTCAACGTCACCACGGTGGACATGACCAGGTGAGATGGCACCACGGCCTAGCCCTGTCTCAGCTCCCCCATCAGCACTGTCCTCCCCCCTGCCCGCACTGCAGCTGCTGCGCCGCCTTGAGAGGGACAGGGGTGACAGTCCCTGCCCGTCACGCTGTGGGGTGCGGGTTTGGGCCAGCCCAGAGCTCCAGCTCTGTGCCAACACATGCATGGCACAGGGAACCCTGTCCTGCTGGATGTGGGTATGAGTCTGAGGCACCACTGGGCAGACGGAGAGGCTGGGGGCACTTAGCCCCCCAAACCCAGCAGAGCACAAGTGGGGGCGCTCCCAGTCCCGTGCCCCCTCCCACCCCCCTCAGCCTCGTCCCTTGGCCGCGGGGAGGCTGGTGGGTGCAGGCCGCAGGCTCTGAACCTTCTTATTTTCTCCACTCCAGGAAACCTGAAGAGTTGAAAGATTTAGCGCCGGGCACTAACCCACCCTTCTTGCTGTTCAACAAGGAGCTGAAAACAGACTTCATTAAGATCGAGGAGTTCCTGGAGCAGACCCTGGGCCCACCCACGTAATTGCAATGTCACTCCTTCCTCCTTTCGGAGCTGGCGGGCATGCCGCAGCATTGCGTGCGGCTTGGCAGATTGGGAAACTGAGGCAGGAGGTGCCCGAGAGCGGCTTGGGAGGGCGCTGGTTGCCCACCCGGCACCCTGTGCCGTGCTCTGTAGGGCCGAGGGTTGCGATGCCAAGGGGCTGCGTCCTCCAGGATGGCGGCGGGTCGGACTGCGAGGGCCCAGGGACGGGCTGGGATGGAAAACAATGGGAGGAAATGCAGCGGTCCCTTGGCAGGCAGGGCTGGGGGAGGGCTGGGGAGGGCCCTGCAGGACCCCTGGGAGCCGGTGGTTTTGCAGCTGGCTTTGGTNAAGCTTCAAACATGTTCGTCATCTGCCTCCTCGGCCGTGTCTGCCCTTGCAGTGCGCCCTGGGACGCATCAGCAGACAAGAGGCTGTTCCTGAGGAAGCCACGGGAGCTCCTGGTGTCCCCAGCCCCTCCTGGGCCAACACGCATCCTCCGGGCTGGGCCAGAGCTGCTGCCACCAGCGTCCCCAAACTGTGGAGTTTCTTCCCTGTGATTTTCCCCTAGCAAACACCCAAGATAACATAGCTCCCAGGGTGGCAGCTGCAGTAATTTAAAGCGTCACCATTCTCCCACAACCAACTGAACGTCACCTGCATCCTCCCATGCCAGCCCTGGGCACCATGACCCAGGAGATAACGCAGCTGAGGACCACGCAGCTGAACCTCTGCCTCCATCCCTGACTGAGTGTCTCTTTTAAGGTATCCGCACCTGAGCCCCAAATACAAGGAGTCCTTCGACGTGGGGAGTGACATCTTTGCCAAGTTCTCGGCGTATATCAAGAACCCACGCAAGGAAGCAAATATCAGTAAGAAAGGAGTGTGGGGGCTGCGGGGCCGTGATCTGCCACGCTGGGGCAGGGGGAGAGATGCTTTTGTCTGCGGGCAAGTCCTGCTGCCAGGTTAGGGCTCCTGCTGCCTTCCTCACCGAAGCCTCCCTGGTGAGCGGAGGAGTGGCAGGACGGGTGAAGGCAGCCCTGTGCTCCATGGGGCTGGGGAGAGCAGTCCTGGAGGGGCGCATGGGGTGATGCTGCTGGGATCCCCCGGGAGCAGAGACTCCGGCCAGGGTCCATGCTGTGCACCACAGGTGTGGTGCCTGTATGCAGAGCCTGGGGAAGGTTCAGCCGCCCCGGCACAGCCTGGGGCTTGAGGGTAACTGTGCTTGTTCCCCTGCCCACCCAGATTTCGAGAAGGCCCTGCTGCGGGAGTTCCAGCGGCTGGATGTCTACCTAAACACGCCTCTTCCCGAGGAGATTGACCAGGACAGTGTGGAGGACATCACCGTCTCCAAGAGGAAGTTCCTGGACGGAGACCACCTGACGCTGGCTGATTGCAACCTCCTGCCCAAACTGCATATCATCAAGGTATTGGCACCGGCTCCCAGGGCCAAGGTGGGGTCACCCACTCCAAGGAGGGGTGACAGGGTGGGGGGATGTAAACAGGGGGCTGGGAGTCCCGTATTTGTGTCCCCCCCACCAAGCCAGAGAGCAAATCTTCCCCAGGACTGGGAAGGCTCAGCCTACTCCTCCTCACCTCTCTAGATCGCAGCCAAAAGGTACCGCGACTTCGAGATCCCAGCGGACATGACGGGCGTCTGGCGCTACCTCAACAATGCCTACGCCTGCGATGAGTTCAGCCACACGTGCCCCGCGGATGAGGAGATAGAGCACACCTACGCCAGCGTCGCCAGGAAGATGACCTAACCCGGGGTGCGCTGGCAGCGCTGCCCCTGGCCGAGCCCTCCACCCCGACACTCCTGACACCACCGGACCCCAGCCGAGGGAGGGACTGGAGGGGGTTTACGGCATCGCTACCTGCCGCCTTTCAGAAATAACGCCTTGCTTCACAGCTCCCCGCCACTCCCTCCTCCTCCTCCGCCAGCTGGGCGCCTGCACGGACCGGTCCCTGCCCAGCTGCGGTGGGCACTGCATCCCTGCTCCCCAAAAATGGCTCTCACGGCCTGTGACCATGCATCGTGGGAAAAGCCGAGCGCTGGCCTTCCGCAGTGGCACTTCGGTGGCAGAGCTGAGACCCCCCAGGGCTGGGCTGGCCCTGCCGCCCCCTCTGCTGCCGGAGCTGCTCTGCTCTGCCAGCCCCACGCGGTCCCAGCGGTCCCAGCCATCCCCTGCGCGTGGGAAGAGGCATGCTGGGATCCCAGCGCATCGCTGTTTGAATTTGCCCGGTCGCCCTTCTGCGCAGCACCCTGCAGCCTGCTTTGGGCAAGCCCTCTCTTCCACCAAGGCCCCACCTGAAGCCACCGAAAGGCTCAGCTCCAGTAGTTTATTGCAGTGAGAAATTGTTCTCACTGCTAGAGAGCTGTAATATGCGTCTGACCCCTCATTAGCACATGGAGGGGACGATGCCTGGTGTGAAAGTGCCAGGACCTGCTGTGGAAGGGAAGGAGGGGTGTGGGGACTCGCGAAGGGCTGAGGATCAGGACATCCCTCCCATGTATGCCAGCACCCAGGGCCACGTGCTGCTGGCTGCAAGGTCCCGCCTGGCTCCTGTGAGCTAAGAAACCTCTCCCTGCCTTGCAGGACGCTGCAGGAGGTGCAGCCGTGGGCAGCTCCAGCTCCACCACCCCTCCCCAGTCCCCACCAACACTTCAGGTGCCTGACTGGGAGATGGAGGTACGGGGTAGGGCATCCATCTGGTTTCCACACCCCGGACAGCCTGAGAGAGCAGGCAAACGCTGCTTTGCAAAGCGCCATGTCTGTAGGAGATACGTGGGCAGGTTTGGTGCTCCCTGGCTCAGCCTTGTCCAGTGCTGCTGATGCAAGAGGAGCCAAAGCTGCTCTGCGCAGCGGTGACATCCCGTCCTCCCCCACCTGACACCTCCAACTACCCCAAGGGCTCCTGCCAGTGCTGTGAATTCAGCTAGCCTTCCCCAGCCAGCCCCGCGGGCGCAAAAATACTGTACAGTGAGCGAGGTGGGTCCTGCGGGGACGCGGCAACGGCAGACCCCCCCCCAGCCCTCACTGCCACTTCCCTCTTTGCACTAAAATGAGTGTCCTTGCAAGCCTGCCTCTGATAGCAATGGGTTTGGGGACGGGTTTTGTTACTAATGGATTTTAGTTTGTTTGGGTTTTTTAAACTAAGAACAGCAATAAACTGTATTTTAATATGCCTCGCTTGTGTACTCTCAGCGCATGGGCCAGGGCCACAGGGCATGGAGGGTGCTGCAGGGGGTGGAGGGAGCTTCCTCGTGGTGGAAACCCTTTGGAGATTTAGCATAAGTAAAGCCATAGCCCCCGGTCTCTGCCATCACTGGGATGCAGGTGGCAGCTCCTGCCCTGCCCGCAGGAGAGATGTCCCCTCCCCGGGGCAGGAGCGCTGCCATCTGCCCACACCATGCAAGCGGCAGTGGGAGGATGCAGGACCCTGCACAGTGTGGGGATGGAGTAACCACAGGACACTACTCTGGTGCGAGGGGTTTATTCAGCTCCTGGTGGCAGCCAACATGTCCCTGCCAGGCCAGGGTGGCAGCTCTGCCTTGACATGGATCCTGGAGGTCCCCGGTATAGGAGAAACACTGTCCTGCACCCCGGATCCTCATGGGACTGTCCCCCTACTCCACGACACCCCTCCTCTGCGGCAGACACTCTCCCCTTTTCCCCACAAGGGACCGGGGAGACCTTTTGAAGCTCTGTGCAAACCATCCCACAGCGAGGTGTGGGGTCACGCATGGATGGTCCTGATGGAAGGCACTGGGGTAGCGGTGGCAGGGGGTGGGCTGGTG